>JAVIWB010003028.1:5000-409164 GCA_031893035.1 Dermolepida albohirtum | reverse complement strand
TTATAACGAGATTCATGATGCTATTGGCAATGGTAACACTTTCGCGCAACGCATCGTGTTTAGTGATGAAGCGACTTTCGATGTTAGTAGTCTGGTAAACAAACACAATGTTCGAATTTGGTTTCTACAGAACCCGCATGCAGCCATTGAACATGTACAAGATTCGCCTAAAATCAATGTGTTTTGTGCGATATCCCGATCGTCTGTTTACGGCCCACTCTTCTTTGAAGAAAACACGGTTAACGGTCAGCAGTATCTCGCTATGTTACAAAACTGGTTGTTTCCGAGGCTGCACGAAGACGACTTCATTTTTCAACAAGACGGGACACCCCCTCGCTCTACTCGCCAAGTGCGTGAATATCTGAAACCTACCGAACCGTTGGATTGGTCGTCAAGGACCTGGCGACTTAGCATGTCTCAGCTGGGCTCCACGGGCACCGGATTTGACACCCTGTGACTTCTTCCTATGGAGTTTCGTTAAAGACAACATTTATGTACCACCACTCCCACAGAAACTGGAAGAGTTGAAGAACCAGATTCGTACTGTCATAACATCAGTGACGAAGGACATACTTGCTCGAGTATGGAAGGAATTTGAGTATCGATGTGATATTGTTCGTGTCGCTGATGGAGGACATATTGAACGTCTGTAATCTGAACTTGAGAGGTTCGTAAATATGTGTGTAAACTTTCATATTCGTATGCCTTGAAGTTCAATAAATATATGCATTCGAAATACGTACATTCTTTTTGAAACACTCTGTATAGTAAAATATAAATGCAGACGCATAGACGTTTCCTTCTTGTTTAATTCATGGATTCTACGAACATTTATTTTCGTTTGAAAGAAAAAAGTTACTGTCATTTACGACTGAAACAACCCTCATATTTCCAGCTATAAAATGCCTACGAAATTTATTTTTCGTAATTGTTAAAGGATCCTAGTTTAAGAAATTGCTCTACCAAAAAAACCTCCTGAAACCGACATCTTTCGCGATCTGGTTTAATTGCCTGAGTTGTTTTTCTCAAGGGAAAGAGAGGAGTAGAGCAAACGTACCGTAAGATTGAATCGATAGACATTCATTGTCTGGATATAACTTGGCGTACTGAAATATGAGCTCAATAAATCGCGCAACTAATTGACTTCCGTTGTCTTAAATTCGTGAATAAAATTTGAACTTTCCCTATCTCTAGTTTAAATTGTCAGAAGTGGATGTCTATAATTCGCAACTGCGTAGCTACGAATCTATCTTAATGAAATTGCATAAGTTAAGACAGAGTCAGTTTATAATTAAGAGTCCGTCACGAAGAGTTTCTAGAAATAGAGTTATAATCGGAGTAAATAATAAAAGCCCTCTAACCTGTGTTGATGGAAACGAAGATTATGTGAGAACATTAAAAACATGAGAAAATAACTTTATAGCAGAATACTAATACTCGTAATTTTTTATGGTATATAGTAAAGTATTAGTACTCTGATGAATTTTAAAAATGACAGAATTATATGCGTTTTGACAAAATTATTCGTTTATGTATAAAAATAGTTTTAAAAGAAGAACCGAATTAGTAATCTCTATTGTAAACACTGAAAGCAATTTTATAAATATGTGCATACATATCGTCAATTCAAGTTTGGCCAAGTAACAAAAATTGAAAATCAAATAATAAAAGGCAATACCGAAGAAATAAAATTATTACTCGAAAGAATAACAACTATCAAAAATCTAATGAAAATTTGTTTTTCACTATTCGTTATTAACAGAATTCTTAAAAATTGTTTTCATCAAAAAATCCACCTTTTGCATTGATAACTGCTTGAATAGATCGCGGCATCCTTTCGATTAATTTTCTGAGTATGTCGCTTGAGATGTTATTCCATTCTTGTTGGAGAATATTCCAGAGCTGTTCCTTGGAAGTAGAACAGACTATTCCAACTCTTCTGTCAAGCTCATCCCACAATCGGGCTGCGATCTGAGCTTTGCAATGACCATGTTATAACTTGTGAAATAATCGTTCGATTTAGTCAATCTCAGATACTGCTTGCATATTCGGTCTGTATGCTTCGGATCGTTATTATGCATGTAAGTAAAATTATCGCCGATTACTCGCAATCCAGAAAAAATAGCATGGGATTAAAATATTTTACGGTAGTGCTTTTTCCGCAATATTCCTTCAATTCGGTGTAATGTTCCTGTTCCTAAGTTAGACAAATAAACTCAAATCGTAACCGAAACATCATCGTGTTTTATTGTCGATACAACGTATTCGGGAAGCATTTTCTCATTAGTGATACTTCTGACAAGTACTCTCCTGATTTGATCAGACATTTAATTTGGATTGGCTAGTCCATAAAACATTTTGCCAGCGTTAAATCATAATGTTTTCTGACTCATTGTAATTGTAGCCTTTTCAATCAGTTACCCCGGCATAGCGACAATTGACGAGCTGTCGCGCGTCGTGTAAGCTTCCTTCCGGCAAACAGTGGTCATGGTAACTAAAATCGAATGCTAACGTCCGCGTTTGAATTCGCTCGTTATTTCTGGTGCTGCTTTATCTGCGATTTCGTTTGCTTATTAGTTTGCAGCAGACGATCATATGCTGGAGTGGTTATTCGTGATGGACCTGGACAGTCACGGTCCTCTAAGTTGCGTGTGCCTTTATGTTGGCGAATGGCGTATTTTGCTCCAGACACGGCTAGATTTAGTGCTTTATAGATTTGTCTGCTGGCATAGCTCTTCATGCAAAGTTATTATGCTGAATCATTTAGTAATATCTATTGATTTAATATTGGAAATTTCTAATATTATTATTCACTTATCGCTACAATACTATTCAAACCCAAACTAAAATCGCATTCAAATTTTCTAAATGATTAAACCGGGAAGAGACCTACTTGTTTGAATGCAATGAAACTGTGTATATATAGTGAATCCTGGTATAATATGGTTAATTCCTACCGTTGCATGGCAAACGCCTTCTAAGAAATGAGAAATTATGTACTTATTACAAGTCATATTAATTCGTACCGTGTTATTGAAAATCGCTTTGTAAGATACCTAGATTAGCGGAAATCAGGTTGATTCGTACCGCGTTATATAGAAACCATTTAGTAAAATTTAGAAGTAAAAAAATTGGGTTGGATACTTTTATTATGTTGATTTATGTAAACAAGAGGCAATAAATACGTATTTACATGATTAAAATTTTTTTAATTACAAGTATCAAAATGAAATACAAACTTGAAAATTATCATCATTATATTATCATTATTGTCAAATATTTGCAGTCTCACTTTGTTTCTTTTATTTCAACTAATGTTCTTGTGTCTATAAATATCTTTATCTTAGTTGTTATTTTATTTTGTACTTCTGTCAAAATCTCTCAACAAAGCGTCTTTGTAATTCTCTTCTGAATTTTATAACGTACATACATAGAGTCACAGGATAATTTTTAAGAAAATAATGTCCTAATTATCTTCCTAGTTGATCCTTTCTTCACCATATTTAAATTTAAACTTGCCTTCGTACTTTATCTAAATTTTCATTTACAAATTGTTTGCTGCATTCGTTTTGATAGACAACTGTTCTTTCTGGGGGTTTTCAGTAAGCGCGCCAGACACAATGACAAGAATAAATAATAATTCTGTTATCTCTATTTTATTTTGAAGACCAATGGATGACTTCTATGATTTAAAAATAATGTCGCTTAAATATCCTTCTCGGTTTGGTTGAATGCATTCAGGACACCCGATTTTCGATTATTTTTTCATACATATTGCATGACATGATTTGGGAATTATTCGTGCCTTATTTTTTTAACTATTGAATTTGCATAGGGCGTGAGGTCGATGATCTTGATTGGTTGATCAGTGGAGCAGTATTGGATTGTCTTTCAAGTACTTTAGATCTCAGTTCACGAAAGTTCGAAGCAAAATATGATCTGCAGGCCTTAGTTCTCCAGTTAATTGAACTTTGTGTCTTTAAATGAATTTCGTTGTGTATAATTATCCAGGTAGTTAACTAAGAAAAGTGGAGTGTAGGAGAATACGCGAAATAGAGAGGTTATGTTCATCTCATACGTTATGGTTTACAGCTGTAATTTTCCTTTCTGATCTGAAGATCCGACGACGTACAGATTTTAAAAATAAATTTTTCGCAAGGTGCAGAGTGTCTGGTAGAATTGAACGCGTACATTAATGGCAAATACGAACAATTTCTATGCTTATTGAATCGCATATCTTTCCATGTTAACTTGGAGCAATGCAATGCACAAAAAGCTGTCAATATTTGACTTCTAAATTGCAAGCGTTGTTGCTATTGTTATATTTGAAGGATGTGATACGGTTATTAAAAAACACTTTATATGGAAGCATGGAAATTAAAATTTTACTAAATCTGTCTCGTTTTCAAAATAATAATAATAATAATAATAATACTTTAATACAGCAGTCTAGCTACTAATTACAGGGTAACGTGTATGTATTGGGCGTTTTTTAAGAGCTTGAGAACTTAAAACGATAATATGAGACAGAAATATTGTTGGAATGAAATTTCGGCGTCTTCTTCAATACTTCGCGCTACAGCAGCAATATTCTCTTCGGTACGCACATTTCTTTGTCTCGTTGATGGTTTTGAATCGAGAAGAGTAAAATTAGTGCGAAAACGATCAATAACTGCACAAATTGCTTGCTCACTAGGTCGATTATGTTGACCATAAAATGAATGAAGTGTTCTATGAACTTCGCGAACAGATTTATTTTTTCAAAGTAAATTTCCACAATTTGGAAGCGTTGTTCTGGCGTTAAAAGATTCATGATGACTTGCCAAACCTTACTGAGCAGAAATGTCAACACAGTTTGACATTATTAGCTGTCAAACCATAGTTATCGAGTGTTTTTTAAGCTGCATGAGAACTATCGATTCTCATGCAGCTTAAAAAACACTCTTTATAATAAAAAAAAATGTATATATGATCCATATGAGATACACAGCATGAAAAAAGAAAAATTATACAAAAATTATGTAAGATATATAACAAAATAAATAATAAAAAGGAATTAGTAAATATTAATATTACAAACAAAGCGATACCATTTCGAACATAACAAAACAATAAAAATCATTAACTTACGTTAAATTCTTAAATTAATTTTTTTTAACGAGTCTAGCGATGCAGTGAACAAATCAATATTATTGCAACATTCAATCATATTTCTACACAGGGGTATAATAGTCAAGTATGAATGATGAGTGGTAGTTGTAACACACAATTTAGGAACATGGAAACCGAACAATTGCAGTAAATCCGGAGTATATAAAACATTATTAACCAGCTTATAAACAAAAGTAATCTAAGGTATAGTCCTATGGTTACCCAAAGAAACGTAACTAAATTGAGCTTATAACATATCGAATGGATAGTCATATGTCAAGAATGTGCGATTGGTGCGATAATAAAAAGCCTTCGGAAATTTTCTCTGTACTTTTAATATTTCTGATTTGCATTAAATCATCCCAAATTTCAAAGCCATTTAATTTTTGTAAGATTAAATCATGTTGCACGGTTCTAAATGCCTTGGAGAAGTCAGTATAAATTGTATTGACTTGACGTTGCTTGTCCAAAGCATCAAAAAGAGAATGTTCTAAGGAACATAAATTGGTGGTAGTCGATCTCTCAGTTATGAAACCATAATGATAGATAGAAAGGTGACTTACAACATGATTATAAATGAAGATCATCCTGAGTAAAACGGTGGACATTCAGTGCATTTGCATTAAAAAAACGTTCATTACTTGCTACATGAATACCGCTAACAATAGCAGACGAAAAATATGACGCAGAAGCATCAGCAATCTGATCAGCAGATTCAATGTGCCTATCACCATCCATTATATGATGAATATATAAATGATATTTATGACATCTTTTTCGTTTGTTAACATTTTAAAGACGTTAATGGAATAATCATTGTTTCTACTACTATATATATATATATATATATATATATATAGAGAGAGAGAGAGAGAGAGAGAGAGAGAGAAACGGTGCTATAAAAATTACATGGAAATCGCGTTATAATAGTCAAAATGGTTGAGGAGACATTAAATTTTTTTTGTAATTTCAACGTTCCAAACTTCATTCTTCTCATAACATTACTAATGGTAACTTTTTTATAGTATTCTATAGAAGTCTCCATGCTTTATTTAGTGTTTTATTACACAATCTGGGATTATATATAAAGGAAAAGGGGTAAAATGCCTGACATGTCATTGTTTTTAAAGTTTTTTCTTAATGTCCTTGAATAATCTTTTCATCAGTTGGTTTAGATCTATTAATAGATGGGCTAATAATGAAAGTAAGGACACTATTAGTTTCCCCTTATATTGGTGATATAACAGATGTATGGGTATGTATCCAAGGTGACAAAAAGCTAGGCTCCGTGCATATAATATCAACTGTTTATAAGAAACCAAAGATTTAGCTATTGTAGGTGAAGGATTATTACGAAATAGGTCTATAAATAAAGTATTTTCTAATAAAGGGCCTATGCAGTAAATTTCTAATTTATTTTTTGTTATTTACAAAATTATAAATGAGAATAAGCTTTACGATCCAATGGAATAATAGCCAGTTATACAATATACATATATGTACTATACAATTTTGAAATTTCAAGTCGTAACGAAATTAATAACAAATTTTGTATTTCATACAAAAATATATATTCACAGTTAAAGAACAAATATTTGTAATTATAATGGATGATTCATTATGATGTACTTTTTTCAATAGCGATTTTTTGACAGATAAAACGTGAGTCGTCTCAAACTTTCAAGCTATTTTAGTTAAGTATTGTGTGCGTCTACAAATTTTTCGGCTGTATTACGAAAGTTAGCGTCTTTCGAGAAATGAGTTTCGTGCGCTTAGAGTAACGTATGATCCACGTAATCGGCCCATCGAACCGCACAATTCGCTATACCATCGAAAAATTTGAAACGTAATTTTCATTAGATAATACGCGACCAAATAGACCACACCCAGCACGTAGTGGAGAAAATATAGAGATGGTAGTGGAGAATGTATGCGATGACCGTGAAGAATCGATTCGATGTAGATCTCAACAGCTTGGCTTGACGTATGCCACACCTTGATGTATTATATGTAAGGATCTTGGTTTAAAAGCATACGAAATTCAACTCGTTCAAGAATTGAAAGCGATCGATCTTTCGAATCGTCACCGTTTCAGTCTTTGGGCTTTTGAAAAGCTTGAGGAACATCTACTGTTTTCGACCAAAATTTTGTTCAGCGATGAGGTCAACTTCTGGCTTAATAGCTACGTCAATATGCACGATTGCTGTATTTGGAGTGAAGAACAACCCGAAGAGGTTCACGAGCTGCCATTGCATCCACACAAAACCACGGTTTGGTGTAGTTTATGGGCAAGTGGAATCATCGGACCATATTTCTTCAAAAACGAAGACGGCTGCAACATAAGTGTGAATGGCATTCGTTATCGCGCCATGATAACAGACTATTTGCTGCCTGCAATTGAAGCCCGTGATTTCGACGACATTTTTTTCCAACAAGACGACGCTACTGACCACACAGCCCGTGAAAGCATGTCTTTAATTTAGCATAATGGACCTGTGCAATGGCTGCCTAGATCATGTGATATCACACCTTTAGACTTTTCCTTTGGGGCTACATAAAGTCCAAAATTTACATGGATAAGCCAGCTACGATTGAGCAATTGGAAGCCAACATTACTCGCGCTATTCTCTAAATACCTCTTGAAATGCGTCAGCGAAAATCGGAATTTCAGAATGGACCATGTTAGGCGCAGTTACGACCAACATTTGAAGGAATAATTTTTATAATAGTGCCAAGAATGGTTCTTTTGTGTAATAATAAAGAATACTCGATAAAATTGAAGGGGGGGCTATTGTATTAATGCCTATGTTAAAGTGAATTTTAAATTATGTTTTGAGATAAAAATAAGTTTAAGGAAAGACATTTAAGAAGCATTACTGTTTACAACCAGTAGTCTATATATTTCGATCATTTTCGTATAAAATACTTCTTACTTTTTATGGTAAGCGATTTTACTTTTTGTTTCTCTATTTCATTTGCTCCGCCTATAGTTTTGTTGCACAATATTGGCGTACACTTATTTATATTAATATTTAAGGTTATTTGACGTGGCCATAAACCTATTCCATAGTGTTCTTTTTTTCTTTGTGTTTTCCTGATGTGGCCTTGACTAGAACTCTTTTAGATTCTATATAATCTTGGCTCCATATCTCCATCTGTATAGAGCTCTTTTTGTCTATACTGTATGTACATAAACCACTTTTTTGTTTAAAATGACTAATATATAAATTACCTTCGTAAAAATATTTGTTTACGAGAGACATTATTACGAGTCATTGTTAAAGAGCAATAGAGCTTATTGAATCGAGTCTAGTACACTCTACTTTCTTTATAATATTATGAATAATACGAACCAAATTCATGCGTACCTATTGTTAAAATAAAACGCATTACAAAAAATATATAAATTGAAGATTATTATATTAAAATTCTTTCGAGCTGGATGTTTTCATTATGTTGTTATTGTATCAACGAAAGGGGTCTAACATTTACACATAACCGTAACAATTTAATACAGATTATATCTTGACGTTTTGCTTGGGCCTTCAAAATATTTTGTGCCGGTGCTGTTTTGCTTTATTAAAGCTCGTTCCTAGTGAAGATAAGGGCGAGAGGCTTTGTCTCATTATCATTTGTGTAAGTTTCTTGCATGATTTCGCTGAAGCTTTGGAATATGTGTCAGCATATTTTGAACAACAGTTAGCGCCTAAACGCTCCCTCGCTTCTCTCCTTCGCTGGCGTAGTAATATTATCGTAAATTTATGTGCTCGCTACGCCCTCTTTCGAGCCCCTATTGTATCTACTATCTGTGTTATTAAATGATTTTCATGATCTTTTCATTGTTAATTATTCTCTGCCGTGTTGAACGCTTGCCAAGTTCTGAGCAGGTCGACCTCGCCTCATATGCTATGGATATGATGAAATACATATCTATTTAAGGTTTCTCTGTTCGTACCATAACAAGCATGAGCAAGATACGTTATACTTTCACAGTATATGATATTTGTATGTTATATATTTATTGAAGATATGCAGAAAGCTCCTAATAAAATTATAAATATTCAAACCTGTTCTTTTAAATTCTTCGTGAGGGTCATATATACGTACATATATCAGAAACAGTTATATGTTAAGGTAATTTGCAGTAAAGAACTATTTAATATTACAAAATTGTATCTCATTTAGAATTACTCGTAGTAGTTAATATTGATTACCAGATAATTAAGCGATACTTATTATAATACGATCTTTTATAATTTAAAACTACTTTCGCTTGTGTATTTGCTCTTTAGAAATATAAAAAACGTTATCACGAATGTATATATGTTTCTTGCATTGATTATAAATATTTATCTTTTGCTATAAAAGTATAAACTTGATTTAATAGAAACTTGTCTTCACTTATACATATTTACATGCATACGAATTAGAGAAAAGACTAGAAGAAACCATTAAATATTTTTGTGATTTGAAATTTGTCTTTCCTTAACTTGTCAGTATAGCTTAGTGATTAGCAAGGCAATTAGAATGAGATATCGCGGCATGCAAGCTAATAATATTGGTAAATACTACCAATTATCTTAAATTAGAAGTTGCATAATATATTGAAGAGTTTTAATTTTGAAAAACGTAAATGTAAGTGAAAAAACGGAAATTATGCCTTATTTGGCTTATCTCTCCAAATTCAGTTGAACCAAAAAAGAAGATTTACACGATTTCCTTGTAAATTTTAGATGAAATATTGAAGTCTGTAATTATTTTCAATTTTGAGGTCAATGTTAAACAATAAAACAAAATTAAGTGTTAAATTACAAAAAATAAAATGTTAAAAGATAAAAAATTGCAAGTAATCAGACAGATTCTGTCCTCTGATAACCAGTCCAACGATATAGCCGACCGTGTAAAAAGTTGTCTAATCTGAATCTATTTCCCATTCCATGATTTCTACGGCGAACGATAGTTTATATCAGACATGGTGTAGCCATGGATTTCTCACTTTCTCTTAGTGTCACAAACACACACTAGCAACGATAAGAGTCGCTGGTGATACTTTCGTTTCCCGACGAAATGGACACAATTCCATTGATTGTACTGTGGATGTTGAGTCGGAGACTTCTCTTCCTTTCTTAAACGCCATGGTGACTCATCGCCTTAATGGTTCATTAGAATACTATGTCTATCGCTAACATACATACATATATCAATAGATAAGTCCATATGCGTAAAATCCTTCTGAAACATAACATCAAAACCATTTTCAAATCTCACCCCACACTATAACACCTTTTTTTTCTATTAGAAACTGTAATTATCTAGAAATTCGTAATGTTTATAGGATTCCATAATATGGACTTTGACGTAGTAGGTTTGATACAGTAAATAATGCTCAAGCGACCCAGAACAACCCCCATGTTCTGAATTGATGAACCTTAAATTTAAGTGCAGCTACATTAAGAAAGATTATTAACTGCCCTGAGGATGTTCCTCGCGAGAGTGAAGGAAACGTAAGCGAGTAAATTAGTAGTAGCAAAACTATATAAGTTAATGAATAAAAAATTGACTTATCTATTTTGCTTCTTTCTCGTTGAACTCTTTATATAACGGGTCTTCCAATAGGGATTTCCGAACTTTGACAGTTGACCACGGCCATATTGCTGTCATTTATCTGTCATTTATTAGTCTGTTTTTCCAAATCACCATGGACGAATATAGCGTTCAACAACACGTGCAAATGATAAAATTGTTTTATTAAAATGGGTGTTCTGTTTCGGGCAACGTTCCGCGCGCCTCGCCCATTCTACGGTCGCCATAATCGTCCTACCGAGAGGACTATTCACAGTGTGATGGATAAATTTGAGTCAACTGGTTCAGTAAACAATGAACCAACACTCATGCGACAACGAAATGCAAGATCTGCCGAAAACATCTCCACTGTCCGTGAGAGTGTGCAGAAGAATCCGAGGCGGTCGATTTCGCGTCGTTCACAAGAACTGGGCCTTTCGCGGAGCACAACTTAGCGAATTTTGCGTCGTGACTTGGGCCGGCACCCGTACAAAATTCAATTGATCCAGGAGCTAAAGGTAAACGACCATAGACAACGACGTGTGTTCGCTGAATGTGCCTTGGAGCAGTTGGAAAATGACCCTAATTTTCATCAAAAATCATCTTCAGCGACGAGGCCCATTTCCGTATGAATGGGTACGTCAACAAACAAAATTGTCGAATTTAGGACTATCCGCCATGAGGTTTAAGAGCGTCCAATGCATCCCGAAAAACTCACTGTTTGGTGTAGATTTTGGGCTGGCATCGTCATTAGTCCATACTTCTTTGAGAACAACTTTGGCCAGGCCATTACCGTCAACGGCGAGCGCTATAGGTCGATGATTACCAACTTCTTTTGGTTTGAATTGGATGATATGGACACCAACGACATTTGGTTTCAACGGGACGGCGCTACATGCCACACAATTCATATCCTTGGACATTCTGCACGAGCGATTTGAGGGCACGGTCATCTCACGTGAAGCGGCCCTCGAAGCCAACATAACCCATGACATCGGTCAAATTCAGCCTGATTTATGCACCAGAGTCATGGAAAATTGGATTTCGGATACGCGCCACCCAGCGAAGCCGCAGCGGACATTTACACGATGTTGTACTCCATACATAATGTCATCGATAGGCCTTTCAAACGAATAAAATATTTCGATGATATCTCACACACACTTTGTTGTATTTAAATTTAAAGATAGGAAGCGCTTAATGAAAGACACTTTATAAGTACTAATACTGTGCAATTTGTACCTATCATACTAAATAAAGCATACTTGTCATGTTAAGCTTTGAATTTGGAAAGATCACCTCTGATTAGTGTGTTGAAATACTGAAGGAACATTCGGAAAGTTTACAAAATAATATTTTTGAAAAAAAATTAATGAAAGTAGTTTAGACTAATTAACTTTGCTTAGAATTGTTTTAAACATTTCGATTGTGTAATTCCTGAAATGAAATGTCGCGAATAAACTTTAATTTAATAGCGAATCATTTTAACAGGTTTATTAAAAACGTTGATATTTGTAAATTACATGACCGCGACAAAGTCTTGACGATTTTGGCTAGTGATGCAGTTTGCACCAAGTCACGGGGAAATATGATTCCTGGAAATGTGTACGAAGTTGGAGTGAAACATTCTCTTATTCACTTGTCGATAGGCGTATCATATAGAGTTTGTTTTGATGCTAGGAGCTGTTTTCTCAAGATTTGTTCACTATGATTTCTGTATTTATTAAAATGAAAAAAATCGTGAATTGAACGATAATTAAATACTTTGTTTTGAAAAGTTAAATACTAATTGAAATAGAATTTTTCGTGAAATCGACTCTTAGCAATGAAGCACCTTCATTTTAAACGCTAAAAATTGGACAACATAATTTACATGTGGTTGAAAATGGTGGTTAAGATGATGATCGTCTTGAAAGGCTAGAATTTGCCATAACGGATGATATCATTGAAAAAGTTCACAATGTAGTGCTCAATGAATGTTGTTTTAAAGTGTGGAAGTTAGTGGATATATTAAAAATCTCAGATGAACGGGTATACATTTTACATGAGAATTTATTCAAGCAAAGCTCGCAACTAGATTGAATAGATAAGTAATAATCGACGACGTTCAAAGCAGTATTTGAAACTTTTCTAACCCAACCCCTGTGAATTTTGGCAACACTTAATATTTATTAGACCTGGATACCTCCCTACAAACTTCAGACAAAACAACATTCTAGGCTGGGCTAGACACTGGTTCAAGTTCTCCGAAGAAACAAAAACAGCATCGATTGGGAGTGGATATTATTTTTGGGATGCATGTAGTGCAGATTTTTTTAATTATTATCAGATTTGACAAAGAATAAAATCTGTTTCGTTACTACAATGTACCAACTCATTTGCCCAAGCAAAAATATTTAATTTACGTAGAAATTGCTCTCCTAATGTTATTTTATGATCATTTCTATGTAGAAAAGGAAACATTTTACAAATAAAACTGTACTTCTTTAAGTCGAAAACAATCACACGTACATGCGTCATTAGAGCAAAAGCAAAATAAAAAAGTGTGTGCGTGAAGTGCGAAAGAGAACAGACAATATATGTACGGATCTTCTTTGGCTTCCATAAAATATATGAAAAGATGCATGCTGATTTTGTCTAACTCAAAGCGATTAATGTTGGCAAATTCTGTTTTTTTTATATAAATTCTTTCTAAAATCGGCAAAAAAATAAAAACAGGTTTTTGCATGAGTATTAAATAAATATGCTTAGTACGTCTTAACATACGTATGTATGTTCATGTATATATCGAACAATGTATACATTTACATAATATTTGTATTAGTACATATGAATTTATCTAAACATGCGATAATATAAATCATAAATATTAATTTTTATTACTGACATTTTAATAACAAAATGTATTTATTATAATTATTGAAAGAAATATAACGGAAACGTGTTTAATTTTCACCTCGAAAATAGTATTACGGGTACGTATTCAAATTCAATATCACGTAGTTGCTTGAAGGCCAGATAATAACTACCTGATTAAAAGTGATTGTTTGATTTGATTATATTGATATTTTTCTGTATCTCTTCGTATCTTTGTTTATAGTTCGCAATTATACATTTTAAATATCGTTTCATAATTTACACTTGCGTTTTTAATTAATATGATTTTATATTTACAAGAATGATTTGATGGATAGTGAGACTCGAAATGTAACAAATGAATTAGTGCTTCAAGTTTTTTTTTATTTTTCAAATCATTCTCTATAAACTCTAACGCATTTAAACAAACAATGTCCAAGTATCATTACGTTATAATTGTAACGACCTTTCTAACGATCCTCAAAATATTTCTGCCTTACTGCAATGAGTTATTCATCTCACTGAAACTTTCTTCCAGCAAAGTTTTGGGAATAATTGTCGCTAACGCAAGAAAACGCGTTGTTGTAATGATAATTTATGGGCTGTTCCAGATCGTTCTTCGGAAATTGATTTCTTGGATATATCTAGCATAGTGACGTAATACGGTATAATGTCAATGAAAATTATCCTTTTCAAATCAAAAGAATTACCTTACTTTTTGGGATCACAATTAAAAATTCGTGGCACCCTTGCTGGCAGTTTGCCACTATCTTTTTGATGTCAGTTTTATGAGCGTTCGGAATATTAATTTTATTGAACGTTTCGTTGTTATCTATCGAATGTATTTAGTTTTTGAGAGAATACATATCGAATTACGCCAAATTGCGATTTAATGAATTTTAGAATTTTCCATTTAGACAGATTATTTTCATCAATATAACAAATCAAATGTCAAAACAAATTCTGGCCATAAAGAAAACGGTGTAATTAAAATATAATGTTTTTTTTCGAAAGATTGTGCTAGTAATCATGAATTTATGTAGTGACCAAATATTTAATTTCTATTAAATAACTTGAGTTTTATTTTTTGAGCAAAGTTAGAGGAGTACATTCGAGTGGTAATTTCGTACTGCTTTTAATGTGGATTAAGTCCATAGGAATGTTACGCTGAATTGACTTTTCTTATTTACTTAATCCTGAAGCTTAATGCACGTTTCGATGTCGAGTTGTTTTGAAGTTGAGTTTTCAGTTGTTTTCCTTCATATTTCTTTCCATTTTTTCTATTATTTGCTAACACTTTTATGTCTTTTCAACTTATTTTTCTTTTCTCGGCTGCTGTGCATCTTTCTTTCACTTTCTTATTACGTCACCTATGCACATTATTTGACTATGTTCTATCCTTGTTTCGACAGTGAATATGTTTATTTTTTCTCTAAGTACCAGGTTTATCATTTTATGCTTTCTTGTTTTTCTCTTTATTCTTTCGAAATATCCTATTTTCATACTCGTTAATCTAATTTTTTGTTTTGTGTTATGCAAGATTCACATACATTTCGTTTTACAATTCTTATAATTATTTCTGTTTTTATTTGTTTTGGTGTGTCATTTTTGCTTAAAAAGTTGACCTTCATGCTATTGTATAGTCTGTCAGTTGTCGCTATTTTCTTGTTTTTTAGTGCACCTTCTTTGTTTATTATTACTTCTATGTAAATTTTTCTACTTGTTCTAGTACTTCGTTCGATATTTGTATATTGCGTGTTTTATTTTGTTGTTCAATTATTAGCCATTTTGTTTTTTTTTGTTTACTTATCTTCATCGTTAGTAACTTCCTTCCTTCAGTAAAATAATTAATATTGTCTTGTATCTGCTTTTCTATTTCTTCTAATATTAGCTTATCTGTATAGCGTAGTTCTGTTAAACGAACGTATCTTAGCTTCCAATATCCGACATTGTAAGATTCTATTTTATCTTTGCTTTTTTAATAACTTTATTCAGTTAACAAAAAGAAGTAGTTTCTGAACGAGAACATGAATGTAATGCTATATTAAATTTATCAGACAGACCCAGTCGTCCTTCAAAAACTATTATTGCCGATGGCCACGTAAAATGAGTATAAAATAAGCAATGAGAAAATTAGGTCTCCATCTCTGATTCATAGAGTTAGAGCACTTTTATCTGACATCGCAGTTAGAAGTTCTGTCGATAATACCTGCAACACGATCCATACATTAAATCGGCTTAATAATAACGTTTTCCTTCAGCTGTTATAAATAAATAATGATACTAGGAGTAGTTTTCTATGACAGTAGATTTAGTTTAATAAACTCAAAACTATTGTAAATAGAAAAGTGTAAATATTAAGAAAACGACTAAATCACAGTGGATATATGTATATTGAACAAAAAAAGTAATTTATTCAATACGTATCAATGAAAACAGACAAATAGATGAACTCTTGAAAACTTTCAGAGGAGATGAAAGAAATTCGAGAGAGGCAAAGAAGAATGTCGTTTCACCGACTTCGGCATAACCTATAGGATTATACGAGGGCAGCCGTTTATATTTCGGGAACTGGCAACACTGTTAGTGTTGCCTTCGATCTGATGATTGCATCGTGAAGTTTGTCCTTTTTGACAATATATTTACCTTGACAGTTTTATTATCCGGCCACTATTTCTATTGTTGACAGTAACTTGAAAATTTTATGTCAGCGAAAAAATGGAATTAACTCGTGAACATTTTCGTGCAATTATTTTTCATAACTTTCGCCGTGGATTATCCCAACAAGAATGCATCGACGAGCTGAATTCTCTATATAGTGATGAAGCACCATCGAAAACTACAGTATATCGTTGATATAGTGAATTCGAACTTGGACGGCATTCTTTGGACGATGAATTTTATGAAGGTCGTCCCACAAATGTTGTTGTGTCGGAAAACATTAATGCAGTGTCTGAATTAATAATGCAAGACCGTCATGTGACATTCCGTGAGATCGAGGCATCTCTATGTATTAGTAACACCAGCGTGCATAAAATCCTGCGTGGACATTTAATCGTTAAGAAGCTATGTTCACATTGGTTACCACACAATTCGACAACAACTCGCGTCGATTGGTGCCAGGAAATGCACAAAAAATACAATGGCGGTGCTTCAAAAACATTTATAAAGTCGTCACAGGTGATGGGTCTTGGATCTATACGTATGAGCCCGATAGTAAACAGTAGTTGACTGTATGGGTATTCCAAGATGGGCCAAAACTAACAAAAATTGTTCGCGCTCGAAGCGCATCAAAACAAATGGCCGCCTGTTTTTTCAGAAAAACCGGTCACGTTGCAACCGTGTCTTCAACGAGTTGTTGAACGGTCAATTCCGAATGGTGCACAACTATTTGTTTGCCAAAAGTTTTTGAAGAAATAAGGAAAACAAACCGAAAACGAAAGATCATTCTCCACCATTACAATGCGAGCTCTCACAGGTCGGTTCAAACAATTGAATATTTGACCAGGCAAAATATTGAATTGATAAACTATCCGCCGTACAGCCCTGATCTAGCATCCTGTGATTTCTTTTTGTTCCCACACGTGAAGAATAAACTTCCTGGTTAACGGTTTTCTACGCCAGAATAAGTAGTTGAAGTATTCAAAACTCATATTTTGGAGATACCGTGCCAACCTGTGAGAGCCGCATTGTCAAGATGGAGGTTAATACGAGCTCTCACAGGTCGGTTCAAACAAATGAATATTTGACCGGGCAAAACATTGAATTTATGAGCCATCCGCCGTACAACCCTGATCTAGTACCCTGTGATTTCTTTTAGTTACTACACGTGAAGAATAAACTTCGTGGTCAACGGTTTGCAACGCCGGAAGAGGCAGTTAAGGCATTCAAAACTCATATTTTGGAGAGTGGCAGCAACGCTTTTCAGATTGGTTTAAACGAATGCAAATGTGCATTGGTTTTCAAGGAGAATATTCTGAAAAGCCATAACACTATTTTTGATAATAAATTTTTTTTTGTTTGCTATTCCAGAAATATAAACGGCTACACTCGTATACTCGAGTTATTTGCCGCTGTTGTACCAGTCACGACCGATAACTTTTTCTTTTAAACTGAACTCTGAATTTACAGTGGAGTTTATTGACTGTTGCAAGTATTGGTGTAATGGATGTCAAGAAACTGCACGATAATTTGGATTACAAAAGCTGTAATCGTCTTGGTAGTATTATAACTTAAGAGCAACTCGAAAGACAGGTCACATGTAGCAATTGATACAAAACCACTCTTCCACGATAGCTTTTCCCTGGTTTACGACGCTACAACAGATTGAAAGTTGGGTTTATATATATATGATACAAAAAAGCAACACTAAGCTGATTAGCATATAAAAATTATAGAGCCCCGGTAAAGGTTGTGGTGAAAAAGGATATAACAGGAATAAAAGAGAATTTCTTTGATATAACTAGACATTTTGTAACTATAATTTTCGATATAATATAGTCTTTACACTGAATTTAAAACCACACTGTACTTTAATGTTCTTTAAGGACTAGTACTCATCGAACTAAACAAAGTGTCATACTAACACTAGCTTATTTATACCCTGGAAAAACGATTATTTAAAAAAACGACACATTGATTTAAAAAGTCAATTCATAAGTCCTATTTCTTAGTCCTATTTCTTAAAAATAAGATATGGATAATTCGTTTCACTTTAGCTAATAGATTAAAAAGGGAAAGCTTAATATACCTCTTAATATTTTAATTGTACATTTTTATGGAAAATGTACACAATATACACGGTTTGTCGGAGAAAAAACCGAACTTTCTTAAAATAATGATTCCTAGTGGTGCCATCTATTAAAAAAATAGATTTTTCACCAACGTTATTTCAAAATATCATGACATTTGCATCATTAGAAGCAGCGAAATTACGCATAAAGTAACGGTGTGTATTTGGTATTGGTTGAAAAATGAATTTTGAACAAAGAGCAAATATCAAGTTCTGTTTTAAACTCGGTAAATCGTTTACTCAAGCGTTTAATTTGATGAAACAAGTGTATGATGATGCTTATTTATCACGTACGAGTATGAGTGGTATAAATGATTTAAAGACGGTCGTACGGACATAAATGACGACTAACGTCCGGGTGCTAAAAAAATCTGTGATTACGGAAAGTAACGTCGAACTAGTGTGTGAATTTATCAGAAATTAGCCTAAATCTTAATTGCGATGCGAGGGAATGGAATTAAATATTTTCGAAGATTAAATTCATCGCATTTTGACATAGTATTTTGGACTGAGAAAGATTTGTGCAAGGTTTGTACCACACAAGCTGAGTGAATTCAACATCGAACAGACTTGATCAACGACTCAAAGATGGACGAAAACTTCAGGCGTTCTATTGCAACTGGCGATGGGATGTGGTGTTTTCAATATGATCCAGAGACCAGGCGTCAAAGCTCTGATTGGAAGCATCCAAGCGAAGAAATACCGAAAAAAAGCCGTTTGGAGAAGTCAAAAGTGAAGGCAATGTTGATTTGTTTGTATGATTCGATAGGCACAGTGCATAAAGAGTTTGTAACAACTAGTCAAACAGTCAATGTTGTATATTATCTTGGTGTTATGAAGCGCTTTTGGCCGTTTGGTGCATGATAATGCACCATCTCATCGCTCGATGCTTATCACTGATTTTCTAACAACAAATTGCATTTTAACCATCAACCATTCACCGTATTCACCTGATTTGATCCCCTGTGACTTCTGCCTATTCTCTAAACTACATTTTCTGATGAAAGGACAGCCTTATGTGGACGTTGATGTCATTAGAAAGGCGTCGACAGCGATCTTGAAGGAGATTTCTGAAGACGAACTTACAAATTCATTCGACATGTTAATTGATCGTGCAAAACGTTGTACGAAGCCGAAGGTGACTACTTTGAATAAAATAAATGAATTTTACCAAAATAGTAACCTTTCGTTTTTATTTTAAAAAAGTTCGGTTTTCTCTGCAACAGAGTGTGTACGTTGCAGAAATTTTTATATATACCACGTGAAAAACGCTAACGTTTGTATGTATGTAATTGTTTGAAATTAAAAAGAAATCTTTAAATACTTTTGTCATTTCCTACTAAATTTCTTTTTAGGGACATTTGTACAAATTAAAATTCCGTTCCTTTTACTTGAATTGGGTTAATTATCAACAATTTTATATATTTTTTTTATTTATTTCCATAGGGTATCATATAAACTCAGTATATTGATAGTTTGCCGTATTTGGGTTCATTATCATCTTTGCTGTTACTTTAAAGATTAATGAAAATCTTAGGAATTTTTGAACTGTAACTTCTGTCAGTGATGTCATCAAGGATGACAAAAATACAATTCACAATCGAACAAATGAATCAAAGTAGAAAGTTGTACAAATAAACTCGATACTGGATTTTGTCTATGTACATTCCTAATTTTAATCCTAATAGTGATTAATAAAATTAATCATTCTAGTCAAAATTAGATCTCTGATTTGATATTGAAATTTTATTTTATGTCACATATTAGTCATAAATGAAGTCATTTGAAAGTCTGAATGAGTAATTCAAAGGAGCGATAAGGTATCATTGCCTAATGTATGTAGTCCTGTATAATACCTTTATCTCATTAGTTCATGTGTCTCGCAGTGAATAATCAGTCTATTGGCTATTGGAGTAGTAATGCAATTATATACTTCCTGCAGACGAAGAGGCAAGGTTAAGAATGTCGCTTATATAAAAACAGTCGTTACATTCATGACCGCTCAGTCGTGTTTTTGTACTGTAAGAAAGTGAAAGTTTGTATATGCAAGTAATACATGATGTTGTCCATATATGTGAGTACAAAATATACCATAATCAAGTAATTTTATACTAAATAAGGGCAATTTCCGTAGTTTATCGTCTTGGGAAATTTAGTAATTTTCGCCAACGGAGGTTTATTAATTCCGAATGCAAGCAGAGTTGACCCTAGTCTTATTACAACAGTACCTTCTAGTGATAACGTTTCTACACAACAGCCGAGTTCGCCTGGTGCTCCGCAATTTCAAGTACTTGCATTTGCGGGACCAGTTAGGCGTTATACAGCTAAAATTATAAGTGCCTCGGGATATGCTCGTGCTGCACCCGGTTCTGGTATAGAAGGACGTTATATTCCAGATAATACAGAGAAATTGTATGATGACGGCTCTTATAAACCAGATTACAGTGAAAAGTTGTACGACGATGGATCTTATAAAGGAGAGAAAATATATTGGTACAAAGGAAAGAGAATATATTGGTAGTTCTTAGTTTATTTGCATTAGTTAGTGATTTTCTAAGTCATATTTTTTATATCTGTGATGTTCTTATATTTAAGAGAAAAACCTTAGTTTTTTTTATTTTTATTTATTTAAATTTATGATATGTATTGTAATTATAGAGCATTTCAAATAATGAATTTGAGTGAATAACGAATTTGAAGATGTAAATTCTAAACGTATACATTTTTCAATAAAGATTTTTCGATATTACAATAGTACACTAGCATGCTAAATATATTATGATTATAAAAGCTTTTCTTTGGAGACTAGGGTATATTATCTACACTTGCAGTACCTCAATGATGTAGAATTAAATTAAATATATTATCCTAGCATTATATTCAATTGTATTATATTTAAGAATTTATTTTGGTTTCTTAAATTAATTAAACCGAATTGTATATTACACAGTATAACAACGTGAGAGTGACCATGAAACTACGAGGTTGGATCAGTAATAAGTGAGCCTGGAAAAGAGAACTTTTTAGTAAGGAATTTTTCAATATATTCTTCTTGTAACCCAGTACACATTTTGCCCATCGATAGTCGAGTTTTTTTGTTCCTTCATAAAAGTGATCTTCATCAAATTGTCAGAAATGTACGTTACTTTCAGTGTGGTACGTAGACTTCCGCGGTCGTGGTCCATACTATCTGCTTCTGGGCTTCCGGGCTGGAACCGCGTCGCACTGAAAATTGTTTTCAGTCCGACAGACAGTTGCAGTAGTTGGGCCCTGAATATGTCCCATACGAGTGGGTACGAAACGCCGGCAGTTATACCAGTGACGCGGTTCCAGCCCGGAAGCCCAGAAGCAGATAATTACTTTAAGTAATTATTCCCTCATTCAACCCAAACCCCTTGCCACCGAACGAAGTTTTTAGATTGGTAAAAGGAAAAAGTTTGAGCAGTTTAAAATGTACTTGATGAATTTTTCTCATTGTGATGGCAAAGTGTAAGCACGTGCATTAAAAAGCACTGTTTTTTTTTAAATACTCATGACAATTCCTGTGCTTTGTTTGGATTATTGTTTCATATCGAATGTACAATGTAGTATCTCGATTTAATACACCATTATTCGGACTCAAAAGTCTTTTGTATCATATCTTAACTTCGCAAAATTGAATGTCGAAATGCCCTTTCATTCGCGTTTCTATTGCACAGTTAACAACTTCAGTATCTATCCTGCACATACCTTTTTATACTAAAATTATTATGCAAAATCGAATCCACTGAGTTACATGAAACCTGTAGAGCTTCTACTACTTCGCGTAATTTTATTTGATGGTTATCTAGCACCATTAATCATACTTGGAGTACACACGTCTTGGACGCGTACTGGGTTGTTCTTTATATGTATTGTTCTGGCATAATAAACTCAGAAGTCCATCATTTTATGGCTGCAAACGATGGAGATTGGTTCTCGTAAACAGGCTTCAGCTCATCTTTGAGTTCATCGTTTGTATTGTTCTTTAAAAATAAGATCTTACTCCACTTGTTCCATGTTTCAAAACAAGTTAAAAAACTTCAGTTCACTTTCTATTCAAATAACAAGTGCCATTACAATCGAAATGAATGCAAGTTTTGACTGGCAGTTATATCTTGAAGGGTTGCCAAGTTGAGTGCTGTATTTATTTCATCAGGCTCACATGCTCTCGTACAATATTCGAAATATAATGAACGCTTGGCAGACATATTTGTTGCACAAATGATTTTATTAATTTTATTTAAATATAGAATTTGTGCACGTGTTAATACATAATGCAAAAAATAACTAGTCGCTGTATATGTTAGTGTTTAAAATGTGCATAATTGTTGGTTAATTTACATACATATAAGATTAGTGATTTATTGCGTGAATTAACATTTAACATTGGTGCACTATTTTATAATTAAATTCCGACTAATTTGCAATTTAATAGAAACTCGGAACATAACTTTTTGTTGCAATGAATTTAATTTTTTACATGAAAAATTGAAATATATTTGTTGACTTACATAATTAACGAATACTCAATTTCTACAAATATTTACTTTCAACTAACTGTTAAGCAATTTTTATTTTTATGTATTACATATATGAAGCGTTGCGCAAAATATGAATCCGATCTTGTTGAAAATATGTTGAACTATAAAGTATATATAGTATACACGATTCTTTTTTATGTGTCTGCTAAATATTCTTGAACAAGAAATGGAAAGTAGTGCTATAAAATGTGCTAATGTTATGCTATGTGATCACTACACGAAACTGAACATAGCAAGTATAAATTTCATTAGAAATATTAGGGTTGTTAGTAATACAAATTCATACTTAAGGTATTTGGAATATACTATTAATAGGTAATATATACACTTCCGCTAAGGGAAGTATGGACACTTGATTAAATTTTATATAGCGATCATAAAAATTATATTAATGACAATAAGTAGCGATAGTATTATTATACCTTATTCTTAAGAAGGGTATAATTCAAATAGGTATTGTATTTGTATATATTCTCCAAATAATATGATAGAAACAATTTTATTTAACAATAACTACAATTACCTGATATTGCATCTCAAGAGCATTGTATGATAATTCCAACTAGATATTTATAATCAAGATAAGTGGTACGGTCATTAAGGAGGGACTAAAGTCTAGAAAATTAACTGAAATGAGTCGGTTACCCTATTACTACTTCCTTATGCCCATCAGTAGATCACTGAATGTGCTTGTGTGAAGTTGACTCTTTTGTAAGTGAATAGTGTAATTTCTGTTTACAAAATGCCACGAGGAAATCCGCTTGATAGTGAAACACGATCAGCGACACTTACTTTACATCGTGAGGGGTAAGTGAAAAAATCGACAGTGAATCTCACAATTCGTCGGTTTCAAGAAACTGGCAGTCTGGAAGATCGTAATCAGCCGGGATCATCGAGAGGTACTTCCAAAGTTGACGACGAAAGAACTAAATTAATAAACAAATGAAATAGAAAATTAACGACACCTGAAATAATTTGGGTATAGTGAAACGACGATTAGTGGATGCAAATTTACACGGTCGCGTTGCCTCACGGAAACCATTATTACGACGTGGAGATAAGCAGAAATTACTTCAATGGGCAAGGTTATACCGTAATTGGACAACCGATGAGTGGAAGAACGTAACGAATTGAAATTTGAAGTGTTCGGGTAAAACAGAAGAATTTTCGTCAGAGAAAAAATGTTGCTAGATTGCATAGCTCCAACGATAAAACATGGGGGTGGTTCTGTTGAAGTCAGGGGCTGTTTTTCATTAGCCGGAATGGGAGATTTGATAAAAATAGATGGTATTATGAGAAAGGAGAATTAACGAGAAATTTTGGAAAATCACGTTTTACCGTCAGGCCTGCGATTAATCGGTAATAATTTTGAATTTATGCATGATAATGGCTCCAAACACACGTCGCTGTTGTGTAAAAATTACCTTGAGGCGGAGAAAAATGACAATATTTTGCAAGTAATGACATGGCCGCCTTAGAGTCCGGACTTCAACTCCATTCAATTATTATGGGATGAACTCGATAGAAAAGTTAGAAAGGAATGTCCAATATCGAAGGAAAAACTTTGGAATATTTTACAAAAAGAATGGAATAACATTACACCAGATGTAATAAGAAAATTAATAGAAAGAATGCCCCGAATAACAGAAGCTGTAATCGCCGCGAACGGTGGTTTCTTCGATGAAAAGACAGTATAATTAATATAATATATAAGTATATTAGGAATAAGTTTAATGAATTGTATAATAATTTTACTTTTTATTATATAAAGAATCAATAAATATTAATTTTTGTCCAATTTCGTCGATATTTTTTTTTCTTGTTGTTGCTTGATGTAGTTGCTGTCCATATTTCGGTAGTGTATATTATATTTCGGCAGAATTTTGTCACTATAATAGCGATCTAAAATAAAGTAAAACTTCAGACTTTTTTTTTTAAATAAAAACTAATTTAAACGTGATACATATTTGAATTATCTTTGAAACAGTGATTTATCGATTGATATATCTTCAAAAAAATTACGATTGAAAGAGATAAGAAACCGAGGAATCTGATGGATGTAACATTCATCAGTCTAATTCAAGTTTCTCAAGTCACCAAAGAGATGTGCGGTATACTGTTGTAATACTAAAAATCAATCCTCTTATTATTGGTCGAAACTGGCTGTTTTTCTGTTGACTGCTTCATTCAAATTTAACATTTATTGGCAGCATCCATCAAATTAATTGGGTCTCTTGATTGCAAAGGTTTATAATAAACATGATCATGTTTATCCTACTAAATGCACAGCATCTCGTGTATTTGATTGAAATTCAGCTTTGCAATAAATTTCTGGAGTTAATTGTACAGTGCACATATGCTATTATTACAGAATTATTGTAGTTAATACGTTCTTCATATTCTGTAATCCAACTAACCAAAACTTGATCATAGCTTTTAAACTTATCTTTATTTATAATGCACTTACGTATTTATGGTTTTCAAGTAAAAAGAAAGTAACGGCAATATTAGAAATAACGTTTGTGTTATTAAATGGATGCTTATGTGCAGCCTGTCGTAGCTTTCATTTCAACCTAAATTAAATTCTAGATTGATTATGAACATTCTTAATGTTCAAAATTCACTAAAATCATGTATGTATATAAGTATTGACCAACATAAATCAATACTTTGTATTAAAATGTTCTGGATTCCATCAATATGAAGCTTTTCCAATCGAGAATACCCAATTCAATGTATTATAATGTGGATGAACTGGAGGATCCGCAAATATAGATGATCGATTTGTCAATAGCTTTGCAAGCGTATACATATGTATATCTGGACAGAATAACAACAGCACTTGCGAAGCTAATATAATTCCCACTATGACTACTCCTTCCTGTCAGAAAAAGATGTTGACAGAGTAATAAAGAAAGTGAAAGACAAAATGACGGCGGGACAAAATTGCAAATTGGTATACCTTTTTCGAGTATGGAAAATTTCCAAAATTCTGCATCTAATATTACTAATTATCGCCCGAGATCAATTCTTAGTAAAGTTTTCGAAATGGCTTTATACTCACACATATGTATATCATATGTGTGAGTATAAAGCCATTTCACATAAAGTGTTACATCTCATCATTTCAGCATGGATTTATGGAAGGACGATTAATTGTCTCTAACTTAGTGTCTTTTTTGTAGTTTTTTTCACTACCCTGGCATCCAGGGTCATATAGATATCATTTACATGAACCTGGTTAAGGCTTTTGATCATATTAGTCATAACATTCTTCTTCATAAATTAAAATATTTGGTTTTGTCAATTCTTTTTTATTATTTTTTGGCTCGTATTTATATAAATAGACCTCAAGGTGTTATTTATGGGTTCTACATCTTTCATGCTACTTTCGGAGTACATCAACGCTCCAATCTAGGACCGATGCTATTCTTAATTTTTTTCATTGTCTTGCTCAATATTTTGGAGTGCGAATGGTGTGCTTTTGCTGATGACTTGCAAGGACAACTGGGTAGGATCTTTAAATGGTGTTCTAACAACACGCTATATATGAACGTCACGAAATGCAGAATTGTGACTTATTCGAATAAAAGTTCACCTAAAGTTCACAACTATACTCTGGGTAATACAGCGCTTACCATGAAATCAGAGACCTTGGTGTTTACTTTTATTGCAGGTTCAGTTTTGCTAAATATATTGATCAAATATGTAAGTCTGTGTTAGAAATTATGGGATTTGTTGTATGAGTTTCTCATGCTTTCGTGAACCCGCATAATATCTCGAATTTATATAATACATATATCTGTTCAAGGCTCAAATACGCATCTTCAATGTGGTGCCCATGCTACAAAGTTTATAAATTTAAATTTACTGTTTAAAAATTCCAGTGGAAGTTTCTGAAGTTTCTATGTTGTTCCATGAATGGTGATATCCTCCCAGGGATATATCTCTGATTACTTGCGAGAGCTGAAACAGCTTCGCTCGAACGCAGGCACGGGTTGGCTTCGGTAAAATTTTTGTATCATTTGATACGTAATAAGATTGATTGTCCTCAATTTTTCTCTCAACTTAATTTCCTGGTATCAAGGCCGTCTACTTATTCACGTCGTAGCTTTTACCTACCAGCTGAGAGGACTTACTATCGTTGGCAATTCGCTACTGTAAACTTGGTTACTGCATGATACCTTAGAAAAGGTGTTTAAGTGTGTGACATCCTATTTTTGTAATAGTAATTTTTAAATGGCACTTCATTGCATGTTCGTTGAATGTATATGAACTTTACTGATTTCCCATTATTGTCATTTCTTTGCAATGCACATACTTTCATGTATGAGTAGTATGAATAGATATAGATGTACTTGCTGTTTATTCTCTTTGTGTCGTCCTGCAAAAGAAATCCTCTGTTTAACAATTAAATAAATAAACAAATAAACTCTCTGAAGTTAATTAGTTTCCTTAAGGATTAACCTACGTGTATAAATATAATGTGCCATGGTATAAATTTGTACTGTAATATGAACTCAATTTTCGATCGTTATGGGAAGTGCTAAATCTTATTTCTGTAGTATTAGTTTCTAAGAATTATTACTTGCTTGTAACAAATTTAATATATGTACCATATGAATAGACATACTATATGTATGTAGGTATAAATGTGCTTATCTTGTAAAGTAAAGGGTGTTTCAAATTGCGCGGTTTTCTTAAAGAATAAATAAAATATAGATGGCGCACTGATTTTGTCTGGGTATGTGGCCATTTAAAAAGTGTGATGTATGACATTTATAAAAATGGCTTCGTACGCAACAACGCGTTCAAATTGTTGAATTATTTTATGCAAATCAGCGTTCTGTGAAAAGAGTTTTTAGAAAATTACGTGAATTTTATGGTTTACATAATCGTCCATCTGAAAGCACTATTAATCGAATTACTAAAAAATCTTAAGAGACCGGTTGCGTGGAAGATCAAAAAAGTGAAAAATACAGTCGTAGTGGTCGTTCACAAGAAAATATTGGTTTGGTTCGTGAAAGTGCTGCTGAAGATCTCTAAATGTCCATTAGACGACGTTCACAACAACCTGGACTTAGTGAATCAACAACATGGCGTATTTTACACAAGGATTTAGCTCTGAAGGCATATAAGGTTCAAATCACACAGGAACTGAAGCCATTAGATCATTTAAAACGTCGTTCATTTGGCAATTTCATCAATGAATAACCAGTTGATTCTTCTCAAAAAATAATGTTTTCCTATGAGGCACATTTGAACTTGGTGGCTATGCATCCTAAACGAGTTACTGTTTGGTATGCATTATGGTCAGGTGGTGTAATTGGACCTTACTTCTTTGAAAATGCTGCTGGTGAAGCTGTAATTGTCAATGGTGATCGATATCGTCGGATGACAACCGAATGTTCGTGGCCTAAATTAATGAATATGATCTAGATTATATGTGGTTTCAACAGGATGGCGCTACGCCTGACTTTGCACACGAATTAGTTGATTTATTGAGACAAAAATTTCCTGGACGTATAATCTCAAGAAACGGTAATGTTAATTAAGATCATGTGATTTGACACCGGCTGAACTACTGCACTGAAACTGCAGTGCAGTAGTTCAGCCCTGAAGATGTCCCATACAAATGGGTACGAAACGTCGGCAGATATAATAGTGACGCGGTTCCAGCCCGGAAACCCAGAAGCAGATATTACTTGTTTGTGCTTATAATGAAAAATTTTTTTGAACTTCGTTCAACATGAAGTTGCATATCAACATCTGTTAACAAGGTAAGCAGCTTGTTCATTTCCTTTCCAAATGAAAAGTTTGTTCCCAAAACAGCAAAATTTGCTGCTCATATCAAATAACACATCGCAATCAATATTTACATCAGAAAATTACTAAAGTAAATTTAATAAAACGCGACTGCAATAAATAAATCTATATTTCATTGAAAAATGTTCTATTTTACATAGACATAACAATCGATTTTTCGTGATTGTTCTGTACTGATTTTGTAGACACATTATTTATAAATGAACTATAAATAATATGTCTACAAAATCAGTACGGAACAATCATGAGAAGTTGATTGATATGTCTATGTAAAATAGAACAAATTAGATAATGGAAAATAATAATACAGGACTGGAAATCAAAGGAACAAAAATTCCCTACGTAGCTACGTCAGTAAATCATTTTGGTACACCCCATACTTTGTTATAGAAAAGTAAGGAACTTCTATTATCGTCTTTTGGTGCAAATTTGTTGTATTTGGAGTATCAATTTTATTTTTCTGTCTATAATTTAGAGTGTACAGTAAAACTTTGTCTTTTGTATTTATTTTTTTATGCGTTCAGTCTTGCAGAAGAATATGCAGAATGGTATGATTGGATTCACGAGTTGTAAGTTCTCTCTTCACGTTTAAAATGATTATACAATTTATTTTTTGTATACAGTTATTTCTACAAGAGGGTGTCAATAATTACGAAATCAGGAAATATACTGTGACATGGTTAATTAATCCAGAGGGAAATAAGGTTATTATGCGAAGTTCAATATTCGTTACTCATATGTTCCGACGAATGTATAAATGAGTGCTATTAAAAAAAAATGAAAAAGTGAATGGAAGTTGTATTTTTTCGCATATTAATATGTGCTATTATCAAAGAATTATCTACAACTAAAAGTACTTTAATTATATTTTATATATACATGTGTATCTGAATTTCTTTACAATTTTGCAGTTTTATGAAATACAGTACAATCTCGTTAGTGTGAACACAAAAAATCTCGGCTTGTTCAAACTACGGCATAGGTTCACATTAGCGAGGACGAATTAAAAAGAAATTATTTAAAACATGTTTTTATTATTTATGGGTAGTACATTACATGGCACTACTGGAAAAAATGAAGTTATCCTTGTTTGTACTTTCTTATTAGAAACATTTAATAATATAGCTTTTTCCTGAATATTTTTAAGACTTATAATATGACTAATATCTAATTCGTTGAATTCGGCCCATTTTATTGCAATATTTAGAGCTTCTACAGCAGCAGAGTGGGTTATTTCGCTCCTTTCAGACACTTGAATTTCATCATCGCTTTCTCCCGACAATTCATTCTCATTGCCTTCATTGTCAAATTTATCCATATTCCATTCTTCAATGTCTGCTGCTGTATATGCCACTGGTTCAGGTTCTAGTGCTTGTAACAAAGTGATTGTGTTGCGTATTTCATCAGGTTCTTTGGTCCACTTCTGTTGCAAAATAGACAATGGAAGATCATCTTCTTCATTAAATTCGGTGTTGTTTTTATTTAATATCTTATGCCAACATTTGGCAATTACCGATGGATCTACACGTTCCCACGCAGCTATCAAATTCAAGACAGCGTCTTTTAGTGACAGATCTTTAAGCGCAACTGGTATGTTTTCCGTTTTAGAAACTATGGAACTCAATAATCGATTTCTGTAGCCAAGTTTTGTAAGTCTTAATACATTTTGGTCCATAGGTTGAATCAGCGGGGTTACGTTCGGGGGCATAAACATAACAAAAATTTTACCATCATTGCTTCTTAGTTCTTGCGCTGGTGGATGCGAGGGAGCATTGTCAAGAAGAAGGATAGCATTCTCTGGAAGGCTTTGACTACGTAAAAATATTTTAACCTACAACTTTTCAAAATACATCACAGAAATTTAATTTTGCATGCTCACCTCTGGAATAAACTGTTGAAAAAACCAGTTCTTAAAAATTTCTGTTGTCATCCATGCAGTTTTATTATTTCTGTAGACAACTGGATTATTGAAATTTTTGAAGCACCTGGGATTTTTTGATTTTCCAATCACCAGCGGTTTTAATTTATGAGTGCCTGTTGCGTTTATACAACCAAGAAACGTTATTCGCTGTTTTGTCATTTTCAAACCCGGAGCAGTTTTTTCGGAAAATGAAACGTACGTTTTTTCAGGCAAAAGCTTCCAAAATAACCCAGTTTCATCTGCATTATAAATCTGCTGTTCAGTTAAACCAAATTCCGTAATTTTTTGTTTTAATTGTTCTTGGAAAGGATCGACAAGCTCTGGTTGAGATGATAATTTTTCTCCGGTTATTTTCAAAAATCGTATGCCATACCGCATTCTAAATCGTTGAAGCCAGCCATGACTCGCACAGAAGTTTCCACGACCTCCATTAATTTTCTCATGCAAACTTAATGCTTTTTGTTTAAATATGTCTGCAGTAACAGGATGGTTTTTTTCGCGTTGCCTGAGAAACCACTTATACAGAGCACTTTCCATTTTTGGATATTCAGGTGTTCTTAATGTACATTTTTTACTGGGTTTTAAGGTATTACTGACCACTTTTATAATTTTAGCTTTTTTATTTTTTATTGAACAAATTGTGGACTTCGCTACTCCATATTTTTTGGATAAAGCTGTTACACTCGCGCCTTTTTCGTGTTCTTCTATAATTTTGGCTTTTTCATATAATGATAAACACTTTTTCCTAACCTGAGACATTTTACAATACACTTAGCACAAACAACAGGATTATAGTAATGTTCAGCTCATACTACATGTTGTGAAACAGGGACAAAGCAACCCATATTCACACAATGGGAATCCGGAAAAATACGGGATTCCCCATTTCATTTCACAGGAAAGTATCACTTACAATATATGATGTTCATATTACTGAATAATATACACTGTTCACGTTACAGGATACCTAATGGAACAATACTGATGTTCATATTACTGCGTTGTTCACATTAACGCAAGTTCATACTATCGGGATTATACTGTATTTATTAAATTACCATTTCTATTATCTTACCTGTTTGTGGTTGTTTAATTATCAAGATTTGCTTTTTTTATTTTTATGACTTTATAAGTCTAATTTTTTTTATATTGTGTATAAGTTTGTAGCTATGTATGTTGGGTAAGTGGTTATTATCAATATAATAAGAGTTTATTCATAACCGATAAGATAAAGTATATAGCTGTATACATATGCTAGTATAAAGAAATAAAAGAACAAGGTCAAATGATAAAAAAAGAGGGTATAGGTAGGCATTCCCTAAAGTATTAAAAAGAAAACAAAGTGTAAAAAATTCATCGGTAAACCCAGCGAGAAAGTCATTATAGTTTGCAAAAAAAATCTAAAAGAATTCATCTTGCTTCAGAATATAACATAAATAAGTTAGTCCAAATGTATAACGAGGATGTCGTCATGATCTACAATTTAATTACTTAAGGTCGATATATAACCCCTTTCCACATTAATTTTCGTATTCTGTGTACGTATTTTGACAACTAAGTTATCATCATCAGCAGATTAGCAGATAATTAAGCAGTGTCGCACCTAGAAAACTACGGCAAAAATACGCACGAAACAAATTCCGTACACGATTTGTACCATCGAAAGCTAAAACGCATACTAATCTACTAGTTAAATACAAAATTTTTTGATTATATACATATTATCAATATATGATATATGTATATTGTTAAATATTTTAATATTAGGTTTGGTTTGCCAGCCACAGACGCTTGTAGCCTTTGCATCAGATTAAGAAACAATAAATTAGGAAATTGTAGAGCTTAGAATTTGTAAGTTGAGAGCGGAAAACAGTACAACAATTCTGTTCTGGAACTATTGCCAAAAATTATAATTTAAGATTAATTTTTATCTCAGACAGTTTTTATTGAACAATTTTTGTATTACAGAGAGAAAATCTATGCGTTTCTATATATAGAGTGAAGATCTATCAGGTACAGGTGCAAAGTGTGGTGCTATAACTTTCTAATGAATTTCAATTTGTACAATGATCGTAGCGCAGTGAGGCTGTTTTATAACGACTGCGTGAGACAGAACAAAAACAGTAGTAGTGATTCAAATGTGTTCTAGCTTTCCACAAATATGTCTATTCCAGTGAAAAATATAGTGTTGTTTCTCATGTGAATATTTGTCTGCAAATCGAATAATAAGAAACTTATTAATATATTCAAGAAAGTCGGTAATAAATTAAGAAAGCTAAACGACTCTAAAGTCAAAATGAAATTTAATTGCAAAAATGGAGATTTAATAAAGAAATGAAAGCTATTTATAGTGGTGAACATTGCTTCGTAAATTGGCCTTATATAAAAAAGATCTAGGAGATTCTGTAGACGCAGAGTGTGAAAGTTTCAACATTTATATTCTTTTTATTAAACGGGTATTCTACCTTGTTAGAGCGAAAAAATATTGTGTTTCATGAAGATTTTTTAGGGATAGATATCGAAACATAAAAATATAATGAATATTTTTTTAAAGGTAAACAATATCGAAATAACTGCGAAACGTGATTTACAAAATTTTTTTTATAAAAATTCATTTTTATACATTCAAAAATATCAACTTGGTCATAGTTCATCCTTTAGAAAATTATATATTTTATAAGCGAGTGGAGTTTGCGGAATCTCTAATGATTATTTAGTAACTGGTTTCGTAAATTTTAAAAATCCTATTTTACAAGTAATGAATTTCAAATTTAAAGTGTTCTTTTATTTAGATATATGTAGCTTTTAGCTCTTAAGAACTAATCGGTGGTTCCAGACTCTTAAGTATATCTTCGAATTCTTTAAGAGCTATTCTAGCCTCTTTATATGAGAATTAACGCTCGACAATCTTCAATTGCTCACAGTAAACCGATTTCCTTCAGGACCAATTTTTGTTCTTAATAAGTCCATTATTTTTAGTAGCGATGAACTTCCTTCACTAAATGTGTATGTTGTACGAAACGCAGCAATTTCGACAATTTCTGAAGCTGAAAAAAATATATTTTTTATTGATTTCCGTACAATAGAATATAAGCCTTCATTATTTTCATTGTATCCTCTAGGAGTCTCTCGAATAGATCTTTAGAAGAAAGCTCTTCATAAACTGAGTGAATAGGTACTTGGATTTTTCATTTCGTTGAAAATATAATTAATTTTGGCCTGTCGCCTTTTATACAAGAAATCAAATACTGGTGGGCAAAGTGGATGTATTTGATTCACATTTGTAAATGACTTTTTATAATATATTAATAATATTTATACTCTATATTTTCAACAAAATTGGTATGGTATCTAATGCCTAATTTATATATGTTAATTTCTTTACTAATGAGTTACATAGGTTAGTTTTCCGGGCCTGTTCTAATACCCGGAAAGCTTTAATATTTTTTTTAGTCTTGTGTCTGTGTTTTGTTTGCACAACGCTGATACATTTTTTGTTGTACTATCTGGATATATTTTCACTAAAGCTTTAAATATTTCGTGTCCCCATCATCGATATATTTTCTGTATTTACTGCCATATACCCGATTAATATATCAAGTTATGTTTGCAACTTAGTGAGTGTGTTTTTAAGATATAACTTTTAAAACATATGAAAAACATTATTTTTTCTCTTAAATTACATATATAAATATTTGAGTTTCAACGTGCTTATTGCATTTTTCTTCTATGTTCACTTGAAAAATAATAAAGTAATTTTATATACACATACACATACAAAACTCATATATATATATATATATATATATATATATATATATAAACAAAAGCTTACTATTTTGGTAAAAATTCATTTATTTTATTCAAAGTAGTTGCCTTCGGCTTCAATACAATGTTTTGCAGGGTCAATTAACATGTCGAATGAATTTTTAAGTTCATCTTTAGAGATGTCCTTCAAGATTGCTGCCGACGCCTTTCTAACGCCCTCGACGTCGGCATAACGTCTTTTCATCAGTAAATGCAGTTTGGAGAACAGACAGAAGTCACGGAGGGCCAAATCCCCATTTGTAGTTAGAAAATCATTGATAAGCGTCTAGCGATGAGAAGGTGCATTATCCTGTAACAAACGCCAGCTACCATTTTCACGATATTGAGGGAGCACACAACTAATACGCGTCGAAAGACGTTTCATAATACCAAGATAATATACAGCTTGACTAGTTAGTACAAACTCTTTGTGCATCATGCCTTCCGAATCCTAAAAACAAATCAATATTGTTTTCACTTTTGAGTTCTCCATGCGGCTTTTATTCAGTCCTTCTTCGCTTGGTCTCTGGATCATATTGAAAACGCCACGCCTGGGACACTTGAAGTTTTCGTCCTTTGTCGAGTCTTTCATCAAGTCTGTATAATGTGGATTTCAGTTAGCTTGTGTGGTACAAACCTTACACAAATCTTTCTCAGTCCCAACTGCTGTGTCAGAATGCGATGAATTGAATCTCTGGAAATATCTAATTCCATTCTCACGTATCGCAATGAAGATTTCGGCTCATTTCTGATAAATTCACGCACAAATTCTATGTTACTTTTCGTGGCCACAGACTTTTTTACACCAAGATGTTTGTCGTCGTTTATGTCCGTACGGCCATCTTTAAATCGTTTATACCAGTCGTACACACTCGTACGTGATAAACATGCATCACCATGCCCTTGTTTCATCAAACTAAACGCTTCAGTAAACGATTTACCGAGTTTAAAATAGAACTTGATATTTGCTCTTTGTTCAAAATTCATTTTTCAACCAATACCAAATACACACTGTTACTTTATGCGCAATTTCGCTGCTTCTAATGATGCAAATGTCATGATATTTTGACATAACGTTGGTGAAAAATCTATTTTTTTAATAGATGGCACCACTAGGAATCATTATTTTAAGAAAGTTCGGTTTTTTCTCCGACAAACCGTGTATATTGTGTACATTTTCCATAAAAATGTACAATTAAAATATTAAGAGGTATATTAAGCTTTCCCTTTTTAATCTATTAGCTAAAGTGAAACGAATTATCCATATCTAATTTTTAAGAAATAGGACTAAGAAATACATTTTTAAAACAAAACTTAATATTTGCTCTTTGTTCACAATTCATTTTTTGACCAATGCCAAATACACACGCAATTCCTATGTTTCTAATGGTGCAAATGTCATGATATTTTGATATAACATTGGTGAAAGATCTTCCTCTGGTGATGAATATTTTTTTAATAGATTGCTCCACCAAGAATTACTATTTCAAAAAAGTTCGGTTTTCTCTGCGACAGAGTATATTTATATATATTGTTATCGGAAGGGATATTTAAATAAATAATAAATAATATTGGAATATAGTATAATAATATCGTTTAGTGCTATCAAGATACCATATGTGAAAAATTACACTTACCCCTTTTGACCCATATCTGCCCGACTAGTTTAAGGATAAGAAAACTCAGGCGGGATTAAAAACAAAATTTCCAGAGATCAGAATTTCTAATTTTCAAAATACTTTGTATATATATATATATATATATATAGATATATTAACTTGAAAATTAATAAGCAATTTTTAAACTTTGAAATACATATCTTTTAATTAATAAAAGAACTGTTTTGTTAAGCAATAATGAAAATAATCAATACTAACCATTGTCAATCCAATAAAGTTATATTAACACATAAACGGTAAATAAAATGACTTTTAAACCAAAGAATATTTTAAAATTATTTAACAAGTTATTAGACACACAATCCAAATATATTGTTTATTCAGGTTGAATTAAAATTATAGGTTAACTTAAACTTTTGCAAATGTACATACTGAATATGATTAGGGTTATTTAATTATCAAATATTTGCAAAGTAATTATATAAAAGTAGTCTATAAATTAAATTGAATATAAAATTGAGTAATTAGTTTTAATATATTACTTTAGTTAAGTATATTTACGGATATGTTTTGATTATACTTTAATGAATCACATAAATGTTGGATGTACACAAATATAAATTCAGGTTAAACTGGATTCTACTTGTGGTTACTTACGTGTTTTTTCGTAGAATTAGTCAATTATGATTTCATAGGCCTTTCCAATTAGTTAAAATAGTCTAAAAAATTTTAACAGAGCTATAAAATGCATTTTTAACTTTGAAATATGTTTTTAGGTAACATATTTCAACGTTAAAAATGCATTGTGTGAATAAATGATTCTGTACCGGTATATTCTCTTACCATATTCTCTTAACACAGGAGTAATTCCAATAGGAAAAGATAGGAACTTATCCGAATTGGATGAAATTTTTTAATGAATAGATAAATGTCCAAAATCAGCTTTCTTAAGTTTACACCCACAGACATAGGATAAATTTTCTTTATTATATTGAAAATAAATAAATTAACACATTCTACTATATTTTGATGTTCAATTATTTTTTGAAAGCAATTTTCTAAAAAAAAATTTTTACGGCGTTTCTTTACCTTTTATCTTTCTAATAGCAACAACGTAACCTTTAATCATTTATACAGTCATGTGCATGAAAAAAGTAGGAGTCTTAAATTTGCTGTAATATCAATTTATACGTTAAATAAAGGAAATTAAAGTTTTTTGAACTCTTTATTCCAATTAATAGGTTTCTTAATACCAAAGAGAAAATAGAACTCTTTATATTCTAGGACAACCAAAATAATTGCGCATTAAAATAGCAGTCGTGCTATCGTGTCTATCACCTCTTGACACCTGTGGGGCAACGAGTTCACCAGTCCTACTGTCTCCTGAAATTGATTGCCATTCGGATTGGCATATTTTATACAGATCGTCAATATTTTGTGGTCTTTTTCAACTCCACCCATAAATTTTTAATGGGGTTTAAGTCTGCCGATTGTGCCTGCCCAAACGCAACCATGTTTTCGCTTGATGAGAAACATGTTTCGGATCGTTATCCTGCACATACAACCAATTTATTTCTCTGCATATGGTATAAGCGCAGTTTTTAATATGTGCACATAGATATCAGCATTCATTATGCCTTCTATCTTGTGTAAAAGGCCTATGCCATACCATGAAAGCACCCCCGCAGCATGATGCTGTGAACATCCGAATTTTACCGTCTTTTTGGTGTATTAGGATTGAAATGCTGTCAATAGTGGTCTTCGTACGTGTTGTTGGTATGCACCGGAATTACATAAAACTATTTTCGATTCATCAGACCACAGTACATTACACCACCTTTTTCGTCCCATTGTACGTGTTTATAAGCAAACAACAGTATACTTTGTATTTGCCTTTTATTTAATAATGGTACCTGCCTAGGCCTTTTTGTACACAACTTTCCTTGAATCAGTCTTTGTTTAATAGTAGATGTGCTTGTACAACGATGTAACTCACTTTTAATTGCAGTTGAACTTATGTACGGTGTCTTCTTTGCACAAGTTATAATGTCTTTTTTAGGGCTAGTTTTCCTTTTTCCAGTACGATTTGCTTTCACTTTTTTTCAGGTTTTAGCGTTTGCTAAACGTTTGCAGAAAATGAGAGCGTATTTTGTATAAACTTGTAGCTTTTGCTTCTATTAAGTAGATGTAGTTGCTTTTTTTTCCGACGAACAGCTATTTGCTCGGCCCATATTATAATAGAAATTAATGATTAAAAAATTGTTGAATTATTCTGTAACAGACAGAAATTTATGTCTTCGTTTAGTGCCGTCAGCTATGGTACTGTTATTTTAATGCATAAGCAAATAATAGCACATGACTAGAAAACTCAATAATTCCCCCTCATATTTGGCACTTTACCGGAAACATATATTCAGGGATTTTAAATAATTTCAATATAGCTGCATCAGAATTGTCCTTTATAAATGTTATTTATAAGTATTAATTTAGGACTGCTATTTTCGTGCACATGACTGTATATATAGTGTGTATACTGTGTGTGTGTGTATATATTATTCGAAATATATCTCTTTGCAAATAATGTTTTACACATCTATTATAAATTCATAGTCGTTCATATAAGCAATAAAATTTATTTATTTTTTTTCTATTTCTATTCACTTTTTCTTTTTTTACATAGATAACTTACTTCTTTGTAATTTACTGTTCAAGAACGAATTACATTCTGTGTTTTAGATACTTAAAATATTGAGCCATTGTAAACCTCCTTGCAGCAGATTTATGGTATTGTTATGACATATGTATACGTACATTACGAGCTCTTCCACCCAATGAGAAACTGTAAAATTGATGTTTGGAACTCATAGTAGCAGAATTAAATTTATATGCATACTATGAAGACGATATCGAAATTCAATTTAATATTGATCTAAAGATTTCATTGTTACTATTGTTTCATAATAAGCTTATGTACATAATCCAGGGCACTTGCAGCACTGACATTATTTGAATACACTTCACCTAAATTTACACCCGCATAATAAACAGTAATGCACGAGTTCTTACATTACATATTATTCATGCATAACGCATTCCGCTTCGGCAAACAATAGCCTTGTTTATTATACTTTATTATATTATGTTAGTTCGTGGGTTGTGCATTTATAACAGTGCCATTAAAACTTTATTGCTAGTTATTGCATGGCAAACGTAATTACTTTAAGTACTACTATCTATCAAAATTAATATACAAATTTTCCCAATAATATTTTGCGAATTTTCATAACATCCTGTATAACAAAACATTCTTTACGTACGAAAGCAGATATTATTTATTCTTCAAGTTTGATTGCAACACTTCCAAACATATTTAGTTTAATTAAAATTTAACGCAGAGTTTGCGTAACATCAAATCTAATTTAAAATTTTATTTGTAACATTAGTACACGAAATACTGTTATCTGTGGGCTTAAAATATAATATCATTCGAAATGAAATATTAATTCAATTATTTAATTAAAATACTCAGAAGCTCTGGTAAATTCCGTGAAACTCGGAGCTACTCTCAAAAATTTTATTATCTGAACAAGCAAAATACATTATCGTACAACATAATACTTATTCGCCTTTATAAGCGCCGTCATCGAAAAGCTTCTCAGTGATATCTGGCCTGTAAGAACCGTCGTCGAAAAGTTTTTCCGTTATGTCAGGGATGTATTGTCCTTCAAGACCGGATCCCGGCGCTAAAAGCGGATACCCATACGGTGTAAGTGGGGAGGCGACATACGCTAATCCATGAGCGGGATATGCACCGGAATAAAATACCGGAGCCACAACTCCCGCATTTGCAATTGCGAGGATGGCGAAGAATGCGATTACCTGCAAGAATTAGGACATTAGTAATACTATTTTACAACTATAACTATGAACAAGGGAAATAGTACGGAAATATCAATATTTATTTGAATGTATGGAATTCTGCAAATATTAGTTTAAAAATTTAGGAGAAACTGTTTTATCATTAACAATTTATTTTTGTTTTACGTTTATTCAATATAAATAAGATAATGAATTTAAAGGAAACTAGTTTGTTCTTCATATTTCACATTTTAAAATAAGAAAATATATTCGTTTATGAGGCGAGTTTTTTAGGAAAAAAATAAATTACTAATTTATAATTTTTATAGATCATCAAAAAGATGAGATATTACATATTTTTAATTTACGATTAATTTATTTTAGAAGGAAGATATGAAGCAATTATGAAACCAAAGTTTGAAATATCCGCAAAATAAAATAACTATTTTGCTTTCTTTCAGACGTTTTTAGATGTGTTTGGGAATTTTATTTTCCAAAGATATCAGTTTATGCCAAAAGTTAATTTATCGAATTTAAATATTAAATTTCTTTTATTTTACCAATAAAAAAAAGTAAACGACACTTCAAATATTAAAAGGAAATATATTTCTCTTCTAGAACTAAACTTTAACTAAAAGTTTCTGTATTTAAACTTTTCTAAAATATTGTTTTTTAGAAATATTTAATTAAACATGTATATTCATAAATATAAATATACTACAATAAATATATGTAATGCTCCATTTCACTTAAGTTGTAACATACGAATATAAAACATAATTAATATAATATTTTTATATTATCGAATATTAAAATTGTATAGTGTACGATACAAGTAGTACTCATATATTTGATATTTGAACGGTAATTTTAGCTATTTGTTACACGGTTATGGACTCTTTTTGTCAGCTGTTATCATTTTTTAAGATATTGAATATTTCAGACTATATAAAGGTTAATATTAAAAGTTGTATAAATATAGTTTATAAAGTATTATTTTAAAGTGTCTTCAAAAAGGAAGGTTTTTCATTCGTTAGTGAAATATTGTAGGAGATAAGAGAAAAAAGACTACAAACCTGTACCAAATAAAGGAAATAGAGACTAACTACCAAAATTAGGAAGTGTTATATGGACATAAATAAAAATACCAAGGTTCGACACTTTGCTATATACCCAAGATAATAATATATCGAAGCTAAGATGGTAACCTGATACTCAATAAAGGAACAGAAGGTGAACAATTAAACAAGTAGAGAACATACCATAATAAATATAAAGTAAATCTAATCAGCAAATCCGGGATAGAAGAATGAAGGAGTAATATGGAGAAAACCAGAGGGAAGAAGATTTAGAAGAAGGCAAATTTAGGCATAAATGCCACACTCTAAGCTACATTGCAATATTAATAATTAATAATAATATAACTTTAGTCCTATTATAAACTGAAATAATACATAAGTTAATGGCATTTCATTCTACTATATAAATTTTTAAAATACGTTGTCGAAACATAACTTGAGTTATGAGTTTTCTAGAAACCTTAAGCAAATCTCAGTTCATAGTAGCAAGATTGTTCTCATTTAATATATAATTTTTTAGTATATTTTTTAAATAAATTTTGAAACTATATTTAATGTAACTCTAGGAAAGTTAGTTAGTTATAAATAACCCCTTTATCACAATGTAGTTTTCCGAATAGATACTTCGACAACTAAGTTGTTATCATCAACAATAGAAGAAACATCATTTGGAATGCCAGTATATATTTTTCGCAAGGAAAATTGATTTTTATTGTTAGTCCCAATCTCCAATGTCACTAGTTGTAACGGTAAGAATTAAGAAATAAGGTCCACATCGTTCTTAAAAAATACTTTGCGAGAATGTCATTTTAGTTAATTATGGAAATTTTAAAATATATATTTTATTACTATATAAGTATTATTTTAAGAGAATTATATATTTATCCAGTTATTGTTTCGTTTTATGAAAAAAAATCGATATTTTTTCTACCGTTTCTGATTATGAAATTTTTTAATTAACACCTATTTTCCAAACGAGATTTTTACATTGAAATGAAAAATTCAGTAAATTGGATTTATGCACAAAGCGATATTCAAAATTATGTTATAATTGTTCCATTGTAATTAAATTTAGGTTGCAGATCTCCTATTCAAATATATGTACTAGCTAAAGGTAGACGTTTAGTTTTACAATTATGATAGTACTTTGATATATTGCTGGACCATAACTAAAGTGAGTGATTATCTGGCCATCATAGGAGAGCTGAGACGCGGGCGTTCGGGCAAACGTCGATGTCGGCGTTTGGGTCGCCGACATCGACGTTTTTGTTGTTTTCAAATGTTGTTGGATGAGGTCGAATATAATAACGTTGAAAAATTCCTTTGCGACTAAATTTATATTATACATAAATTTCCTACCTTGCAGCCATATTCAATATGTTGTATATAATGTAAGGATTGTAGATTGCGATGCGCCACTGATTTTCCTACAAAATCACGCACTTTAATGACAGCATTTTATATTTTTGTTGGCCTGTCTGAAACGCTTGACTTTATAGAATTTAATATTATCGTTAACATTTCTAAACATTAATAATATATTAAATTTTGCTTTCAATTGTTTATTATTTTTAATATAGGTTGTGTTAAATATAATATAATCTACGCTTCTAATTTAACTTGTTTGTAGCACAAAGAACATTCTTTTATTAATTATATTATATTTTTAACATGATACATATTGATTAATAAAATTTAAAAAATTGATTTTTATTTTTATTGTAGATAATATGTATGTATAATATTGCATCCTTACATAAACACACCGCAGTTTGTTAACAAATACAAAGAAAATTTCGTTGATACGAAAGTAAAGTAGTAATTCCGTATTGCAAATGAAATTAAATTCTGCGCAAGTTATTTGTGCTTGTATTTGGTCAATATGAAATTATATGTTTTTGTCCATTTATTTTAAATTCTCAGCTTTGTGTTTCATTTATAAATGTTAATGAATTTGACATTAAGACGCTTCTCACAATATTAGTTATTATTAAAATTATTGAACAAGCATTAGCACAAGATGATCAAAGTATTTGAAACGATGTTCACAAATGAGATAAAATTAATACTACTCTGGCATTATTTCAACATACGGATGTTTTGTTACATCTATTGATAGATAAATCCCTAAGACACAAATAAAATGGTGAAATAAATAACATACAAGAAATGTGTATCTGCTTCGATTATGTTATATTGAATTAAATTAAAAATATTTAAATATAAAAGGGTAGGTAGTATTTGTAGGTTAAATTTACTTAATGTACTGAATCGATTATTTCTACTTACGTATGTATTCATGTTGTAAACAAAATTAGTCACAGGAAAATTGACAAAATTTGTCGCCTTTTATCTTTTTATATAGTACGTACAGCAAACTCGACCTTGCCATTTATGATCAGGATACACGCCCAAAATTTCAAGGTATGCTAATTGTTGCAACTTATTAAAAAAATAAAAGCAATTAATTATTTAATTTTCTAGAACAAAGTCAAAAAGCTACAAAATAATATATAATTTATGTATTGAGTTTGTTTTGTTAAAATTATAGTGATTATTTTAAAAATTTTACTGTATATCAACAAATTTAAGACAAGTTATGTTATTTTTTATAAAACACATGTTATAAAATTACAATATTTTAATCCTTTTAAAAGTTTTCTTTAAAGTCCTTCGTTACCACACATTGGTGTAGGAAATTACGACATATTTATCCCTTTGAATTTTATTGGAAACATGCATCCCGAGACATTTCGGTCCATAACTGGTGGGATATTTTAGGCAAAATTTTTGTGTAACTTAATTGAATGAATGAAGATAAAATTCATATATTGTAGAAAAGGGGAAAGTTCTTCCAAGTCGGATGAAACGCTAGCAGAAGGAGTTGTGACCGCATTGTACGGTTCAACCGTACAAGAAACAACATTTTTCACATTTGTAATTTTGCTTACATCTGTAGAACTTATTAATACCATTAGACTGCTGAAACTTGCATAAGCACAAGCATATATGTTCAAAAGTTTACTAAAACACCTGATAAAGGGGAATTATGAGGGCTTACGAGACGAGGAAAAACTTTCCTCGGTTAACCGTATGCAAGAGGATAATAGAAAAATAGTTATGTTCAGACGCTATAGAATTTTACAATAGAGTGACGGAATAGATTTATGAGACCGAAAAGTTTCGCTGTGTGATATAGGCGATTTAATATATCATCGAAAAAGGCTTACTACAAACTGTTATATATAATTTATGTAAATGTAATTTATAAGGAAAGAAAATACTATACTTTCTTAACTAACCTCGTAGAAAATTTAATTGAAACCGAAAGATATCACAGAAAATGAAAAATGAAAGCGCTCACATCCTAGTAAAAGGTATCTAATGTCGATATCGTATTCGATGTGCAAAGTAAAGGAATTGATGAGAAAAGGATAAAAGAATCCTTCTTAAATGTAAAAAATGTGAGATGCCGCTATGCTTTCGAACTATTTTTTGAAAATGAAATTATCGTTTTATTATTTCAAATATAGTTTTGTAATTATTTTTGAAGTGAATGACTTCATTTGCACTTTCCAATTTCCATATTAAATTTCTATATTTAATATATTAATAAATCTATTAATTATTACTACCATCTATTGGTTAGTTTAAATACACCACTTTTCAATAGAAGGTTTTTATCGATTTCATTTCGTTTATATCATCTATATACTTTTTTAACGTACATCAGTTCAAGTTTTTACGAAACATTGTACAGAATGACATAATGTACATGAGTGCATAAAGTGTAATTTCAATCTTTACCCTATATAAATGTTGTTTCAAATTTCGCGTTTTTTTTTAAAGAATAAATAAAGCACATAATTTGCATTCACTTTCAAAAACTTTTTATTGGTAATTGAAGTATCGGTTATGACATTTATATGCGAAAAATAATATCTGTCAAATGGCCTTCTCTTGCAGTTCCACAGACTCTTTTGTAAAAATTTTTAATAACATTTTGACATAATTCAGGTTCTATCTCACTAATGACACGGATAATTTCATCAACCTGACTTTTCACAAAACTCCAAAGAAAATAGTCTAACGGTGTCAAATCACATGATCTTTGTGGCCAATTAACATCACCGTTTCTTGGAATTACGCGTCCAGGAAATTTTACTCTCAATTAATCAATCGATTGGTGTGCAAAGTGAGGTGTAGCGCCATCCTATTGAAACAACATATCCTCTAGATCAATATTCATTAATTCGGGCTACAAAAATTTCGTTATCATCCGACGATATCGATCACCATTGACAGTTACAGTTTCACCAGGAGCATTTTTAAAGAAGTAAGGTCCAATTACACCACCTGATCATAATGCACACGAAACAGTAACTCGTTTAGAATGCATAGGTTTTTCATGAATAATTCATGGATTTTCCTCACCCCAGATATGGCAATTTTGTTTATTAACATAGCCACCAAGTTCAAAATGTGCCTCATCGGAAAACGTTATTTTTTGAGAAAAATCAGCTGGTTGTTCATTGATGAAATTGACAAATTAACAACGTTTTAAATGAACTAATAGCTTCAGTTTATGTGTTATTAGAACCTTATATGCCTAAATCCTTGTGTAAAATACGCCATGTTGTTGATCCACTAAGTCCAGGTTGTTGTGAACGTCATCTAATGGACATTTCAGGATCTTCAGCAACACTTTCACGAACCAAACCAATATTTTCTTGTGCACGACCACTACGACTGTAGTTTTCACTCTTTTTTTCACGGAACCGGTCTCTTGAAATTTTTTAAAAATGCGACCAATAGTGCTTTCAGAAGGACCATTATGTAAACCAAAAAATTCACGTAATTTTCTAGAAACTCTTTTCACAGAACGCTGATTTTCATAAAATAATTCAACAATTTGAAAGCGATGTTGTACCGTGACAAAGCCATTTTTATAAATGCCATACATTGCACTTTTTAAATGACCACATACCCAGACAAATTTAGTGCGCCATCTATATTTTATTTATTCTAAAAAGCCCGTGCAATTTGAAACAGCCTTTACATTGAATGCGGCATTTTCATCGTAAATTTTACATAATCTAAAATTGAAAATTTACAGCGATATGTCTATAAATTTTTGCCAGCTCCTGCATCCGTGCAGGTTGCTCTTTTCTTTAGTAACAATTGCGCCATTACATTATATTATGTTTATCTATGCTTTCTCTTGTTTCTGCTTTGGTGTTCCATATTTTTCGTACAGTTGAGTTCTTTCTGTTCTATAAATTGTAATATTATTTGTATTCTCAGATCTTTTTTTATTCGAGCAACCCATCTTTTTCACCACCAACTTTTCTCAGGAATTCGTTTCTCCTGTACAAATATTTTTGCCCGTTTCTCTGTCAATACGTAGGATTCACAAACAAAAGTTAATATAAATCCACCTGATATCCTATATCTTTAGTTTAATTTTTTTTAAGATATCTTTACTGTTCATTAATTTCTTATTCACTATATTGCTATCCCTATTTTTCTTTTTTCTATTATATTTTTATATGTATTGTTTTCCATTTTCTTGTAAACTAATGCTTAAATATTGAAAGCCGTTCACTTGCTTTATTATCATATCATCTAGCTCAACAATTGCATGTCTTCTATGTTTTCTTCTGAAATCTGTTTTTACTAATTTTCATTCCATTCTTTTCTAACATATTGTTCCACATCTCTAAGATATTTTGTAGTCCTAATTTAATACTGAATCCTAGGAATATCTAATATTCAATATTATCGGCAAATGCCCGGCCCGAAATTTCTATCCTCTACAGGTTCCTGTATTCTGCACTCTTATATATTTATTATATATATATATATATATATATATATATATATATATACATATATATATATATATATACATATATATGTATATATATATATGTATATACCAGTTGTACTGGAAAGTCATTACCGATTTTTCTAACAGATGTCGCTAGACTTAAGTGTGCAATGTTATGTTTCAAAGAAATACATGTTATGTTTTTCGAAAGTAACACCGTCATAGATTTACACCTCTTTGAAGAGTTTCGTGCCTGAAAAGGTGCATTTGCAGCACGCATTACTTTTCTTATTTAATTAAGAGAAAAAGCCGCTGAAAGTCATAGTTTGCTGATAGAAACTTGCGGTGAGCATGCTCTAACCTAAAAACATGTGAAGCGTGGTTTCGAAAATTCAAAAGTGATGTTTTCGATGCGCAAGACAAAGAACGTTCTGGTGTACCGAAAAAGTTTGAAGATGCGAAACTGCAGAAGTAAACCCACACTCAAAAGCAGTTGGCAGAAGAAACAATATCGCACCCACCGTACTTTCCAAACCTTGCCTCGTCCGCCTATCACTTTTTCGCACCAATGGGCTATGCGCTTGCAGAGCAGCACTTCGCCAATTTAGAAGTTAGAGAATGGATCGATGAATGGTTTTGCTCAAAGAACAAACATTTTTTTTGGGATGGCATCCATAAATTGCGTGAAAGATGGGCATGATATGTAGAATCAAATAACCAATACTTTGAATAAATAAATTTTTTCATTTTCTTGAAAATTATGTAGTCTTTTTACGAAAAAATCGGTAGTGACTTTCCGGTACACCTGGTATATATAGTGTTATGAATAAGCGTGTCGTGGGTGTAAAATAAGTCTCACTTTGGCTTGCGTCAAAATGTTATGATTATGCTTTTACTTACGTTATGTTTAAGTTTATATTGAGCTAGTAAGCAGTGTAAATACTTATTGTTATATTTTATTGTTATAATTTATTTTTTTTAAATTGATAATACGCTGTTGTATGTATTTGTTAGACAATGAGGTTAGTCTTGGGCATGAGTATCGGCAAAATTCGGTAGATATGCGGGCGATTCATGCACATATTTCAACAGAAAGAAGAATCCTTACTTTATATATCACTTTAATATATAATAACAAATTTTTTATCACTCAAATATCTCTTACTTGTGATTCATTATTATGCACTTTATTTCTATTATTTAGTGAAAACTTTTGTTAACTTGCAGAGTGCTGAACAATATTTATAATAATAAAATTTGATATTAAAAATTGAATATAATTTCCTAACTCTATTGATATATTCTACTAAATAAAATCGTATTGATTCCCTAAACTGTATAGTATATTAATATCAAACATATAGGTAAGCAATTAAATAAACAAATAAACCACATCATTTTACATTGAACTTTAACAACTAAATTTTATTTCTTATGTTTTTAAATTTGAATTCCTATTTCAAACAATTTAAGTTACCTTCATTACAGATATTTATAAGATTGATCTTATTAAAGGAAAACTATGTTAGAATTGTATTAACTATAAGCCTTTAGAAGTAAGAAAATACGAAATCATAAATAACTTTAAAATGAATAACCGTAATATTTTTGTATCTAACAACACATATTGTTACTATGAAATTTACTCTAACTAAAACATAATTATTAACTTATCTTAAAACATCTAAAAGTCCAACTTTCTCTTCGTCCTGTTTGTTCATATTTATTCTACAGGGATCGTTTCCAATAATTCCCACTCACGCATACATGGCTTATGTGTTCCTTGTTATTGATAATTTTAAAAGTTTATATACTCTCAAATACTGTTTTTAAATTCACTGGAAATTGTTCTAAATATTCGTTTAAATACACAGTTTCTTATTTATTATTATTTTACTCATTTATTTATGGCAAGTAATAATTATATTTATTTGACCTTTGTCAATATCACTTATAACTTTTCAAGTTTTGTTAACATTAAAATTATTTTTTTTTACTTTTTCGGCATGGTTATTTATCAAGTACATATCATCGGATGAATGAAATTTTCGCTCGTCCCTTTGTATATGTATCGATAAAAGAGAAGCGAAATATAAATAATCGTCTTGGATACATAAGAAAAACAAACAAGAATCATTCCAGAATGCATAAATTAAATATTAATATGATATTTAGATTCTCTGAGTTTTAATTAATCAGACATTCAAAAATCATATTTCAGATATTTTAAATAAAATATTTCAAAACCCCTTTTCAATTTATCAAAATTCAAATTAAATTTTTAAAATATTGTATATTAAAGCATTATACTTTAACACACCCCTTCTAAATTTCATTATAAGACTTCCATTTCTATAGAAAGTATTAGTTTTATAAAATAAATACTTTACCTATATACATAACTGTATATTCTATTTGTATGGTTTGAGTTATAGCTTTTTTAACTTGACTTACCTCTTTTAAATCAATTCAATAGGCAGAAAGATGGGAGTATCATCGAGATCTATTGTAAAAGAATTCTTGAACTTTTTTTAGTAAATTCTATGAACTTGGCACAGATATAATTGATCCAACAATATTTTCAAAGATAGTTATACTAGAATTATTGGAACTATCACAAGTACTATAAAAGTATTGATAATAGATTCTATTGAGAAGAGATACTTGTGTCTCAAAATGGGTACCACAATATGTTCCTTTTAGTGCAAATAAATAGAAATATTTACCATGTACAGAAATGCGATATTCGATAAGAAAGATGTAATTATTGTATGCTTGTCGAATAAGAATTTTGACTATAGTACAGAAAACTTTAAAACGATACAAGAGCTTTAACATTTTATATTATTTAGTAGATTTGGTCTTCAGACCAGCGATTTCTTTGTCAAATTATAGTCGATAGAAATTATACCCAAAACGAAAATGCTTTTTGAATTTAAATACAATTTTGCAGAAAATAATGAAAAATTAATTACACATTTCGTCAACATCGTCAATAATGATAAACCGATTTATAATTAACTTTGTCTTTTTAATTGTATAAACTGGTGGGAGAAGAAATAAGAAAGTATAGTTATTATTATTATTATTATTATTATTATTAGTAATAGTAGTAGTAGATCATTTTCGTTTGTGCCACACTTTTTTTTGTTTTATTTCTATTTATAAAATAAAAATAACGAAAATCGATTGTAATAAATATATATTATAAAATTGTATATTGACAATGCTATATTTCGAGAATGTACATAAAAAATCATGGTTGATGTGACGATTTTATTTCTTAAAAAATTGCGAATTATTTAAATAAATTTCTTCTCTATTGCAGATTATGCCAAGGGAAGACGCGGAATACGGTGAGTATTTCTCCGAGAATATTGCGAATCTCGTGGAGTTTCGCATTCTATCCACAGGGACTAGTCACATACCATTCGTAGGCATATGAAATCCCCTTCGTTTATTTTCCTTAAGGGAAATTGAAGCAGTCTAAGGAAATATGCGAGCTTGCGCAAACAGCCTTTTTTATGTGTGACCGTGCGAGTGTGGAAATTTAGATTTTCCTTCAAATTAAATAAAATTATTGTCGGCAATTTATATAAGATCAGTTATTTTTTGCACAGATATAGCATCGAGAATTAAAGTATAGGACGGAGAGCATATGGAACATGTGATTGATATAATAAACAAGATTTTCGAAAACAAAATGTTTGGACAACTTTATTTTCATTTTTAGAAATACGAGACATGAAAAGTGTTGGATTATTTCAGCATTAGCAAATGTGACAAGTACTTTTTAATGTAATTTTATTACTATTTTTAAATAAGCACAAATATCATTGCAAATTAAACTTAATAAATATTGAACGAAACAAGATAGGCACCTGAAACTTTGAGTCTACGAATATAAAAAATCGCAAGTCGATAGAACGTCCTTTCTTCGTTTATTGATCAAAGGGTAACCTACCAAATAATTTTAATTGATTCCAAATGATGCAGAGCGTCGCAGTTATTTCCATAACGATAATCGATGAAATCAAATTTTTATCATAAGTGAGCAGTGTTTTTAGAATTAAATATTTACCAGTAAATGTGAACAGTCGCTTTTATTTTAAACACGTATGATGTTCTACTTCGTCTCGGAGTGGATCCAAAAATTTTTAAAGTACAGGCTGTTTCAAAAAGAATATACGTATTTCGAATGCATATATTTATTAAACTTTAAGACATATGAATATGAAACTGTACAGATGTTCAATAAGTCCTCCATCAGCAACACATCGATACTAAAATTCCTTCCATACTCGGGCAAGCATGTCCTTCGTCACTGATGTTATGGCAGTACGGATCCAGTTCTTCAACTCTTCCAGGTTCTGTGGGAGTGGTAGTACATAAACGTTTTCTTTAACGAAACCCCACAGGAAGAAGTCACAGGGTGTCAAATCCAGTGACCGTGGAGCCCAACTGAGACATGCTAAGTCACCAGCTCATTAACGACCAATCCAACGGTTCAATAGAGTTTAATTCAGATATTCACGCACTTGGCACAACAACCAGTTTTGTAACATAGCGAGATAACCGTGTTTCCATCAAAGAAAAATGGGCCGTAAACAGATAGGGATATCGCACAAAAGACATTGATTTTAGGCGAATCTCGTACATGTTCAATGGCTGCATGTGGGTTCTGTAGACCCCAAATTCGAACACTGTGTTTGTGTTACCAGACTACTAACATGGAAAGACGCTTCAGCACTGAACACGATGCGTTGTGCGAAATAACATCATGAATCTCGTTATAAAATGCCACACGTTTCCGTTTGTCATCAGAACGCAGAGCTTGTAACAACTGTAACTGGTACGGCTTCATAACCAATCGACGTCTCAAAACACGCCAAATTGCTGTTGTAGGCAGTCGTAATTCCCGACTGGCACGACGAGTTGATTTTGAAGGTTTACGTTGGAAAGCAGTTTGAATTCGGTCAACATTTTCTTCAGAAACACGAAGGTGGCCAGGACTCTTTCCTTTACATGCACATTCTGTATCTACAAACTGTCGATACCATCTGCAAATGTTCCACCCATTCGGAGGATCAATTTGGTAGCTCAACCTGAAACGTCTTTGCACTGTAATCACGGAATTGCACTTCGCAAACTCGAGAACACAAAATGATTTCTGCTGCGGAGTAGCCAATTTAAACATATGACGGTTACCAAGATAAACAGAAGACAACTGACATCTAGCGGCTATTAAATACACTAGACTATGTATTCGTTTCTTCAATAGCCGAACCAAAGCGCGGCGATTGATAGTTTGGACAAAATAATACTTTGTAATACGTATATTCTTTTTGATACACGCTGTATTTTTGAAAGAAAGTGATTTGCATTGTAAAAGTTAATCAATGACATTGTATAGCAAATTTGCAAAAAATTAATAGGTTCACTATCAGCAACTCCATTTTTTAAATAAAATTTGATTTCCCTAATGTTTTTCTTCAAAATAGTCTGCATTATATTTAATATATGTATGTATGTATATTCTCTCACAAAGATATGTTTTTGCCAGAATCTTAATTATTTATTAAAACGTAACAAGATTATCTTAAAGCGCTTGCTTTATGTATGTTGGTACGAAACTTTTTAGAACCCTGTATTAGGTGGCATAAAAGAAAGCTGGAGGTATAATTTTCGTAAGCAGGCCAAAAAAAGTCAACTAGTTTCATTTGTGTAGTATCATGAAAAAAAGCTAATGTTCTTGTGAAAAATTTCGAGACCACCTAAATGGTTTCGTACTATTTTCTGAGCAGGTTAATTCAACAACAATTCGTCGACGACCTTATTTGATCATTGGAAAGAAAGCATCCTCAAATGGCACTATTTGTAATTACTTTCAATAGCACAGAGTGCAAAATTTAAATTAATTTAAAAATAATTATTGCATTTTTCTCAATTACAGATTATGTGGCTACTGCCGCTTTAGAGGCTTTTTGCCAAAAGTAAATGAATTACATAAAGCAAACCGAGATTATCCTATTATCCTTCTTTATGATAATGCAACTTCTCCATAACTGGTTACAAAACGTGGTATTCATGCCATTGCCCGAATAGCTTCGATTTAAAGTTTTATGATTTTTTGCTACCATCTGTCAAGAATAAAGTGCGCTGAGAACGGTTTTCAACACTTGAACAGGCAGTTAGCCCCTTTACGCAATCTGTTTGTAGAGTACCCACTTTTCGTTGAAAAAAGTGTTTTCAAAATTTATAAAAAATAATTGTCATCGTATTGCAGATTGGAAAAATATAAAAAGTCGATTAATATATCAGTGACTGTATTTTTTCAAAAATGTCTTGTGCAAGTAATAATTAACTTTTTTCTTGATTTACTTCTAAACACGTATTAATTAAATTTAAAGCATTCACATTTATCTCTTTTTATATTATTTATTTGATTTACACAGTAAAATGATAAAATTAAGTTTAATTTATAATTTTATACTTCTGTTAAAATTATTTATTTGTTCTGAGTTATATTTGTTGATATAAAGGAAATCAGTTGCATTTAAAAAATATTTATTTATCAATTACAAGATTAAGTACATTGTTAACTTTATATACATGTACATACGATGTATACACTTGTTTTACCATAAAAGTGGCGATCCGATTAAGTTAGTTCGAACGGCAACAGATCCCAATGGACTAATTGCTGATAATGGCGATATTGCAGCTGCAGGGGCAACTATAGATCTACCTAAAATTGGTGCAGCTGGCGCGGCGACAACTGGAGCCGGAACTCCTATAGCAGCTAAGCCTAGATTGTCAGATGCAATGATCCTGCCGCTAGGTCCTTCAATTACAGACGTAGTTGTAAGAGGTACAACACTGGCAGCAGCAGCAGCAACAAAAGCGACGAATAGAATCTGCATAGATATGAAAATACATTCTCTATCAATTTATAGTAATTAAAAAACCTTGATATTTAGTATGTACAACTGGCATATGGAATATTTTTGAATATTGCATTTCGAATATTTCGATGTTAAAATGAATGTAAGATGTGAGACATGGATAATGTATGCGCATGTATTTCAATTTGAAGCATTATGCTTTGAAATTAAGAAATACCGTGATCATTACAATAAGTAATAATAAATGTCTTATTTATGGTAATAATTTAACTAATTTAAATGATCTACTTCGAAAATTAATTCTGGAAATCTAAAATAAATATTTAAAAATATTCTTTGTACTAAACGGATAATATGAAGGCTCTAGATATATTTTAGTTTCTACATATCATGCTGAAGTCATAAGCAATAGAAACAGTTTAGATATGAATATATGTACATACATATATTCGTTTTAGTTTACGACACTGCAGAATATATTGCTGTAAGGGATTTGATTATTACTTACCAGTGAGTTCATTTTGCTTGGTTATGCTGAGAACAACTAATGGATAAAATTAAGAAACGCTTTGAATTTATAGTTCCCTAGATCCTTGAATTTTATTTACATTTGCCATACGCAATATTTTTGAGTATTGCATTTGGATTTTGCGGCAGTTAGTTGAACTTTATAAACAATATGTGAATATGGATATAATACTTAATTCAAATACATTGTAAACCCTAATATTTTTCCTGTTCGAGCTTAAAAAAATATAATTATCAGATACTATTCCCACTTCAATTTCATTCACATATAATTGATTAATTTAGATAAGTTATTTTAAAAAAATTATACTCATAACATGTACGTACATATATAAAGATATCTCGTGTACTAATCTGTGACGACTTTTTTGTGTAATTCTTCTTCTGAATTCATGGATTGTATTTTTGCAAATATCATTGAAATAAATTTCAGTTTCAGTTACAACTCCTTTAAATCTCTTAGGAAGTAATTATATTCTTTTTGCCGGACACCAATTATTCGAAGACTGTTGGCTACTGTTACTACTCAAAATTCGGTACTATGGTAGATAATAATGATTAAATGCGTTAAAGTACTTTATAAAGAAAATATATTAAATTTTCGATTGTGATAATTCGAACATCTCGATGAAATTTTTTCATTTCGTAGTCTATTTTTACTACATTTCTAAATTAAAAAGTTACTACAGTTTTTACTTTACTTCCAAGTTATGTTTAAAATTCTTTGTTTCGTTTGTTATGTATAATTCAGAGCTATTATAAATGTTTATTTATGCAAATCTGTTATATGAATGATACTATTTTAAACAAATGAATAAAAGACGTAAATGAAGGAGAGTAAAAAAGTTTTAGATTATCCTGACAACAGAAATATGCGCTTCGAGTTTGTTTAAATTGGCTAATCTTTTCGTTAACTAAAGTATGTCAGATGCGCTGTTATACCTGCCATATAAGTCAACTCCAAAAGAAGTATAGTCTGAATAATAAGAAACATGGGCGAATATTTCTACACAAAAAAGGCCGATAGAAAAAACAGATATATTGTTACAAATTACATCTTGCATGCTAATATTTTAAATGGAATACAGCCTCATTTATTTTTAACAATAGCCTCGCAGCGATTTCCCATACTTGGGACCAAATTTTGTACGTAATGAACTCCACATTTTCTTAATATTGCCGGATAATTGGGAAATTTTCTATGCATGTTCCACGCAAAGTTTGTTCTTCGACAAAGCCTAAATATTTAGTTTAGCATCTGGGAACAACGCAGGCCAATCCACTAATGCAATATCATTTGCATTTTTTCACTTTCTACACTATTTCCTTCAACGTTTTGATTCATTGTCCTCTTGTAGGATTCAATTTGCACCGTTATCTTTAAACGACAGTTTTATTGGTACATTCTTTCTATTCATTTCGCATGATTAAAGTACCAGTAAACACACTGCTTGTGTAAATTGCTAGTGCTGTAAGCATAATTATTTTTCTACTTCTGATGATGGTAACTTAGTTGTCAAAATTGCATCCGCGATTAAAAACTACAGACTGAAGAGTTTATTTTTAATTAACTTTCTTTATACTATTCATTTCTTAATTGATGTCATATACACAGAGAGAATGCCAAGATTAATTTTATTTTTTTTAATATTCGTCTTAAAAGCCGTTATTTATTCCTAGTTATATTTATTAACATAGATTAAAGAAACAATCAGATGAATTTAAGAAATGTATTATACATTTATCAATTAAATAAAGTTAAGTACATTGTTGACATTATATGCATATATTCATTTATATTTTACGAACTAATGGTGATCCGACTAAGGGAGTTGTGTGGCCGATCCTAATGGACTAGTTGTCATTAAGAGACATATTTCAGCTGCAGGAACAATTACAGACTTTGCAAAAACTGGTGTAGCCAGTGCAGCAACGACTGGAGTAGAAAGCTCTACAGCAGTTCAGCCTAGATTGTGAAATGTAACGAACCTCTCTTAAGTCTTACATTACATATGTACGAGTACTTGCAAGAGGTACAAAGCTACCAGCAGCAGTACCAATAAAAATAACTAATAGAATCTAGATTTGAAAATATATTCTCGCACTACTGTAATTTTGTAATACCACCTACAATTTAATAAAGGAACAAATAGAAGTACTTACCAAAGTGTTCATTTTCTAAGTTTCGCCAGCAAGAACTGATGTTTAGGATTAAGAGACGTATCCAAGTTATAGTTATTTAATATCTACATCTGACGTACGCAATATTTCCGAACATTGCATTTCTAATATTTTGGATGCTAAACTGAATTTAAAAAGGTGACGTGATGTATAAGAAAATATTGATAATTACGATATCTAATAATAGTTGCAGTAACTCCATTAGCTATCGCTTTAGATTTGGAATTAATAGCGATATTTATGATAAACGACCTAAAGTACTATACGCAGTATAAAAAAGAATTATATACTATATATGTAAATGGAAACCTTTTGGGAATATATAATATAATGTTCAATGTTTTTTTTTTACTCCTTCCAATAAATATATTTCAGATATTTGTATATATTAGTTAGAAATGTTTTCAAAGTAATCATTCGTATCTTACACATAATGAAAATGAATGCTCTAGCCGTAAGATCTGTGTGAGCTGTTGGTACGGGGCAGGTAGCAGGAGACCTAATTGCTAGATGTCCTATGTTCAACCCAATCCTAGATAGCAAAAATATGCAGTTAATAATTAATTTTATCAGGGAGAAAGCTATATTAGACGAGTTTATCATAGCAATTTCTTCCTGACCTATCGGTGTGCGAACTAAAAATGTGGAAGTTCACTAGCACTTTGCAGATCAGTGCTATGCTCAGGATGACTGCCACTAGTTTTGTGTAAATGTAATTGTACAAATAGCATGTACATACTGTATACCATATGATGCTAGTCACTATGATTCAAAATAGATCGTTTTTATCAAATTGATATCAGCTGCTTGAAACAGAGTCACGTGTCCTTGTCACACAATGTAAATCATTACCTTTAGTTTTAAAGACAGAAATTGTTAATTTTAACTAGTAGGAAGGAAGAGATTGCATTACATAAAGAACAAGTCATGCAATTTATACAAAAGAGAAGAAGAATATATTATAATTTTCATAAATTATTATAAAAATGTTTAAATATTGTTCCTGATATTGGTATGTTTAGTAAATGGAAATAGTAAGTTAACGACAAAGGTCAGATTTGTTGAGATTCACTTTGTATTTAAATTTTCTCAACTCATGGCATCGGAACGTTCTAACTTAAGTCAAGATATTAATTCAAAAGTCAAGTTAAACAATTATATAAAAATTCATTTTCTTATGTTTTTTTGAAGCTCAATATGAAAATTAACATATGTATATTTAAAATATTTTATTTGCTACTAATTCGCATAACGAAATCCATCATATCTTATTCATATTATTAAAATACACGTGCATGATAAGCCGCAACAGGAGCAACTACGGATCTCGCATAGTATGGTGCAGCGGCGACTACAGCTGGAGCGGAATAAGCAACGGCATGTCCACCAACGGCTTCAGACGCTACGATTCTGCCGCCTGGTGCGACAGCGATAATTGCACTACCATCTGGGCCTACGACTTCAGCACTGGTACTTGGTCCTTGAACTACAGATGTAGAAGCTAATGGCACCACACTGGCGGTAGCCACAGCGATAATAGTAGTGAATACAATCTGAAAATGAATATTTCTTTATGTAAACAAAGATTTTAAACCCGTACCAGATGTTAACTAGACCTAGTTTTGGTAAAATCAAATATTATTAATGTTGGCAAATTCTGAGTTAATATTTTTTTAGTTATGGACCTATATTAAGTTTAATACAGATAAATACATACATATGTACACATTTATGTATATGTGTATCTTACCAAGGAGTTCATTTTGATAGTACTTCTAGTGGGCAAGTAATGCTTATCTCAAAACTTGTAAAGTATTTATAGCAAGACCCTAACCTTGTGTCTATGGTATGTATGTATATGTATGTGTATTTTAAAACGATAGATATCTGTTGTTACTTAAATATCACAGGTTCATAGTAACAGGAAATATTGTCAAATAAATACTTAAAATTCGTATCACGTGGTATACATACATAGGTGTGCATTAGTTGTTCTAACAATTGTCAATATACATACATAAAGAATTTGTACACCAGTTAAATATATATTCACGTGTTATTAAAAAAAAACTCGAATGTGTTTTAGAGTTGGGAAAACCAAATCCTATATATATATATATATATATATATATATATATATATATATATATATATATATATATATATATATATGTATGTATGTATGTGTAAATGTGTAAGTATATATGTAATTGATTGTTTTGTGTATTTAATGTATAGTTTGATGTAAAACATTGGTATATAGAAATCAATAAGGCAATCATTTAATTTTTATAAAACTGCTCATACTGACACTTAAACAGAAAATTTCATTGCGAGAAAAATGATGCTCCATTGCTGAAAAACGTTGGGTTTTAATCTCGAGAATAATTACTGTTCCATTATTTGGCGCTTTTACGCTTAATTGTGCCTGTATAAAATATTTCCCTGAATAATGCATTATGAATTCATGAATTCTTTGTTGTGTGTAATGTTATTACAGTACGTGTAAATTTGAGATTTCCAAATCTTTGTTCATGTTACTTATGGTGATAAATATTACTAACTAATTCTTATATTATTATATATATTATAGTAATAATATATTTTTGGAATAATATAGGTATATTATTTAGACATACTTTGGAATATTCTAGATAATTGCCGTAAAAAATCGAGGGCTTTTTCACAAAATATTGTTTAGTGATGAAACCTCTTTTACCAAAAAACAGTATTAATAACATCAGGAATTCACATTGTTAGGCACTTGAAAGTTCACGGTATCCATGGACCCGTTTATAACCACAGAACGTCTCGCGGCAGTTCGTTATTTACGTTTCCTAGAAAATGACCTTACGACATTACTGGATGACGTTCCTCCTAATGCAAAACGATGGATGTTGACACAACAAGATGGTGCACCTCCGCACTTTGGATTGGATTATTTCTATGGGGAAGGATTAAAAATTTGTTTTATGCAGAACAGCTTGAAAACAAAGAACATGTTAGAATCCTGGATGCTACAGAAACTATTCGTGCTGATGCTAAGGGTATTAGCAAATCAATCTCGATTTTGAGATTAGGTGCGATCAATTCTAAGAAAAGTTAGACTATGTATACAGCAATTAGGTGGACATTTTGCACAACTAAGTCAATAAAGCGATTTACTTTCAAATATTTTCATTGAGGTTTTTTTTGCAGGGGTACATAATACCTACATTAGTAGGGTTATCTAAAACTACAAATGCTTATCGCTTAGTTAGGATAGAATTTCGGACATATGTTCATCAGGTATTTTAACTTGAAAATTGCTTCAGTATCACATCCTTAAACTATGGCAATTTTCTAATACATCATTCCCGTGGTCCACCAAATACACCATACACCATAATGAGTTGTTTATTTAAAAGACAAGCTAAGTCACAGGTTTTGCAATTTTAAGTTATGTATGATAACATACAACTTTGAAGGTCCTGGGTCGTATGGTGCTAAAACCACCTAAATTATTTGATAGCTTACAAAATTATTCTGCATGCTGTGGTGGTCTGGTCTTACCTAATCTCCAAATCGAAATTGATTTGTTAATACTCTTAGAATCAGCACGAATAGTTTCTGTAACATCTATGATTCTAACATGTTGTTCTCTGTTTTCAAGCTGTTCTGCATAAATTAAATTTTTCATCTTTCCCCATAAAAATAATTCAATTCAAAGTGCGAAGGTGCACAATCCTGCTGTATCAACATTCAACGAACTATTGTGGGACGTTCTTTGATTATAAACGGATCCATGGATGTCGTGGATTTTCAAGTGCCTAACAATGTGAATTCTTGGTGTTATTATTGCTGTTTTTTGTAAAGAGACTTCATCATTAAACAATTTTCAACATTTTTTCTAAGCAGGGAATAAATTTAAGTGTTGATGCCTGGTCGCTAGGTTTTAAAACATGTACAGGTAAGATATGGTATGGGTACAAACCTAAATTGTGTAAAGCTCTCCATATTCTCATGTGGCTTACGTTAACTCTGTTGACTATTCTATTTCTAAAAACAGTTCTACAAAGCACTTTACGACTGAGAAATCGTCGACGATATTCATCAACTGCCGCTCGTTCCTTTCCATTACACAATCCATAAACAAAGTGAATATCGGCGTATTCTTAAATATTAACATACTTTTAAGAGAATTTTAATGTAGTACAAAAAAATAAGTACTCTAAATTCACTTAATTGACTTTGATTATCATAATGAGTTGTAACTGATGAATCACAGCCAACCCGACTTCTTATATAATATCTGTATTAGTATGGTTATCTAAAACTTCAAATGCTTGTGGCTCAGTTACGATAGATTTTTTGCCATAGATATTTTTAGCTTAAAATTGTTTCATATATATATATATATATATATATATATATATATATATATATATATATATATATATATATATATATATATATATATATATATATATATATATATATATATATATATATATATATATATATATATATATATATATATATATATATATATATATATATATATATATATATATATATATATATATATATATATATATATATATATATATATATATATATATATATATATATATATATATTAGATACACATTGTTATGAAGAAAGATGATGTGGATGAATAATGATTGTATGGGGTGTAAAATAAGTATCACGTTGGCTTGCGAAATGTTATAAGAAAGACCAAAATAAATTAAATTTTGTCTCACGTTGTATTGCGTCAAAGGTTATGAAGTAATATTTTTTAAGATTGAATTATTAAAATTATGAGTGATATTTTGAATGTTTGTTTTAATATTTACTAAGTTCATAAAAGTTGTGTAAAATCAAAAAGATATTGTTTTTGTATTTCATTCTTATAACTTCTTCTTAGAAATGAATAATACACCATTGTATGTATATATGTTAGAATAATGAGATCTGTCTCGGGCATGGATATCGTCTAAACTCGGTAGAGTTAAGAGAGAAATAAGAATCTTTACATTAATTATAATAATTTTTTCATAAAAAAATTTGTTCTATTAAATTATAACCGTATCACTTCAATGCAGTATACAAAATTATTTAACACTCAAACATTTCTTATTTATAATTCCATTATAACGATCTATTTAAATTTGAATTCCTATTTAGTTATTTTGAAATTACCCTCATTACAGATATTTATACAATTAAATTATGTTAATAGAAAGCGGTATTTAAACTGAACTGTATATAACTTTTTAGAACTCTTTAAAAACGTGCAATTGTAAACAACTTTGAAATGTATAAAATTTAAAATTTTTATGAAGCAACAAATAATAATATTAATAAGAAATTTACTGCAACTAAAACATAATTAACCACTTAGCTTTGTACATTAAAGTTCAACATTTTCTTTTCATCCCGTTTGTCCATTTCCCAACAGGGGTCGTTTTCAAATAATTCCCTTCAACTTCAGTTTACATCTCCAAACATGATCTTTTTACGCATACACGGCTTATGTATCCATCATAACACTGTTTTTTAAATTTCATATATTGTATTTTCTTTACCAGTTTTTAATAAACTAGTAATTGTTCTAAATATATTCACTTAAATCCACCGGATTTTATTATCGCCGTAATAGTTTACTTATGGTAAGTAAAATGTTTATATATTTGACCTTCTTCAATGTCACTTATTAAGTTTGTTGACATGTAACACCAACGTGCATAAGTGCATGAACATTTAGCCGTTAAGAACCTATGTTCACGAAGGGTACCACACAATTTGACAACCTCTCAAAAAAGGACTGACGTCGATTGGTGCCAAGAAATGCACAAAAAATACAATGGCGGTGCTTCAAAGAACATTCGTAAAGTCGTCACAGGTGATGAATCTTGGATTTATACGTATGAGCTCTATAGTAAACAGTCGACTGTGTGGATATTCCAAAATGAAAAAAAAACAACAAAAGTTGTTCGTGCTCAAAGCATATCAAAACAAATGGTCGCCTGTTTTTTCGGAAAAACCGGTCACGTTGCAACCGTGCCTTTAGAGAGTTGTAGAACGGTCAACTACGAATGGTACACAACTATTTGTTTGCCAAAACTTTTTGAAGAAATAAGGAAAACAAACCGAAAACGACAGATCATTCTCCAACATGACAATGCGAGCTCTCACAGGTCGGTTCAAATAATTGAATATTTGACCGGACAAAACATTGAATTGATGAGCCATCCGCCGTACAGCCCTGATCTGTCATTTCTTTTTGTTCCCACGCGTGAAGAATAAACTTTGTGGTCAACGGTTTTCTTCGCCGGAAGAGGCAGTTGAGGCATTCAAAACTCATATTTTGGAGATACCGCCTTCACGGTGTCAGTAATGCTTTTCGGATTGGTTTAAACGAATGCAAAAATGCAATGATTTTCAAGGAGAATATATTGAAAAGCAATAAAACTATTTTCGATAATATAACATTTTTTTTGTTTGCTATTCTCGAAATATAAACTGCTACCCTCGTAGAACATTATTCCGATATTCATTCTTTATATACGGGATTCATTTAAAATTTCTATAAATGTTTATTACTGTAGTGATTAAATAATTAATATTCTCCTATGTTTTAATACATAACAATATATATACAATATATATATATATATATATATATATATATATATATATATATATATATATACATGATCAGATTTTCTTTTTTATTTAATGTTGTCGTTGTAAAAGAACGACTGTTTAAAGAAACGGTAGACAAGAAAAGTGAAGATTTAAAATGAACTTAATATAGTGTTCCTCGTTGCCACATACAAGTTTCATATCCACTTTAGACTTTTCGAGTTCGGTTTGTAGCGACTACAATATTAAAGCTATAGGTTGCACTAATATTTAAAATCGTAAACAATCAATACGTTGCATAATGGTTTCCTAGCAACGAGGCTAAGAGAAACTTCAATAATGTACGGTATCTTTAATTTTCCATATATTGCACGGATAAAATTATGAATAGGCTATTTGAAATGGTTTAATGTCTATCCTAATTAAAAATCGAGACGACGACTAGTACTATCCCATTACGAAAACATCGAGACTCTTTATTGTAATCCCCCAGTCTCAAGATATGTACCATATATGTACATACGTTAGTGGAACTGCAATAATATCGAATCTTTATTTGTTTAACTAACTTCCGATGTAGAAAGATTTATTAATAAAATATAGTTTTCCAGTGCTGTAGGATATGCATAAATATTGACGCAGGTTGACTTGCATTCTATTGAGTTTAGTTCAATTCTACTCGTATTCTGTTGTGTTGTGTTCTGTTATTTTATGGTATGTTCTATTTCATTCTATTTTGTTTTATTGGGTTTTTTTAATGTATAATGTAAATTATTTAATGTGATTTTCATTCACCTAAAATATCTTTAAAACTTATTGTATGTGTTAAGCTATACCAATTACATTATTATTATCTATGTACATAATACTAAATATTTATCTTACACTTTAATTTATATATTTTGTAGGGTTCATTTTCATTTTTTTACTGCTGGTTTGAAGTTTCTGATGCGGTAATAATAAATCTGAACAGAAAGTAATTTAATTCTGTTGAATATACAGCGTGTTTCGAAAAGAATATACGTATTACAAAGTAATCGATCGCTGCGCCTCGGCTCGGCTATTGGAGAAACGAATACTTAGTTTATTTAATAGCCGCTATATGTCAGTTTTCTTCTGTTTTTCTTGGTAACTGTCGTATGTTTAAAATGGCTACTCAGCAGCAGAAATCATGTTGTGTTCTCGAGTTTGCAAAGTGCAATTCCGTGATTACAGTGCAAAGACGTTTCAGGTTGAGCTACCTAATTGATCCTCCGAATGGATGGGACATTCGCAGATGGTATCGACAGTTTGTAGATATAGGATGTGTATGTAAAGGAAAGAGTCCTGACCGCCCTCGTGTTTCTGAAGAAAATGTTGAACGAATTGCTTTCCAACGTAATCCTTCAAAATCAACTCCTCGTGCCAGTTGGGAGTTACAACTGCCTGCAACAACAATTTGACATGTTTTGAGACGTCGGTTGGTTATGAAGCCGTACAAGTTACAGTTGTTACAAGCTCTGCGTCTTGATGACAAACGGAAACGCGTGGCATTTTATTTTGTAACGAGAATTATGAGGCTATTGACAATGGTAACACTTTCGCGCAACGCATCGCGTTCAGTGATGAAGCGACTTTCGATGTTAGTAGTCTGGTAAACAAACACAATGTTCAAATTTGGGGTCTACAGAACCCACATGCAGCCATTGAATATGTACGAGATTAGCCTAAAACCAATGTATTTTGTGCGATATCCCGATCATCTGCTTACGGCCCATTCTTCTTTGATGGAAACACGGTTAACGGTCAGCAGTATCTCGCTATGTTACAAAACTGGTTGTTTCCGAGGCTGCACGAAGACAACTTCATTTTTTAACAAGACGGGGCACCCCCTCACTGAAGTCGTCAAGTGCGTGAATATCTGAATGAAACTCTACCGAACCGTTGGATTGGTCGTCAAGGAGCTGGCGACTTAGTATGTCTCAGCTGCGTTCCACATTCACGGGATTTGACGTCCTGTGACTTCTTCCTGTGGAGTTTCGTTAAAGATAACGTTTATGTACCACCACTCTCACAGAATCTGGAAGAGTTGAAGAACCGGATCCGTACTGCCATAACATCAGTGACGAAGAACATGCTAGCCCGAGTATGGGAGGAATTTGAGTATCGATGTGATTTTGTTCGTGTCGCTGATGGAGGACATATTGAACATCTGTAATCTGAACTTGAGAGGTTCGTAAATATGTGTGTAAAGTTTCATACTCGTATGGCTTAAAGTTTAATAAATATATGCATTCGAAATACGTATATTCTTTTTGAAACATCCGGTATATTTTCACCTTTAGTTAAGTACTATTTTAGAGTGTACATATTGCCATTTGCTTTATTAGTTTTATTAGTTTGCATATATGACATATTTTTCAAAAGCAGATGAATTTAAAATCTTGTAGATTTCATTAAAAAGTTATAATTGTTAATACGCATGCATATTCTTTTTTAGTTTTCTCTATGTAAATAATTTTTTCTAATTTGCTGCTATAGCAGCGCTATTATATCATCGGAAACCATGCGTTTATAGATTATAAACGCAACTAGTGCAATTATTTTTTTTAAGAGTGGTAAATCGAAATATCACATCAAATCCCAAACGTCAAGAAACATGAGATCTAACTGTCAAATACAAATATAGTATACTAAATATCAAATATTGTAATCACAATATATCTAAGAGAAAATACGCAGGTGAAACATTTTCAGGTACAACTTGTTTATTTTTTTTGTACCATTTTTGAAATTTTATAAACTGGTTTTCATAGTTGATACGAGAGGAAGTAGTTTTTAGTATTTTAATTTAATCTATTGATTATGTTTTGTTAGTAATGTAATGTTTACTAATAAAATACATTTAGTACATTGTTGTGATCTGGTAGCTAAGGAATAAAACGTCTCGTAAATCTTCTGTTACCTAATAACACAAATATTTTAGATTAGAAAAACAGACAATTCTACAAGAATTTTAATAACTTTATTAAGCACATGAAGAACTCACTAAATAGGCTACAAAGACACAATTTCTTTTAATTTCTTTTAGGTAAAATTTCTAGACGATTCTCATGCGATATTCAGTGTCCTTTAGTTTAATTAAAATAGTTAATTCTTAAAGTTCTTATTTTATATTTTCGTATATCTAATACAAGACTAGTATACAAATAAGCAAAATATTAGTTGACATCGGTTTACAAAATATGAAAATATCATAGATAGCTGTACTAAAATTTTAGTCATTATCGTATTGGTCAACCTCAAAATCTCTGAAAAGGTGTTTTTTGTCAAAATTCTGAGGTTTCCCTATTTATATATGTATATTTAAATTTACCTTGCTAGTAGTCGAGGTCCATTGCTTGATGATGCAGTCTGATATTTTAGATGCTAATGATTAGCATTTACTTTCTTTCAAAGAAAAGCATATATTTTTTGCTTCTGAATCAACTCTGAATCATTATTCATTTTTAAATGAGGAAAATGTTCTGCTCAAACTGCTATGAATAAAATTACTACTAGATTTTATTTTATTGAACAATTTCTTCAAAAGCATTTACATGTGTATTAATGTATAACGCAATTCAGAATATGCAATATTATTACCTTGCTATCATCTGGAAGGAAAATGTATATTGCGTTTTTTTATAGACAATGCACCATAAAAAATTTACACTTAATAATTTATTTTAACGTCATTAAATAAAAACACTTCATGTTTTCTTTAGATTTTCATAAAAGCTTCTTTCCATTTATTGTAAGATTCTCCGATGTTATTCATGTCAACAAAACGGCGGCACACTCTATTGAATTTAAAAACGAAAATTAGACTGGTAGATATCAGAGGCGTAATGATAAAATTTTAAATTATCTGAGGCTTTGCTTCCCAATTGCTTTCATCTTAAACAGACAAATACTTAACCACTTTCGAAATAATGGTTATATTTAACACGCCGCCTAAATTTAGACATTTAATAAAAGTCAGGGAAGATGGAAAGTGAATGAAATTGAAATGTATTCTGTGACACCCCCAAAGCTTGACTAATGCTCTTTATTCTTTAGTTACAAAAGGAACAAATTCTAAATTACATATTTGCGATTTAATAAATTTATTTTTGGACAAATACATTATTATGTGTATTAAAAATAAGCGAATATGCAAATAATAATTAGTCGACATTTCAGAGTTTTTAATGATACAGGTTTTAAGTTCAAGCGGAATCGACAATAATACTTTATAATTTATGTTGAGGTGGATTTTCTTCATTTTAGCTACCATTTACTAATTTACATGCACATATACATTGAATATATTTTATTAGAAAACATTTGTTTTTCGAGATATTTTCTTAGTTGTCAAACAATAGAAGTACATATGTTTAAACGTGTATTTTATAAGTAAACATAGCCAAAATTATTTGTCAAAGTAAATCATAAAAACCGATATATAGAATGTATTCTACAAAGGGTACTAGGAAAGTTTTGCACTTTGTGCATACATTTGACAAACGTATGTACAAAGGGTACTAGGAACGTTTTGCAATACACCTTTGATTATTTATGTTTTTCAAAGTAATTTCCTCTACACTCAATACACCTCTCCATCCTCCGAAACCAATCTTTAAACCAGTTCTGCCAAGTTTCACTAGGGAGTAAACGACACTCGTTGTCCCAAGCTCGCAGAAGGTCCTCATCACTGGAAAACCGCCTCCCTTTTAGCTTCATTTTCGCATGCGAGAACAGTGCATAGTCGCAGGGAACAAGATATGGACTGTCTAAAACGACGCGATCCACAATTCCACTCGATTTGAAAAATACAGCTATCATTTTCATCTTTACAGATCGGGATTTTCTGACAACTACGGGTGTGTCCTCATCATCAAAAATTCAAACTTTGTTTTGAGCTTTGGTCGGCACATCGTAATAGTACAGCCAAGTCTCATCACCTGTCACCATGTTCACATGCCGATATTGTCCTTTATTAAACTTTTTTAGCATCTCCCGGCACCAAGTCACATGTCGTGTCATCTGCTCTTCAGTCAGTCGATGCGGCATCCAGAGAGAACAAAGTTTCTTCACGGACAAATGATCATGCAGAATCAGGCGAATTGCTGGTGCATTTAGGCCTGAAGTACCCTCTATCTGTTGGTAGGTCACTAGTCTGTCCCCGCCAAGCGTTTTCCACACAGTGGTAACGTTTTCCTCCGTAACTGACCTTCGTAGCCTTCGCGGGCTGTCAGCATCCTCCACAGTTAAATTTCCCCTTTGGAGTTCTCTATACCACCTGAATATCGTTGTGCGATGTGGACAAACATCACCTAGTGCAAGAGTCATTTCTTCGAAGCACTGTGTATGTTAAAACCCCGCACGAAATTATAACGCAAAACTGCCCTTATCTCATTTCGTGACCACGATGCCATCGCAAGCACTTTCTACTCTCACTGCTAATGTCTCAACATACAGCAACAAACAGCTTCCTACGATTCATTGTTGCGTCATATTGCAAAACTTTCGTAGTACCCTTTGTATTGAAGAGAATTTGTATAATCCAAATTTGAGCTCGAAACAATGATTACGAAAGACAAAATAGATTATATTAAATAGATAGAATACTTAACAAATTTCTGTTCAAGGATGAGACGTCGTTTTGTACAAATGGGTAAATTCATTCTAAAAATTGTAGAATTTGGAGCCGATGAAATTTACATCTTTACACCATCAAAACTCAACGATCTCATCTTTTTGATTAATATAAGATTAATAAAAACTATTGCGGGTTCATTTTTCATTGATGGGAATTCGATAGGAGAAATTTATCTTCAATTGTGCATTGCAACAGCAAATTGCTTTAATAATCGACATAATGTTTAGTTTTAGCAGGATGGCGCGCCGGCCACATTATGTCCAAAATATGCAAAATTACATAAATAATAATAATAATACATCGATTTTTATAATCGTTCAGATTATGACCTAAATGTCAATCATTTTTGAAATTTTACAGAACTAAAATAAAAAGCTTTTTAGTATTTTAATTTAATCTATTGATTATGTTTTGTTAGTAATGTAATGTTTACTAATAAAATACATTTAGTACATTGTTGTGATCTGGTAGCTAAGGAATAAAACGTCTCGTAAATCTTCTGTTATCTAATAACACAAATATTTTAGATTAGAAAAACAGACAATTCTACAAGAATTTTAATAACTTTATTAAGCACATGAAGAACTCACTAAAGAACTCACACAAAGACACAATTTCTTTTAATTTCCTTTTAGGTAAAATTTCTATACGATTCTCATGCGATATTCAGTGTCCTTTAGTTTAATTAAAATAGTTAATTCTTAAAGTTCTTATTTTATATTTTCGTATATCTAATACAAACAACAAATGAGAGGCAACTTAAGTTTATTTAATTAATTCAAAGTTTCAATAAATGTTGAAAACATTGTTCTTTGTCAGTACTCAAAATTCTCTTTTAAAAATTTGTGATGATATTGTGCAACATTTGGGTATTGTTAATTTTTAATAATTGTGCAATTCTTTATTGTTTATCAACAAATTTAATATAAATGTTCGAAATATACTTCTTTTTGATAGGACCACAATAAGAAACCACACGGTGTTGAACTACATGAAGGTCAAGGAATTTGTGTATTTCGACTAATTATACGGTTCTTAAAAAATCCATTATAAAATTCAATGTTTCTACTTTATAGTGTAAAGTTGCTCCATCCACAATGTTCTAGCAAATGAACATCTTTAGCAATTATATTATCTTGAATAAATATTGGTCTGATTATTCGTCTTTTACTTAACAGTGCCTGAAAAACCAATGTTTTTTCTAAATGTAGCGATTCTTTAAAAATTGAACTTAGACTTTTAGTATGTATTTCGTACTGATTCCTAATCAATAAAATGACCTTTTGTAAAAGTTGTGTTATTATTTACATTTATAAATCAATAAAAATTTAAAGCTGCATGAATAATTCGTTTCTAACAATTCTAACAAATTAGTTTTTTGACTTAATTGTCAATCAGATGTTTTTGGTTTATTTTCCATTCTTTATTGAAAACTTTTGGTATACCTTTCTCAATTGCTCAGCTGGCCTAATTTTTTTGAAAAGGATTGCCAGTTGAAGAAAACAATTTTACAACTATTTCTTTTCTAATTGCCTACTACAAAATTTTGGCACCTCAGTACACTCCTATAGTGAGAGAGAAGAAGTAACCTAGAGTTAAGCAAATTGTACTGGGGAGCATCGTTTACATAATTGGAAAAACAGTGCAGTAAATAAAATGGTTAGATCATATGCACAGGATCTTTCGGTGTAAAACTATAAAATATGCCATAATTCTTATATCCTTACTAATGAAAGGAATGCACAGAAATTTCTAAACTATGGGCCTGTTAAAGCTATATTTGTTTCTATATGTCTGCCATATTTTCATTCATTAAATATGGATGAAACATCATTTTCGCTTATTAAGAATCTCTACTGTACAGCACATTTTTCATATACTACTTAAAATAAAAAAAATTGACCCAAACTTGTAGTTTATATTATAATTTTTTTATATATTCATTGGATTCCTACTTAAAAAAATATTTTATGACTAGAGAAAACAATTTATAAATCAATTTTGGAAATTCAAGTAAATGCTCAAAATAGGAAATTTTGCATACGAACCTTAATAAATATGTAGAGAGCAATATCCCTCCAGAGAATTCATAAGTTAATAAGTATATTTCTATTTGTTCGTGTAACCTTAATATTGATAAAAGTTGTAAATATAAAACAGCTAAATATTTTTTAAAGCTGTCCGAATATAATTACCATCATATTGTGTAATGTTTATAATAAATCGTATTGTTGAATATAGGAAAATCTTTCCTTTCTGACAATGATTTATTTTCAGTTCGAGTTTTCATTTCAATTTAAACACATTCTCAAAGAGCACTTATTGTTAATGTATCTAAACGATTCACAAGAACGTTTCAAAGTTGAAAAGCGATATGCGTAGTTGATCCAGGCCATATCCATTAGACTATACTACAGATTTGTTTTAATCTCGATGGTGGTGTTGTCGCAACGAGAATACTAGTAGTACTTATTTGAATTATTTTCTCCAAACAAGTTTCTAGGGAAATATCTTAATTATTACTCAGTATTACTGTTTTTGTTTTTGCTTTATTGCATTAAGTGACTTGGTTGATTGGATAGTATAATTTTAATTTCGTAATATACTTAGAGAAATTTCTGTAATTCTATATAATATTTAACAAATTACATATGAGACTTGGTATTTAACATAATTGCCAGAGAAAATAATATTTCTGTAGTTTATTGTCCATTTAATACAAAATATTTATAATAGCATTAATTGAAAATGCATTTCGATAATTCCATAACAAGAAAGAAACAGTGCTTTCACAATTATTTAAGAGATGAACATTATCTAATCTGTCACTACTTTGTATCATATATTTGACTAAGGTTCTAACTAACTAGGTTCATAGTACTGTTGACTAAGCCAAGATTACCTGATGAGCTTTAGATTGAGTGAAAAGATCATCGCAGTCGTTGCTTTGTTTGGACATTGTCCAATCCCTCACTATTTTGTGATGAAGCCAAGACTGCTTGATGAGCTCTGCAATTAATTATATTTTTCGTACATATTTCTTTATAGAAACTGTTATTATATTTTCCCAAAATGTCCCCGCTGCCAATACAGTTGTTTTGAGAAAATTAATTTTCATGTCATTGTGGGTGTATCAGAAAAGTACCGACATCTTCATTGGTCGAAACAAAAGAAATTTTTTATATTTTATCTCCACCATATAGAAATAAAAATAAATCGTTCAGTGTTAGGTCGAAAGTATATTATCGATTACCTATCAATTCAATATTTTACTTTGTTGTATAGTTAAGTTTAATTAGTAAATATTATTTTATTGTAAAAACCAATGTTAAATAGAGAAACATAGCTATTGTAAATGAATGTTTATAATTTCTAACTACTACTTTAAACTTATAAGTTTATCAGTGTTGAATTATTTACTTCTCATTAATTTACTAACTCTACTAACTAATCAATGTATTTGGGTTTTTAGTTTATTGATTTCTAGTTTCAGCACCAATAAATTTAAATTAGCGCCCTTATTTCGTATACATGAAATTACGAAGTAATTATTAATTGCATAATTTTCTTCTATAAAATGAATAAATCTTGCTTTTTATTCTTGAAAGAACTTTATGCAGAACATTTTGCATGCATTATTCGTTTGACAAACGTATGTACAAAGGGTACTAGGAATGTTTTGCAATACAGCTTTGTTTATTTATTTTTTTCAAAGTAATTTTCTCTACACTCAATATACCTCGCCATCCTTCGAAACCAATCTTTAAACCAGTTCTGCCAAGTTTTACTAGGGAGTAAAGCACACTCGTTGTCCCAAGCCCGCAGAAGGTCCTCATCACTGGAAAACCGCCTCCTTTTTAACTTCATTTTCACATGCGGGAACAGTGCAAAGTTGCAGGGAGCAAGATCTGGACTGTAGGAAGGGTGCTCGAGAGATCCTGTAGTGGACAAATATGCAGGCTTTGGCGCGGTGAGCTGCAGCATTATCGTGATGGAGGAACCAGGTGTCCATTCTTGACTTTCGCCGCAGGTTCTTCTAGATCCAATGACTTTAGGCAGGCATTGTCCAGTATACCAATTAGCTGTGATGGTCTTGTGTCCAAAACGACGCGTTCCACAATTCCACTCGAAAAATACAGTTTTCATTTTCTTCTATACAGATCGTGATTTTCTGATAACTAGGGGTATCTCCTCATTATCAAAAACCCAAACTTTGTTTCGAGCTTTGGTCGGCACATCGTAATAGTACAGCCAAGTCTCGTCACCTGTCACGATGTTGTTCACATACCGAGATTGTCCCTTATTAAAATTTTTTAGCATCTCCCGACACCAAGTAACACGTCGTGTCATCTGCTCTTCAGTCAGTCGATGTGGCACCCAGAGGGAACAAAGTTCCTTCACGTGCAAATGATCATGCAGAATCGAATGAATTGCTGGTGCCTTTAGGCCTGAAGTTCCCTCTATCTGTTGGTAGGTCACTCGCCTGTCCTCGCCAAGCATTTTCCTCACAGTAGTAACGTTTTTCTCCGTAACTGACGTTCGTGACCTTCCCGGCCTCTCAGCATCCTCCACAGTTAAATTTGCCCTTTGGAATTCTCTATACCACCTGAATATCGTTGTGCGATGTGGACAAACATCAGCTAGTGCAAGAGACATTTCTTCGAAGCACTGGTCTATGTTTAAACCACGCACGAAATTGTAACGCAAAACTTACCTTATCTCATTTCGTGACAACAATGCCATCGCAAGCACTTTACACTCTCACTGTTAACGAATAACTGAGCCCATCGATATGGCACGGCGGCTACTATGCACGTATGAACATGTCTCAATTGTTGCGTCATATTGCGAAACTTTCCTAGTATCCTTTGTATATCTTACAACAATCACGTATTAGCTTACAAATTGTAGATTTCTTATTTGTATTCATTTTATTACTATTTATTAAGTATTTGAAAAATATTTAGAGATATCTACATAGCATTTACTAGATTATTACTTTTACTTGTTGTTGTAGTACGAATTTTAGTAAATAAAAGATGAATTAATGTAATTTTTGTTGAAAATTACCGCTCCAAAGTTATCATTATAAACATTATAAGAGGTGTTCAATTTAAATGATTAAATCTTCAGAGCCACGATCGATATGTCACTTTCATTGAACTCGCAAAAGATGAAATGTAAATGCGAAAATAGGGTTTGCATCAAGAAATCGTCGACTACTGATTAAGTACAACATTAACTTGTTGACTGCGAAATTCAGTTTCAAAAAACTCTCAGTAGTGTGTAATTAATATCAAGGAATGACGAGCATGCACGTCAAGAGCAATACAAATACATTATTATATGAAATATTGCGAACAACTAAAGCAAGATGGAACATTATTATTACTGTTTATTTGAAATTAACAATTTATTGTTGAAAAATTATTCTAACAATAATTTTAATTTGCAAAAGAGATTAAAGTATATATAAGAAAACTGCGTCTGTCCGTTTAGTATGATGTTTTTCGAAATACGATACCACAAGAAGTAGTACCTCATAAGTCGAACATCAATATTGAAATCTCTTGAATAGACAAGTGGTCGAAGTTCATTTTTTTAATGATATAAAATGTAAATTTATAAAATATTTTCCAATGAGACTTACAAGTTTTATAGTTGAATAGATTGTCCAATTTTCAAAGTTTTCGTGTGGTAAATTGCATATGCCTCATAATTCGTTGAACACATTCGAGCAAAGTTTAATCAACTAATTTTTTTCCTATTTTTATACTATACATGAATACTATCACACAACGTCTACAAAAAAAGATAAACTTTCTTCTAAAAAGCCCAATTTAATTTATTGTGAATATATTAAAAATATTTAAGTTAATTTGTAACAAGAAGCAAATACTTTACTCGACAGTCTTACATAACTTTAAAAAATGCTTTGTTAAAAATAGAAGGCTAAACAGCTGTTGTTGTTGGTAACATTAAGGATATACATATGCCACTAACCGAGATTTGCATAATTTTTAATACATGGGAAAGGAAATTATGAAATAAAATCAAATGAATACCAACTAGTTGATAAAATAAGAAATGCGGCTAACTACAATGAAACGACGAAGACGGTGCGAGATTGTAATAATACAACACTTGTCGACTGACATATTCCAACTCTTTCCATTACATACATATAATGCAATGCATGTACGTATTATAATGTAGAGTCTTTGCTGATCAAACAATATCTTAGAAGAATTGCATAAAAAATACTCCATTCAGGAAAAGTAACCGTATGGCGTGAGGTTTTTTGTTAGAGATAACCAGCCCTTATTTGTTCGAGAATGAAGATATGAATGAATATAAACCGCAAACTCTGCTCGTTACATTGATATATTGCAGATATTTTCGTGGCTCTCCTACAGAAATAAGTACATAAATGCTTAGAAATATTATGGACAGCGTCACAAAAATATTCTATGTGCGTAGGAAAATGGTAGCTACTTTTCTTGCATTATTTTCGAGAAATTATGTCCCTACACTAACGTAAAATTGTCACTCATTTAGTTTATTATACATTTTTGATAATGAATAAAAAATTGTTTAGGTTATTTTTTTTAAATCATCGGTGTCATTGGTTCACTTTGTACAAACACGCTGTTGTTTCGCAGACATTTATTTCTTTTTCATGCAAATACTCTTCAAATGTTACTATGAATATTAAAATTATGTATTATATTTAGCAACGGTCAAAAGTAAACTAACATATAAATGGTACCAGGAAAGTTTTGCAATATGACGCAACAATAAATCGTGGAAAGCTGCTTGTTGCTACATGTTGAGACATGTTCATACGTGCATAGTAGCCGCCGCGCCATGTCGATGGGCTCAGTTATTCATTAGCAGTGAGAGTGTAAAGTGCTTCCGATGTCATCGTGGTCACGAAATGAAATAAGGGATGTTTTGCGTTATAATTTCGTGCGTGGTTTAAAAGTAGACCAGTACTTCAAAGAAATGACTGTTGCACTAGGTGATGTTTGTCTACATCGCACAACGATATTCAGGTGGTATAGAGAATTCCAAAGGGGAAATTTAACTGTGGAGGATGGTGACAGGCCGGGAAGGCCACGAACGTTAGTTACGGAGGAAAACGTTACTACTGTGAGAAAAATACTTGGCGAGGACAGGCGAGCGATCTACCAACAGATAGAGGATACATCAGGCCTAAATGCATGATCATTTGCACCTGAAGAAACTTTGTTCTCTCTGGGTGCCGCATCGACTGACTGAAGAGCAGATGACACAACGTGTGACTTGGTGCCGGGAGATGCTAAAAAAGTTTAATAAGGGACAATCAGTTGACGAAACTTGACTGTACTATTACGATGTGCCGACTAAAGCTCAAAACAAAGTTTGAGTCTTTGATGATGAGGACACACCCGTAGTTGTCAGAAAATCCCGATCTGTAAAGAGGAAAATGATACCTGTATCTTTCAAATCGAGTGGAATTGTGGAACGCGTCGTTTTGGACACACAGAAGACAGTCACAGCTAAGTGGTATACTGAACAGTGCCTGCCTAAAGTCATTGGATTTACGAAGAACCTGCGGACAAAGTCAAGAATGGACACGTGGTTTCTCCATCACGATAATGCTCCAGCTTACCGCGCCAAAGTCTGCACCGAATATTTACCAGGATAGCATTGAAACTTCTCGAGCACCCCATCTACAGTCCATGCGACTTTGAACTGTTCCGGCATGTGAAAATGAAGCTAAAAGGGAGGCGGTTTTCTACTGATGAGGACCTTCTGCGGGCTTGGGACAACGAATGTGCTTCACTCCCCAGTGAAACTTGGCAGAATTGGTTTAAATATTGGTTTCGATGGATGGAGAGGTGTATTGAGTGTAGAGGAAATTACTTTGAAAAAATTAAAGAAACAAAGTTGTATTGCAAAACTTTCCTAGTACCCTTTGTATATGTCAAAGCAACACATATTTTCATTTGTAAAAGTTCCTTTTTATTACATCGTTGAATTCCGAATACATTTCTTTGTAAGTCCAGGATAGTGTGTCTAAATCTACAATGACAATATCAAATCTAATGTCAGCTAGGGACTTTTTTAAACGTCTTGCTTGTGTATTTATTTATCGATTAATAATAACTAACAATAAGTAATGCTGATGCTGTCTGCAATTTTTGTTATCTAAATTTATATATTGTTATATGAAAAATATCACAATGTATTAGTATAAATAATAGGTTGGATTCAAATAGGAAAATTTTCATTTCTTATTATCGAGGTCTCCATATTTCATTTTGTGAAGAGTGATTTTTGTTATTACAAAGACGATATTATATATTAGCTTATTTGCTTAGTTAAAATACTGTAAGTCCAATTTTGAAGTTGAACGGTTCCAACATCCTAGACATGAACGTTAAATCTGTAATCTGTATTCCTTTTGCAAATAGTGATTATTTTTGTCTGTGTATGTAGATTTTACTTTAAAACTAAGACTAAAATACAAATTATTCACTTAAACTTGTATGTTTATATATTTATGTAATATATACACAGTATGTATATGTATGTATATTCTATATACATCAGCATACTATTTCAAAAATGATCGAATCCTTCAGTATATTACATTTGCACAATATCAATGCGAAAGATATATCAAATCAGGAAATGACATACTTAACGCTGGTGCGAATTACTTGTACTTTGCAAGGTCGTAATTTTACTATATATCAGTCGCGTATATCCGAAATTTCGAATCAGTCTGTAACAGCAAATTAACACAATATGAACACTTTGGTGAGTACTACTACTACATTATTATAAAATTTAACAATTATGTAATAAGAATAGAGTAGCGTAATGTAACAATATTATATTTAAATCAAATTAGATTAGATGTATTACGAATATTTCAGGTTGCTTTCATTGCCGTTTTGGCAGTTACATATGCCAGTGTAGCACCATTAGTGCCACTTTCCGCTACGACTGTTTTGGAAGGACCTAGTTCAAGTGCTTCCGTTGTTGGACCAGATGGTAGTGCGATTATTTCTACAAACCCAGCAGGACGCATTGTTGCTTCTGAAAATGTCGGTGTCGCTGCTGTAGGATATTCAGCTCCCATTGTTGCTGTTCCAACTGCCCACGTTGCCCCATTTGCGTCAATTGCCGCTGCTCCTGTAGTTGCAAAAGCTTTGGTGGCGTCTCCTTTGACAGCGTCTGGATATCCTCTCTTTGCTGCTGGATCTGGATTAGAAGGACAATGGATCCCAGATATCAATGAGAAGTTATACGATGACGGCTCTTACAAAGGAGAAATTTATTAAAAGTAATTCATAAATATATTAATAAATGACGTAAATAATAAATTAATTTGTATTAAAAGTTTGTTTATATTATTTTCCTTTGTACAATTAATATATTTTTCGCATATAATTCATCAATAATAATTTTAGTGTGTTAAACTAAAATTTTTGCAAATAGCACTAATGTTAAGACTATTGAATTACTATTGTATAGTAAATTCTTTTCCAGTTTTCTCCAAAATACGCTTACATAGTATCAATTGATTTGATATTAAAATTTATGATATATTCTAGTAAATTTTATGTGTATAGCTATGATACTAAGTTTAATTCAGGAAACAGTTATCTCGTAAGTTCTTGATAATTCATCAAAAATATTTTCGTTTATAAATGGAATTTCCTTTAAACCTTCGTTTTACTTCATAAACACATGAATATTTTTAAAATTTTAAAATGTACTCCGAAATTACACATACATACATCATGATAAATCATTAAAGAAAATTGTTATGATACCCATATAACTGAGTTTTTCAAAAAAAATTGACATCCTTCCATAGGTTGATGCGTTATTCTTAAAACTGATATTTTCAACATTTTAAAATATAAAAAATTGAAAAATTATTTAAATGTTTTGGCTAATTTGAATGTTGATAATAGAGTTTTACATTATTACCAACATTCAAATTAGTCATTAATTATTTTTCTATTAACAACTTTCAGGTCTTCTTCATCTACTGTGGTGACTATCACTGTTTCAGCGACGTACATATATCATTGTGGATCTTGCGATAGTTTTATAAATTTTTTATTTACTCCATTTATCTATAGCCTACTTTTTAAAACATTTTCCTTTACCCAGAATCGTTTTTCACTACCATTACCTTTACTTTTATTCTTTTTTTACTGTCATCTGCATTTAAAAACATGATTACTAGATACTCATATTTTTTAATCTGATAGAACACTCATTCTCTTATCTTAAATCTTCTGCTTTACAAGTTTCTTCCATATGGAACCCATCCTTTTCCCTTCTATACTTTTTCTAATATATCTATTATTATACTTTTTTGTTTAGCCGGTATAACAATATCAGCCATAAGCAATAACAAGGGTTTGGCTAATGAAAAAAAAATGAAAAGTCAAAAGAGGTTTGGAATTTCCAATAAGCTATTCAATAAGCTATATCGTTTAGTTTACTACTCTTAAACTAAACGATAAAGATACAGAGACAGTATATGAATTACCCATCCTAAATGTAAATTAAATGAGAAAAGAGACAGAAAACACAAATGACATTTAATATGCTGTACAAAATATGGATGTTATTTAACATTACTAACGTCAAAGGCATATTATTGTACACACGCTCGTATTTGACTTGAACACCTAGACGTTCTGGTGTAAGACAAGAGAGAGAAATTTGTAGTTTTTCTCGCTACTGGTGCCGGAAGAAGGATCATAATTGAATGTTCAGAAAGATATTTGCTTCATATAAAGGGTTTACCAATAGGGACTTGACAACTTTTAATTCAATTTGTGAACGCACCCTTTCATTAATCATCGAACTGCCACTGTCAATTTATTCAGTAAATTTAACATTTTCATCATGGTAAAGTACACGAACGAACAACGTCTGCAAATTATAAAAATTTACTACAGAAATTCGGAGTCGGTGACCGCTACTTTAAGAGCGTTAACTCCGATTTTCGGTCATAATTCTCACCCTGCTAGACAGGCAGTAACAAGTTTAGTGCAAAAATTTGAGTATACATATTCGTTGTGTGATGTTGCCGTGCCAGTGAGACAACGGGTTGGTCGAAGTGTCGAAAATATCGCTGCCGTTGAAACGTCCGTAGCAAATGATCCAAATCAGTCAATTCCACGGCGTTCTCAAGAGTTGGGCATCGCCCAGGCCACTTTATGGCGAATTTTGCATAAGGATCTTGGTTTGCACCCATACAAGATCAAGCTGACTCAAGAATTGAAGCCAATGGACCATTTGAAGCGACGTACGTTCTCCGATTGGGCTCAGGAAAAGATGCGCCAAGATGATCTATTTCATCGCAAAATCATTTTCAGTGACTAAATTCATTTTTGGCTCAATGGGTTCGTCAATAAGCAAAATATGCGTTATTGGTCGGGTGAAAATCCACATGTGCTTCATGAAACACCACTTCATTCACAAAAAATAACTGTTTGGTGCGGTTTGCATGCCGCCGTCGTCATAGGGCCATATTTTTTCGTCGAGGATAATGATCGTCACGTTACTGTGAATGGTAATCGTTATCGCGCCATGATTACCGATTATTTTTGGCCCGAATTGGAAGATATGGACCTGGACAACATGTGGTGTCAGCAGGACGGTGCCACAAGCCACACAGCACACATTACAATCGATTTTTTGAAGAGTAAGTTTGATGAGCGTGTTATCTCAAGAAATGGACCAGTCGATTGGCCGCCTCGTTCGAGCGATTTAACGCCTCTAGACTTTTTTCTTTGGGGCTACGTCAAGTCATTGGTCTATGCCAACAAGTCGACAACGTTGGAAGAGCTCAGAGCCAACATTGAACGCGAAATAGCAACCGTTTCGGCCGAATTGTGTGGCCGAGTCATCGAAAATTGGGTCCAACGAAGTCAAGTTCCATTCATAAATGTTTTGATTGTACTTCAACCCGATAATAAAGTTTTTGAAATATCTCAAATTGTCTGCATTTTATTTTGAAAAAAAGTTGTCAAGTCCTTATTGGAAAACCCTTTATTTTCGTATTTTAATAAGAAGGATGATTTGATAGAAAGTGAAATTCAAAACGAAACAAATTACTTAGACCACTAAGTTTTTTTTATTATGTTTCAACATAGATCTGGCCGTTTGAATTCAGGAATATAGTGGTTGCTGTGCAAGTTTGGGCATGTTCAATTTTACATGTAAAGTAAGTATGATGTACGCGTTTAGCCAATATGTTCATAATTTGCTGTATTGATCGATACAATATTAATTTTCGAAGGTCCTCTGCAACAATTAATTATAGCCTTCTAAAGAGTATTGTCACCTAAAGTTTACTGCATATGAGTCAAAATTTCGTATATGTATGTTTTAATCTTTAAAGAATTAATACTGGATTGCACCACGACCTTTCAGTTTAAAGATAAAGTGTCTGAACGGAAAATGCTAATTTCCTTTTAAACGCTTTATTCCTGCTGCTTTAACATTGAAATCAAATGTCTGAAAATAAGAAAAAATTATCACCATAAAAAATGGTAGAATTAGAATATAATGCAAAGTTCTTCTAAAAGATTGTGTTAGTAATCGAGCTTCACTTTTAAATAAATTAATGAATTTTTTACATAATACACAAATCGTAGCAGCATACATTGCAGCTAGTTTGGGGTGCAATTCCTCAGCAGGTTTAATGTTTATACCATAATAAGTATGGGGAGATATCAAGAAATTTCTCATATCTTTTCTTTAAAATTTTTATTATTTCTTCCTTACACGAATATCATGTTATTTAAAAAAAATCAACTGCAACTGGGTGTTGCAGTTCATGTACCAATTTGTATCTGTATTACATTATTTATTTTTTATATATTGCGTCTATATATTCTTATTTCAATTATAAGCAAAAACTTTATTTATTCATATGTGTTATAGTTATAAAAGTTGAAGTATTAAATTTTAATATTAAACAAAAGAATATTTAAACCCTTTAATGTACCACTACTTTTATATAAATTTATCCTTCATTCGCATGTGTTAAAAATACAGCTTTCTTTAAAAATATACACAGTCTGTCGCAGAGAAAATGACACCGTGAAAAATCTTCGCCAACAGCAGGCCAACTCGAACCCAAGACCCCTGGCGTGATAAACCAATGACTTACCACTAATGAGTCGGTCTAAATTCAAAATTTACAAGAATGAAGTATGAATGAAATAAATTTCGAAATTTTGTTTCATGCACTAAAATGGATATCATTAATTTATCCTGTGGTCCTTAATATTAGATAAATTCAAACAAAAAAAAACAAATAATCACTGCATAACAAAAGAAATGGTATAGTTTAAAGAAGTTGTTCCAAGTAATTTGATTCGATATCCTTGCAAATGTTTCAATGAACAGTCAGTAATCTACTGAAAAATAAATTCGAAATTTAACAAAGCTCTGTAAATCAAAAATTTACGAGAAAGATATTTGAACTTTTCACTGACTTTTTATACGATATAGGAATATATGTATTTTATACGAAAAATATAATTGTGGGAGTATATTTATTTCTTTTCGTAAAAAAGATGAAATCATAAAATTTATGATTAAAACTTCATTAAAAATTTCATTGATGAATGTCACGCAATTTGAAAATGTCTGTCAACTACAAATATTTAATTAATGAGAGCTAAAGTCTTTGGTAAGTAGAAGGGATATCACATAAATTACTTACAGCGTGCAGAAAGAATATAGACGATTTTTTACATAAATTAATTTACTATTCAGTTTGTTAGAATGTATATACACAGTCTCTAATAAATTTCTCCTTTGTAAGAACCGTCATCGTATAACTTCTCATTAATATCCGGAATCCATTGTCCTTCTAACCCAGATCCTGCAGCAAAGAGGGGATATCCAGACGCTGTCAAAGGAGAAGCCACCAAAGTTTTTGCAACTACAGGAGCAGTGGCAATTGACGCAATTGGGGCAACGTGGGCAGTTGGAAGAGCAACAATTGGGGCTGAATATTCAACAGCAGCGACGCCGACATTTTCAGAAGCAACAATTCGTCCAGCTGGGTTTGTAGAAATAATCGCACTACCATCAGGTCCAACAACGGAAGCACTTGAACTAGGCCCTTCGAGAACAGTTGTAGTCGAAAGAGGTGCTAGTGGTACTACACTGGCATGCGCGATTGCCAAAAATGCAACAAAAATGACCTAAAACAAGTTATTCACAGTATATATACTTGTATACTTATTAATTATTTTTATATTTAAAAACAGTTTACAAATTCAGGAAGAAATAAATTCAGTACTCACCAAACTGTTCATATTGCTTTGGTTTAATATTGCAGACTAATATAAAGTTACAAATATTCACGGCTAATATATAGTAAAATTATGACCTTCCACGTGAAATAATTAATTGGAATCAACGGTATCTTATTTCCCGACTTAATACATGTGTAGATATATCTTATATGTTGACATTGCATAAATAAAGTAACAAGTAATTAAAGGACTATTTCTTTAGTTGGTGAACAGATATAAATATTTAAATAATATCTATTTTTAAGTGTTAAAGTATTTATATTAAGTTTACATAATGCTTCGTCAAGAACCGTCTGCTACATCCATGATCAAATGTCTCATCTTAATTAGGAATTACTACAAAGTTTCCAATTTGTTAATTTCTTGTTTTTGAAAGAAAGTGAGAAATCATTATTCAATATTTGTACATACGAGGTCTGATCAAAAAATAACCGCTATTTTCAATTTTTTCAAAAAGTATTTATTTATTCATCAGTAACTATCTTGTCCCCTTCAAAGTAATCCCCCTCAGATATAATACACTATGCCAGCGTTTTTTTCCAATCCTCGAAACACTTCTGAAACGCGCTTTTTAGTATCGCCAACAGCTCCTGTCTCGATTTTTCTTTTATCTCCTCAATTGTAGCAAAACGCTTCCCTTTCATCGGTGTCTTCAGTTTTGGGAAGAGGAAAAAGTCAGCGGGGGCCAAATCCTGTGAATACGGTGGTTGAGGCATGATAACGGTTTTGTTTTTGGCCAAAAACTCACGCACAAGCATCGATGTGTGAGCTGGTGCGTTGTCATGGTGATTGTTTTTTCCACAATTCCGATAGTTTGATCCGTATTGCTTCACGCAAACGTTGCATAACTTCCTTGTAGTATTCCTTATTAACCGTACGACTTGTTGGCAAGAACTCATGATGCACCACGCCATTATAATCGAAGAAAATAGTGAGTAAAACCTTCGCATTTGATTGAACTTGGCGTGCATTTTCTCGGCCTTCTGTAAAGCGCTTATACCACTTATAAACACTTTTTTGAGACAAAGTGGACTCGCCGAATGCCACAGTCAACATTTCCTTGCCTTGGAGCACTTTATTCCGTTTTTAACGCAAAATTTAATACATATTCTTTGATCCTTTTTTTCGAATAGTAAAAAATCGAAGAGCACACCAAAACACGACTAACCTCTTTAGCTGTCAAAAACAAACTGACAATCCAAAATGTCTGATATTGCCAACATATATAACAGACATGTGTACCAACATAACAGAAAAAAATGCGAAAATCGAACATACGTAATTCACGAAATTTGAAAATAATGGTTATTTTTTGATCAGACCTCGTACATATCTAGTAGTTTTCTGCAACTGTCATTGTGTACAATAATTTGTATCAATTGCACACAAATATAATTTATTTTTCTGTTCGGTTTGTGTGCCAAAACTGTAATGTTCTATATAAATTGTGGGCTCTACATACACAGTCTGTTGCAGAGAAAATCGAAATTTTTTAAAGTAAAAACATAAACTATTTTGATAAAATTCGTTTATTTTATTTCAAGTAGTCGCCTTCGGCTACAACGTTTTGCACGGTTAATTGAGATGTCGAATGAATTTTTAAGTTCATCTTTAGAGATGTCCTTCAAGATCACTGTCGACGTCTTTTTAATGGATTCAACGTCGGCATAACGTTGTCCTTTCATCGGTGAATGTGGTTTCGAGGATAGGTAGAAATAACAAATCCGGTGAATACGGTGATGGTTAATGGTTAAAATGCCATTTGAAGTTAAAAAATCAGTGATAAGCGTCGAGCGATCGTGTAGCAAACGCCAGCTACCATTTTCACGATGTTGAGGGTACACACGACGAATAACCGTCAAAAGACGCTTCATAACACCAAAATAATATACAGCATTGACTGTTTTACTAGTTAGTAGAAACTCTTTCGAATTATAAAAACAAATCAACATTGTCTTCACTTTTGACTTCTTTGGCGAAGATTTTTCACGATGTCCTTTTGTGCTTAAGCGAATGCTGACATGCAAAGATCTTAAGTCAAATCACGAGTGCAGGCATGGAAAACCATGAATTATTAATGTTATTATTATTACTGTTTTATGGAATTCAGAAAATGGAGGTTAATTATAATAAATAATTATTGAATTGGTTCTATCTTTAGTTGAAAAAAGCTCATATCAGTATCCATTAATAATAAACACAAATATATCAAATTTTCCTTATTTTTATTTTTCAATTGTTGCACATAACGATTGTTTCGCTACACATTGTCTTCCTCAGATGTTTGAAGTAAACATTGTGCTCTAGCAGTCATTTGAATTTTAATTATATAATTTATTTTTGTGTACTTTCTATTGATTTTTTATTTGAAACTGTACTACTTAGTTATTTGCTTTTATAACCAAGACACAACAGAATACAGAGTTAATTCCTTACTATATTTATTTTTTATACAACTGGAAATTCAAAAGTTTTGTTTTAAATTTAACAATAATTCAAAATCAATTTTAACCACATTCAGCACTTCTCACGATAAAGAAATGGCTACTATTTTCTTCTTAACTTAGCTAGACTTTGCTTTGTACTTGAGTGGCCACATTATAGTAGTAAAACCAGGTTTCGTCAGCTGTCAAAATATGATTAACATAAATATGTAGATGTTCCATTCATACTTTTCAAGTACCTTATAACAGCATGAAACACGTCGTGCTCTCGGCTTCTCGATTAAGGTTTTTCTTTGCAAAATTGTGAGAATTGCCAGTAATTTTTTAATCTCGCAATAATTTGCATCCCTCTCAAACCCGAATTACTTCTAATCGTATAAATTTTCTCCTCGTTGACGGAAGAGATGGAGAATTTTCCAAACCGAAATTCCCCCCAAAATTGCTTATATCATTCGAAAGCAGTCATACGATATGAATAATCATCTTCTAGCACAGGAGTTATTTCCTTTAAACACTGGTTAATATTCCAACTGCTGGCAAAGTTATACCGTAAAATTGGCCGGTACTCCGTTTTTGATTAAGATATCTTAGTGAGTAGTTACACTGTAGTTTTGAACAGACCTCAATCTACACTGAACATGTTACCGCCTGCAACAAACGGTTGCGTCATATTACAGACTTTTGTAGTACTCTCTGTTTTTACATATTACATTACGGATTTTGACATTTTTAGCCATTTTCACACGTTTCTCGCTTGAATGTATGTGCACTTACATACTTATAGCTGACATTATATTGTTTCAGATAATTATTTTTTAGATCTACGATGGTGGATAAGTAATTAGCAAGTCTCACAAAAGATGGTTGTACTTGAAAAACATATCTTATTTGCTTTTCAAATTCTGATCGTAACAACGTTTGTTATTTGAATAGAAAGTGAATGATTTTTAGCTTGTTTTGAAACATATAAAATATGGAATACCAATAAGTATTAAAATTAAAATTAAATATTAAAAAAAATAAATCAATGGATAAAAGTCGAAACTGAGTTCGGGATTGATCTTTGTGGATTACATCCGTAAAACAATGGACATCTGATCAATAGGTAGTTATGTCGAATAAAATAACGTCGAGTAGCAGTACCATTACAGATTTTACATAAATCAGGGATTTAGATTTTCCACAATGGATTGAGTATGAAAAAATTATGTGCAAGATGGATACAGCATTTGTTGACCGTCAACCACAAACGCGAATGAGAACGCATTTCAGCCATCAATTTAACGAAGTTGAGATATGATCCCAGAGACTGTTGGTTTCGAATAATAACGGCTGACAAAACCAGAATACACCATTATACACCCTAAAACAGAATAATCCCAACAATATCAGACTGACACAAGTACTATGAAGAAAGCAAAGATTGTACACTCGATAAGGAAGGCTGTAGCTGAGACTACAGTGGACGTTTCGTATCTATTATCTTAGTTATTATTTGACCCTATTTAAAGAAGAAATGAGTCTTTTTCTTTAGGGTAATGCATGTGTTTACACTTCAACTATTTTAATAGTAAAGATTCATAAACTACATTACGAACTACTTTAACAAGCAGCTTATTAGTCAAATTTGGTACCTCAGACTTTTCCTTTTTCCCAACTTGGAAACTCTGCTCGGTAGCAAGCGACTTGCTTCAAATGAGACGGTAATCAGTGAAACTAACCCATACTTCGAACAAAGCTTAATTTCCTGAAAGAATGAAAGATATGAATACTGGTGGACTAAATGTACTGAGCTACAATGGGAATACGTTGAAAAATGAAATCGTTTTTTGTGTTCTTTTATCTAGGCTCATCAATTACTGATTCACATTCGTATTAAGTATTGTCAACAACTATTTGTACTGTAAACAATAATGTAACAATTATCACTAATTATTATAATAATTAATGTAGTAAGATGAGTTGATGTTTAAATATTTATGTGGTTATTAACAAAATTTAAATATAAGTATTTATGAGGAATATTATTTAACATTATTATGTGTATTTTGTTTGCTACTACTTTTTCACTAACTTTCCGTTACCTTCACTATTTTTTTGGTGTAAGTAGAAGTTTTATCAATTAAAAGACAATACAAGCGTTTTTTGAGAGGTTCTATATAAACGATGCTAACACCACCAAGCAAATTTTGGGTAGCCGATATAAATGGTAATCAAATAAGAATGCAAGGTGAGATAAATTAAATAGGTGAGGTGAGACAGCCCGCAACAGTTCCAACAATTTTTGAGAGGTTTGCAAACTTCTCAAGTGTAGTATTACTATGACGAAAAGCAATCGCTTTGCAACAGGCCGATTGTTTTTGATGATCGCTGCGTTTAAATTATTTACAAAAGTAATACTTCTTCGAGTTGATTGTTTGTTTTGGCGTTATAGTTCGTAATATAGAATTATTTTTTCATCTGGTTTTATTTACCACCTTTTTAAAACGTTATTGTAGAGTGTATTTTTGCCTGTTATCATTACTTTCAAGAATAGATCTATTTCATTTCGTTTCAGCAATGAAATAGTCTATATTTAATCATGATATAGAATAATAAGGTATTTTGAATGAAGGGCGTCTTGAAAACTCTTCTCTAATGCTACAAAAATATATTTGATAAATACTTCTACTATTTATCCTACATGGCCTACTTTTTAGTAGACATGCAAACCTAAAATCTATGCGCCTTGTGAAAACGTATTCTAGTGTCAAATATGCGGTACACATTCGATTATTGTAATCAATTTACATATGTACAGAATAACTAATGAATCTACTGTAATAATTTACTGTTATTTTATACATACACTTCTAATTATTAATTACTTATATAAATAAACCGATCTTCAAATTAATGTATTTTCAGAAATAAGATCACTGAAAAGTAAGTACAGCTAATAATCTAGCCGATAGATGTCAGGTTTTTCCAACTATAAACATAAATAATTCAAAATTTTAGTCTTTTCTGGTATTTAAGAATATACCGAAATAATAACTAACTTTCGGCAGTATAATATTAATATTTTACATAAACAAAACTATAATAGTAACCGTAAAGATTTATATAGTTACTATAGTATTCATCATTTGCATAGACATGTAAATGATGAAATTAAAAGCAACGACTGTCAGGGAATATGTAACATAGGTTAATCAGAATATTATTTTTAAAAGTAAATTAAAGCGCAAGTATGTTTTCTAAATTATAAAAAGAGTTGCATAATCTTACAATAAAGAAAATATAACAAAATATATAATAAATAATACTAACATAGTGTAGGGTACACTCTCTTTTTAGTACTGTATGGTATTAAAAAGAGAGTGTGCTCTGGAAATAAGAGTGCACTTTCTTTTTATTTAATTAGCCTTCTTCTTCGTGAATTTAGTTAATTTTTACATTTCATACAATGTATTTCTAGTCTCATTTCCTGGTTTCTCTATTCTCTCATTCCAGTTTTGTATGGGTCTTCTCTATAGACATATTTGCCTTCTATTATTCTAAAGTAATTTTGATGGAGCCTATGGTTAATTAACTTAATCACAGAGGGTTGATATATAACCCCTTTCCACATTAGTTTTCGTGTTCTATATACGTATTTCGTATACGTACACTGTGCATTTTGGCTTTCAACGATACAGGTCGTTTCGTACGGGTATTTTGCCAGTAGTTTTCTAAGTGCGACACTGTTTAATTATCTGCTGATGATGACAACTTAGCTGTCGAAATACGTATACAGAATACGAAAATTAATGTGGAAAGGAGTTATATATCAACCTTCAGTGATTAAATTCTATTAATTCTAAGTATGTATATGTGCAAACTAATTTAATTGTTTCGACTAGAACTTTATAGTAATTGCTTTTTGATTTATCATTTTTCGTATTTGTTTAGTTTTTCCTCCGTCCAGTTTTGTTTTTCCCCGCTATCCTTCTTAAAAATATTATTTCTGTTTTTCTGCAAACCCAATCAGACGTTCTTGCTTCTGAAAACGACGGCGTTGGTGTTGTAAGATGTTCATCTCCAGTTGTTGCTGTTCCCATAAACCACGTTGCCCAAGCTGCATCAATTGCCTCTAGTCCCATAGTTGTAAAGACTTTCGTGGCTTCTGCCCTGACAGTATTTAAATACCTCTTATTTGTTCCAGAGTTTAGATTAGAAGGACAATGAATACCAGATATGAGGGAAATATTGTACTACGATGGTTGTTACAATAGAGAGATTTATTGAAATTTATCTACATATATAGCAATTACTAAATATCATCAATAATAAATTAATTTATGCAAAAATTTGTCTATTTTCTTTTTGTAATAAATTTACATGCGTATCCATACTATTTATTACTAATTTTGTAAAGTTTAAATAGTCTAACTCAACTAGAAGTTTCGAATTATTGATGGCGATAATCTGCTTAACAGAATCCACGTCTTAATCTGCCTTTTATTACGCAGATTTTCACCATCGATTATTCGAGACTTGTAGTTGCGTTAGACTTTTTTAAATTACGTGCCGTTCTTTAATTAAAGACTGGTTGTACCTACATTTTTAATTGTTAATGTTGATATTTATGGTTATATGTGACATTGCACTTAGATAGTTTTGATATAATTTATGCATTTAGAGCAGACTGAATTTTTATATAAATTTACAGTAATACTAGCATATCGTCTGCTCCAAATGATCTATTAATTAATATACACGGGTGGTTCAAACATGAAAAAGGTTTTGCAAAAACAAATTCATTAGATAAATATTTTGGGAATAGCATGCATGCTTATTTAATATACGTATTCTACTATGTTCTACAGATCGTCCTAACATAAAGACGAATGCATAAGAATTATGCCACCTGTATATCGTTCTCAAGCATCTGCTCTCCTAATGCTTTTCCTGCGGATGTTCTAGAAATTCCGAATGAAAATTTTCGAGAGTTGATTATGTTAATGCAGCAGTATGTGACCTGGTTTTGTCTTGAAGCAGCAACACATTGCGGATTACAATTCCACGTGGTTTTAAACGATACATTACCCTCAAATTTGTAAGAGCTCGCAATAGTAAATCGCAAATGCTAGTATAATTGAATAATCAATGGAAAAGGCATTGTTCATAATAAAATCAGTATGCACTACACCTTTGGTATCTCCACTATTTTTTACTTTTCAAACGCTATTTCATTAAAAAACTGCTTTTGAACTTGTCGTAAATTTCATTTGCTCTAAAAAGTTCTTTAGAAAAAAATTTAAATAGAGTATATTACGCTATAGGTACTCCTGTTTGACTAACAGCCTGACGTTTACACATATGCCAGACATGTCCACTAAATGATCATTTCATTAAAGTTAACGAGTACCGTGCACAGTACAAAAAGTTTCGTTAATTTTTGAAACACGTTTTTAATAAAATTCTACAAATAAGATTTTATAGTGTAATAAACACTTACTTATATAAATGCAGTATTAGATTATATAGCTTTATAAATGATACATATTAATTACCTAAGTTTTTACCTCAGTTTTACAAGGGCTAGAGTTATACGTTTTGCTATATCTTATGACAACTGACAGTTCATTTTAGAAAACTAGAAAACTTCATTTTAGAAAAAATCGAGTGCGTATTTTTGTCATATTTTACTCTCTTATTTCCGCAAAGGGAAGTAAAAGTGTGTATGTTTGACATATTTTATTCTTTTACTTCTGGAAAGGTAAGAATGCGTGAAAAGTTGCCTAAAGTGTGCTGTGACATTATTCTACAAGAATGTCAATATCTTCGAAATTCCGTGCTGCGATATTAATCTTAATAACTCTCCTCGGTCCGGAAGTTTTACTGAGCTTCATGACAATAAAATAATCACGCATACATTGCATACATTTGCACGTTCTTTATTTGGTTTCCTCGTGAAACCCCAAGCATTTAACTTAGCGACGCGAATAAACATCTGCGATATGTTCTTTAAATTTAAGTAAAATAATCCTTTTCTAAAGCAACTGACAACTAGTGAAGAGAAGTGGATTTTACAACAATGTGCTACGAAAACAGTCTTGATCTCAATCTGAAGACTGTCTCAAACGGCATCGAAAGCAGACATTCATTAGTGAAAGGTTATACTCTCAGTGTAGTGTGATTCTAAAAGTGTCATGTTTTTCGAGCTCGTACCAAGGAGCGAAATAATTAATTCAAGTATGTGCTGTAGGCAATCAGACAGGTTCAAGAAATACATCATCCAGAAACTTCGGAAGTAGTGAAAAGTAAAGGAGTGGTATTTCATCATGACACCACTAGATCACATACAAGTTTGATCGCCTGTCAAAAGTTATTGGATCATACATGGAATGTGTGGCCAAACACGTTATACTTGCGTTTCCAAACTTTCATTTGTTTAATTTTCTTCAAAATTTCTCGAGCAGTGTATCGTTCGATTTAGACAAGGTTCTGAATTAGTATGTACAGTTTTGTGCCTTCTACTAATAAGAATTTTTTATTATTAAAATTTGTTTATTTAGCAAGAATATGCTCAAACACGTTTCTGTCACTGACCAACAAGAACATAAAGACCACAGAAATATCCATAATTTTTAATGATCTTTATGTTCTTATAGAGTAAATAAAAGTATCCACATCGCCATGAACTTATTTTTTATTATGAAATATTTTTCGTTTTAGAAGTCTCATATGTTTAAGAAAATGATAATCTGTACGAGATAGGTTCCATAAATGTGGTGGATACTTGGTAATTTAAATCATAAAGGAATTTGTAATGTAGACAGTCTTCCATTACAGTGTAATAAAATAGATCTCTGCCTCTATATTATATGTTTTACTTTTCATTTACTATGCGTTCGTTAATTATATTGGCAGTACTTTTTACTATTATTTTTTTGTAATGTGCGGTTTTACATAATAGTCTCATGAAATATATTCTTGTCTATTTAGAAGTAGTATTATACTTTTTTACCATTCAATAAGAAGAACTAATCAATTTTATCGTTTGTATTTTACCAAATTTTTGGTGGACCAAATAAAGGTGTTTTGAAATTTAGCGTTTACCTAAGCAGTGTAACGTTTTCCTGCAAGTGTCCCTATAGTATCCGTTTTCTACCACGTATCATTAATTGGCCAAAAAAAGATTTATAATTGGCTCTTATAAAATCCAGAAGCTCATTTAATTGATATAAGCTATTTATATCGAAAATTAAAATTTCGACTACAATCTCCAAAACATGACCTATTTTCATCACTTTCAAAAGCTCATATTAGCTTTGTACAATTACTTAGTGGATATTTTACTCATTGACCTAGTTATAATAGACGCAATTACGAGGTGCCGTTTAAAATTAACGGCCGATCACATATCAAAATCGATTGACAATAATGATTGGTTCGTACGCATGTATTAGTGTTAATGGACTTGTTGGGAATATACTTTATCTTTTCGTCAGACATTATGTTAAGAAAAGAGTGTGGTAATAACAAATTGCACTAGTTGTGGCATTCCATCAGCGAGTAGATTTCTAAATGTAAGAGCACACAATGCTGCTGAAACTCACTCTCAATTGTGTGAAAATATGGGCTTACCGCAGTGAGTGAGGAGATAATGATATCGTGGATTTAAGGAAGGCCGCTCAAATGTTTACGATGAGCAGAGGAGTGGTATGCCTAGTGTCTGGATGTTAAGCATGCAAAAGCAGAAAATGTCTTTGTTAAAAATCGTGGCCGAAACTCTTAAGCCATCAAAAACTGCTTATATAACGGGTGCCAAAAATACTTACACTTGCTCACGAAAATCATAGAGTAGCATTTTTATGTGCTTTTTTGGATTGCTATATCCACAAGGGAGACGAGAATTCCATATCTCAATGCTGAGACGAAACAACAATCTCCGCAGTGCCGTCATTCCAGTTCACCTACGCCGAAAATATTCAAACAAATCCGGTTTCTAAGAAAAATTATTGCAATTGTTTTCTGGGACTGGAACAATTTTTGCATCACACGTCTATTTTACTGTGACAATGGTGTCATAGTAAAATAACTAATATATTTGATTTTAAATAAATTAAAAAAAATTTTGAGAATGATGTAATGAAAAAGTAATTGAACCTCAACTAGTATTTTATTCATAAAATTTGTCTTACAATAGTACAATAAAACTATACGTGTACAATACCCGCTTATTATAAATTCACCATTAGCCATTATTATTGAAATAAATTAATAATGATGGTTAGTACTTTGTTTTACTAAAGTAAAAGTGTGTAATATTTAAATGCCATACTCTCACAGAATAGGAATTTGCATATTCGAGATTTCAAATAAAAGTTCTTCTTAAGGACCCTTAAGCCTAAACCACCTATTACTACACTCGAGTTTTAATTTCAGGTGCAGTACACGCCAGGAGAGTTAGCAAGCGGTGGGGGTGAGTTCGCGAAGCATTAGAAATGGTGGACGGTCTTGCAATAGCCATAACGTTTTAAGACATCATAGGACACAAAAGACACAAAGTGTACGTTTCTAGAAGCGATTACGGCGCAACCCTATCACTCGCTATCTCTCCTGGTAGTTACAGTACTCACTTTCATTAACCTGAATTAAGCTGGAGTACCACAAATCAAATTTGCTGTATTAGATTCATTGTTAGCGCACTATATCTGACCAACACGGTCTTAAGATATAATTCTAAGTTTTATTAGATTCATTGCTAGTGCCAACACGATATAATTTTAAACGTGATGTACTGAAAATATGAAAACGCGATCATTAAATAAATATTTTAATTGAATTACTAAATTCTATAAGAAGATAAGAAAATATGTATATAATGTCCATTTCATTTTCTTGTTTAAGTTATAATAAAAAAAAAACTTGAATTACTTATAATGGGTTTTTTAATATCTGTTATTATATTTTGCAAAAATAATATAATAAATATATTATTTTACTATTATAAGAGCGGCGATTCCCATTTACCCGGAATGCGAAATTTATACGCTACTATTTTTATTTATTTATCGAAAAGAAGTGTCAGTATTTGTAGTAAAATAAACAAAAAGTCGTTTTTTGTATATAAATATAATTTATTACTTTAATTCATTTTCTCTGTACAATTCGAAAGGCAGTTATTTACACGTAATTTCTTCAAGATAGATTCAGCAATAACGATTTACTTAGTAGATTTCGCCTTTGTAAGATCCGTCGTCGTACAATTTTTCGTTAATGTCTGGAATCCATTGACCTTCCAAACCAGATCCGGCAGCAAAAAGAGGATATCCCGAAGCAGTCAGTGGAGATGCCACTAACGCTTTTCCGAAAAATGGAGCATTGTATGCAGCGACAACTGGAGCTACTGCAGGAACAACAGGTGCAACTGGGGCAGAATACCCAACAGCAGCTACGCCAACATTTTCTGAAGCGACAATTCTTCCAGCTGGATTAGCAGAAATAATAGCACTACCGTCTGGGCCAACTACTGATGCACTTGAACTTGGTCCTTCAATTACAGATGTTGAGGCTAAAGGTGCTACCGAAACAACTCCGGCACTAGCTACTGCCAAAGCGGCTGCGAGAACAATCTAAATAGAAATCATTGGTATAAGATTCGATTTTAATATAATACTTTAGTTAACAAGAATAATATTAAGAAAAATAGTTGCGTTATGTAAAAGTGTTACATTAGGTATATCAATTACTATCACACTTACGAGCGTATTCATGTTGGGTAGTCTGGCTGTGGTAAACTGTTGGAGAATTTCGACTGAGGTATTGTTTTATAGGAATTCTTGACCTTGCCAACGCCCTATCTTGTTTCAAGAGTTGTACGTCTCAATTTCCTGGTTCGACAAACGTTATGCGGTAACTTTTTTTAAACGTCAGAATGATATTACATATGGTAATCATCCTGATTTAAAAAGTTGAGTTAATACAGTATCAGAATATCAAATCATATATTACTGACTGAATTTCAGTTAGTTCTATTCTAATTAATTAATACTTAATAATATTTACTATTTCTCCGTATTTCTTTAATTTTGCCTGGATGATGAACTTTTAATCTTGTAAAGCTGATCAATTAGATACGTACACGCATATAAATTGTTTGGAATTTCTTTAAAATAATTTTCAAAACGCTGAAAGAAAATAGTTCTTTCTAACAAACTAAAATTATTATATTAGATTGTGAAACTCGTTTTGAGTGAATTTTTAAAATTATCTAACTAACGATTCAACTTTGCTAGCCTGAAAAACTATATATACTAAATGGGCAAGTAAGAATATTTTGTAATGTTATAGTAACAGCAGTATTTGAACTCTATCTGCTATTTAATCTAACTCTGGCGATAATTATAGTAAGGTCAAAGAAGTGTTCATTTAAAATTTGAAGATATTTGAAGAAAATGTTTCTTTACCTGTAACAGGAAGTGAAAAATTGTAGAGAGAAGACATCAGTATCGAAGGTGAGCTTCATCTACAATCTGTTAAAACCACCACAGTACTATTTTAAATAGTATTTATAGTCCTTTATTACTTTTACGAGCTTAGTAAACAAAACTATAATATTCAAAACAGTTTTCCTGTCACAGTTTTCACGGTTATCTGTCCTTCCAAGTTTTCTCTTACGTAGACCTTATCTCTCATGTTTGCCGTTACATCTTTTTTATATCTTTTATTAGTCTACGATCTTTCTTCTTCGTGACAGTATCAAATTCAACACGACCTGACAGATCTAATATTTATTTGAAAACCCGCAGTTCGGTTATGATATCGTAATTATATATAAATATATAAATTAGTTTCACGATGGGAAATTTAATGAAAATTATATTATTTTCTGCTCTTCCATCGTCAATTAAATACACAGAAATTAATTAAAAATTTCTGCGCTGGAGAAGGACTCGAACCTCTATCTGCCGTTTTCTAGACGACTGCTTTACCAATTAAGCCACCAGGCAGTGTAACTTCGAGTCCTTTAACACGCCATAAATCGTATTATGGAACAGATCTAATATTTATTTGAAAACCCGCAGTTCGGTTATGATATCGTAATTATATATAAATATATAAATGCAAAATGAAATGTAATATATTTATTGCGTCTAAGACTCCAAGTACAATATTTGATGCCGATGTAATATACATATACTTCGAATAATGTGCTTGTGAAACCTTAGAACGATCATTGAGTAGAGTAAAGAATTGTTTAAATACTAGATCTTTTAGCAGTAAAACTAAATATGTACAAATTATCTGTAAAATAAATGCCAATGTCTTGCTGCTTGTCCAAAATAGATATTTTATTTCTTTCGATTTAGTTGGATAAGAAGGATAGTTGGAATGGTATTCTTTGTAATTTTTGCTTTCAAATGAAGTTAATGTGTCCGCAGTAGGGTAGAGCTGTGTAAATTCTTTTTGTCAGAAAATTGAAGGCACAAAAGTGTTTAAAAGGTGTAATTCAATTTTATGTATTATGTTTATTTGTTTTCAAACAACTTATTATTTTTAAACGTAATATATTATTTCAATTTTAATAAATAGAAAAGACAAGATCCTTCTTGTATTATTACTATTCATATAAAATGGTATCAATATATAAGATACATTAAGCTGTTACTATAAATAAATGCGAGAAATTTAACCCAAATAATTAATTCAGTAATAAATTTTAAGGTGGTAGACAATTTTGAAGATGATAAAATATTTGAATTGTTAATGAAGTATAATTTTTAGTAAAGTGCACAACTTCTTAAAAGGATGCTTGCGAGACTGGGCTGAAAAATCTGCGTAATGACAGATAGATGATGTTGCAGACTGTTTTTCTGGAGTGCTGGCAAGTTTCCCTAATGGCGGTTACTGCCAAATTCCATCGCTACGTTTATTAGTTTCGTTTGACTGTTTAATTAAGAGCGCTTAGGGATTTTTGATGAGATGGATAGTGTCGAAATTCGGACTGCCGTTAAGTACTTGTTGAAAGGCTTATCAGCAGTAAATACACTGTTGATTAATGAGTTCCTGAGTTTGAAATATAATCGAACAACCACTAAAAACGCACCATGTAGCAGACGTTCGAAATTTGACATTGTAATAGAATTTGTGGAAAAAGTGCTATGATGTTAAAAGACCGTCGTTTAAAAACACTCTCTAAACAATGCGTAACATACATTTTGAATGAAGAGTTATCTATGAAGGAGCTTCCGATGGGTAGGTGCCATGACTGTCTTTACTTATCAAAAATTGGTGGGCATGAGAATTTCTCTTGAGAGCGTTTAAAAAAGCAGGTAGACTTCATTCGCTTATCTATTACCATAGATAACAGCGATGGTTGTTTTATTTGTAGGAAAAATAAAGGCTTCCATTTCTTTAGAAAAAGGTATTTTCTTATTCATTATCATGCAAAAGGCACAAACGTAAATTACGCTAGACTTTTAGACAAATTAAGGCAGAAAGTTAATAAAAAACGTTCTGGTTTAATCAAGGGAAAATATTTTTCTAGTAAGACGATGCACGACTCCATACAAGGGTTGTTGCTATGGCAAAAATTTGATAACGCATTTTTTTCACATTTAAAAATATCATAGGTCATACATATTCAACAAACCACCATAGTAAAGCCACCGTGGATGATTATTTTAAAGAAATTGCAAATTCTAAATTGAATCGTCGTTGGTCCAAATGTATCGAAGTGTCAGGCAATTATGTTGAAAACTAAACGTAAATACAAACCGCAAAGATCTCTTCCTTATTTCTATTCTAAGGACTTTTCGATGCATCCTAATATGAAATAACAATGAAATTCATAAGGAATCATGTATTAGGGACTCTGACTAATCATATAAAGCAATTGAAAAGTGCATGACCACAAATCTGTGTCAATTACTTTGATCCAGGGTATATATGGTTTATTTTTTTTTGTTTACTTTTCATTAGAGCACACCATTACAGCCTAATATTATGCAAAACTTAATCTGAAGCTTTGCGAAGTAATAAAAGAGGAAAACTGAGTCCAGGCCTTTTGTTTCTTCAATATAGCATTTTTTGGTTTAAGTGGCTAACAAAAAACTTTTTGAAATTCCGAAAAGTTATTGCTAAAATTTTTTCGCCAGAAGAAGCAACCCGAAATTTTTGCGAAGGCAGTAGTTGTCATGGTTGTCACAAAGCGGTCATTCAAAATATTTGTTCCATTTGAGAATAAAAATTCGTACTTTCCTCATGTATGACATTTGTGCATAAAACAAACATGTTTGTTTTTATTTTGTACGCTCTCTTTCAAAATTCAAGAAAAACTTTTCTAAAAATAATTTTTATCAGTAGTGGACATTACGGTATCTACATGGATAAAATGTCAATTAATAAAATTACTATTCTTTTAACATTTATAAATAAATTTAAGAGAAAATTTATCTTGTTTGTGTATTATTTCACAACATAACAAATAAATAAGACGAACTGTCCCAAGTTTTTTATAAGTGAGATTTACAGTTTACAAATGGTAAATACTTTAGTAGGTTACACGGCCTGATATAAATTCTTTTATTTGTCTTCTTAATATTAAAGTGTATCGGTAGGCGGATTACGGTTCTGCTTTCTACTAAAAACAAAATTTCTTCATGTATCACTTTTTTTAATACACTATAGTGTGTAATATTAAACCTGTTTTTGTTTTCACAAATATCATGCAGCGTAAGAAACTAGTTCTAAAAATATAATCTCTATAAATTAAACGAGATCGACCACTAATTTCAGTGATATTTAATACAAAAACTGAAACAAAAAATTAACTCGTTCTTAATAGTCTGGTTTATTAATAAAATTAATAAAAAAATAGAGGCTCCGCCTAGCGCTGGAAGGTCAAGTGCATAAAATAGAACAGATTGTATGTCTAATATTCTCATTAAAATATCCACGTAAACGTCACATTTTGTAAATTTAATTATGTACGCGTAAATATTCCTATTCCTACGTTCAGTGGGTTAACTGACATGTGAAGGATAATCTCTACTTACGCGTTCTGAAACTAAATGAAGTGAGTAAAGGAAATTCTAGAAAGTTTTAGCGTTTATGCTGGCAGGCAATATAGTGAAATGGTTTTGTGCGTGATCCAGGGATTTCAGTCGATTTTACTACCGGTAGTATTTGCAAAATTAATGAATTTTGAATAATTTGTAGATTAAAATAGGTAAAATGGTAAAATAGGTAAAATGTAACAATTACTGAAAGAAAGTTTGGATATTTTATATGGTATGTTCCGACATTGTCGTCGTATAGACAGCATTTCTTAACCTTTTTACACAGCAACCTAATAAATTTGTTTACAACCCAAATATATATTTCGTTATCTAAATGAAAAGCTCTTTTATAAATTTTCTAGCCGTCGGGGACCGACATCGATCGCTAATATTTTCATATATAGTTTCTATATCATTTCGAGACTTATTTCATTAGATGTACATTTTGATTTCGAAATTAATTTTCGATCTCTATTTGTTTTCATATATTCGTATTTAGTCTCAATCTTGATATTTCAAGTAATCGCAGAAACTATATTTTAAGTGTATTTTTAATAAAAAAGAATATAAAGCCAGCCAGAGTATATTTATTTTAAATATAATACAGGGTTGTTCCAAAACTCCTCTCCTGCACATGTGGGAGTCGGAGAATGCGCCGACTGGTTTATTGATGTTGAAAATTTCTGAATTAACATTATTTTAAGAAATATTGCAAAATGTCGCGAATGTTATTCATTGATTTCTTGACAATAGGAGAACCTATTTACGACTTCATTTAACAAATTGTCTGTACTTACACATATTTCTGTAGCATGAATCAGTATTGATATTGAAAGGCCTCTATAAATTTGAAATTTATCTATCTGCTTCTGCGTTTCCGGGCTGGAACTGCCTATCGTACTGAAACTGCGCAGTTTCGGTCGCGAGTTTCAGTGCGACAGACAGTAGCAGTAATTGAGCCCTGAAGATGTCCCATACGAGTGGGTACGAAACGTCGGCAGTTATACCAGTGACGCAGTTCCAGCGCGGAAGCCCAGAAGCAGATAGTATGGACCACGACCGCGGAAGTTTACGTACTAGATTAAAATTTATCTGTTTAATACCTCTTTTTTTAATCACTCAATATGTCTATACAAAATATCAATATTTTACAAGTTATTCTATGACTTTATTGTTTATTACTAGAGACAAGCATTCAATTACATGTCTGCTAGCTTCATTTACCCCAAACTCGGTCGGCAGTTAAATTCATATCTGCGTCAATTGCGACATTCAATTATTATTATCTGTTATCTGATGTACATATTCTTATTATTTTCATTATTACTAGTTGATTAGATATTCTTAGAAAAAATATTTTTATTTTTCTATTGTTGCGTTTTGTTACCTGGTCAATGATTAATTTTCTTTTTATATTATTTATTCTTTTGGTGTCATGTCTATTCATATTGTAATTTACATTCATTTGAACTAATTTAAAAGGACTTTAATAAATATTAGAATTGATTTCGACTTGCATGAAAAATATTTCAGCCAACAAAATAGTTATATTCTCTTACATAAATTGCTATTTATTCAATTTTTTTATATATTCGTAATCTAAAAAACAAGGAGGAACACTTTGTATATGGTAGGTATGCACGCGATATTTTCTGTATTTTTAATACTTGATGAAATTTTTTTAAATATTTATGAAATATTAAAATATATATCAATGCTCATAGTGTCTCCGATGGCTTGCCTTTTTGTTCGATATATTTACAGGCACACTTTATTTTAAACTTTTATAATTGCTTTGACTACTAATCTTTCTCTTTTAGTTGGTATGTACATAAGTATATTATATATAATTCTAAGCATCTTCCACGGTGTCTGCTCTTGCACCATGTCCTAATATATCATGAATTTTTACAAAATTGAACGCCTTCTACAAGGTCTATAAAACATTGCAAGCTGAAGAATCACATTTGATAACTTTTTATCGTACTCGTTACAATATTTTGTTATTTATGATTTATACTCTGTTTTTGATCACTCTGATAATTTGTTATTTAATCAATCAGAGATTGTTATCTTTAATATGAAAAATGCTTCTATGTTCAAATAAAGACGTAGAGAATTATTTTTTAATACATGCCGTGTGATCGGAAACCTAAGTTGAAAAATTATTAATATGTAGATCCAATTAGTTCAAAAATAGCGGAAAATAAGAAATGTCGACTGACGTAGACGCGTTTTAATAGCACTGTTTTTGTAACCATGGAACACGCGGCAAAATCTCAAAGAGCGATAATTTTCTTTTTGTAGAAAGAAAATGTGAAGACGTCAGAAATTATTAGTCGTCTGTAAGTAGTATTTGATGAATCTGCAGAATCCAAAAGTCCTGTTTATCGGTGGATCGATCGGTTTAAAGCCGGTAGAACATCACTAGAAGACGATCCATGCAGCGGGCGGCCAAGCACGTCAGTAAATGAAAGAAACATTACTGTCGTCGAAGACCTACTGAAAGACGACAGGCGAATGACTATTCGTCAAATTAGTGTACACCTAGGGATAGATACACGACAAGTTCATGATATCTTGCATGATTATTTGGGCGTTAGCAAGGTTTTGGCGCGTTGGGTGCCAAGGCTGTTGGGACCAGAACAGAAACTCAATAGGTCCGATACTTGTCGTCAACTTCAAGAGCTGTTAGCCCGTTACGGTGATGAATTTTGGCAACGAATAATAACCACTGACGAAATGTGGATTCCTTATTTCAATCCCAAAGAAAGGCGCAAACCTGAAGAAGGGCCTCCACTTAAGGCGCGTGCAGGTCCGTCTGTTGGAAACGTAATGCTTACTGTATTCTGGGATTGCGAAGGGATTATTTTCATGGATTATCTGCCGAGAGGTACTACAATTAATGCAGAATATTATTCAAATTTATTATCCGGACCACTGCGACAGGCACTAGTCAAAAAACAGCCTGGAAAGTTATATAAGCGTCCGTTATTGCAACAGGATAATGCAAGACCATACACCGCAAGAAAAACGACGGATGTTTTGAACGATTTACAATGGGAATTGCTGCCGCAACCACCTTATTCCCTGGATCTTGCACCCAGTAATTACCATCTGTTCCCAGATTTGAAAAAAAACCCTTATGGGGTGTTCGATTTGAAAGTTTAACTGACGTAAAACGTGCCATAAATAGGTGGATCGACAAGACACCGAAAAACTTCTTTGAGGACGGCTTAAAAAAATTAGTTTATCGTTGGGATAAATGTATTCACTTAAATGGAGATTATGTTGAAAAACGACATTGTAATATTGACGAAAATTAACAAAAATATAAAAATTATATGTAATTCCCAGAACTTTGGAAACATCCCTCGTATATATATCCTAATAAAATATGAATTTGTTTTTCTAAAATTACAGTATTGCAAATAACAGAACAGCAGCAGTGTATACTCTACTCACTTTATCGCAAATATAGTCGCAGGCAGTTATCTTACGTTAATTTTTATGAGTTGTGATTCCTATCAAAGGTCATGATTGTAGGAAGTAAGGAACCAGTTTTAAAATCGACGCAAAGTTCAATGCTTCAATTCTATAGGTGTTTGTTGAAAGAAATATGTACGTTGGGCGTTGTTATTCCACGACCTCGTTTAAAACTGTAATTATTCTTTTTGTATAATTAAGTTAATGACAGACATCTACAAATCTTACTAAAAGTGGCTCCGACATGAGTCACTTTGAAATATAACTGTTATTAGGACAGAACATCTAACTTACCGTCGCACATGTATTTCTATTTTCAAAGGCAAAAGAAGGCATGATTATGTTGGTGATATTTTTATTTTATTGTTCCAGTTATAAATGCATAGTATATCAAGTAATATAAACATATGTAGATTTCACGATTTCACTACGGAGTTTTAAACTACTTATCCCTATTTTTATTCGCAAAATCAACTGTAGACATAGGTTCGCAACTTTTTGAAAACATATTCAAGAAGAAAATTTTTTCTGGAACTTCATTTTCAAATAATGTTAAAATATTTCTTCGTGAAATGTTTTTGCGAAGTTTCTAGGCAGAGTGTAGTACGTTCGCATTTTATTGCATAAAATTTTAAATTAGAGTTTCTATATTTGTACATGATTTGAAAATTCACTAAAAAGAACTAAACTATGAAATCCTTCGATAGTAAAAAGTATTAACAATTTCAGATAGTTTTTAAAATGATATTAGTATTTACTATGATTTAAAAAAATACAGGAAATACTTTGATGATGGGATTAATATAAAGGCTGTTTCAAATTTCGCGGTTTTTTCAAAGAATAAATAATACACATAATTTGCATTCACTTTCAAAAATTTTTTATTGGTAATTGAAGTATCAGTTATGACATTTATATGCGAAAAATAATATCTGCCAAATGGCCTCCTCTTGCAGCTTCACAGACGTCCACTCTTTTGTTAAAATTTTCAATGACATTTTGACATAATCGAGGTTCTATCTCACCAATGGCACGAATACTTTCATCTTTCAAAGCAGGAATTGATTGTGGATTGTTTGTATAAACTTGACTTTTCACATAACCCCAAAGAGAATAGTCTAACGGTGTCAAATCACATGATCTTGGTGGCCAATTAACATCACTGTTCCTTGAGATTACACGTCCAGGAAATTTTTCTCTCAATAAATCAATGCATTCGTGTGCAAAGTGGGGTGTAGCGCCATCCTGTTGAAACCACATATGCTCTAGATCAATATTCATTAATTCAGATTACAAAAATTCACCAGCAGCATTTCACCATTGACAGTTACAGCTTCACCAGCAGCATTTTCAAAGAAGTAAGGTCCAATTAGATCACCTGACCATAATGCACACCAAACAGTAACTCGTTTAGAATGCATAGGTTTCTCATGAATAATTCGTAGATTTTCCTCACCCCAGATACGGAAATTTTGTTTAATAACATAGCCTCCAAGTTCAAAATGTGCCTCATCGGAAAACATTATTTTTTGAGAAAAATCAGCTTGTTGTTCATTGTTGAAATTGACAAATGAACGACGTTTTAAATGATCTAATAGCTTCAGTTCCTGTGTTATTTGAACTTTATATGACTTCAGAGCTAAATCCTTCTGTAAAATACGCTATGTTGTTGATCCACTAAGTCCAAGTTGTTGTGAACGTCGTCTAATGGACATTTCAGTATCTTTAGCAACACTTTCACGAACCAAACCAATATTTTCTTGTGAACGACCACTACGGCTATATTTTTCACTTTTTTGATTTTCCATGGAACCGGTCTCTTGAAATTTTTTAATTATTCGACCAATAGTGCTTTCAGATGGGCGATTATGTAAACCATAAAATTTATGTAATTTTCTAAAAACTCTTCACAAAACGCTGATTTTCATAAAGTAATTCAACAATTTGAACGCGTTGTTGTACCGTGTACAAAGCCATTTTTATAAATGTCATGCATCACACTTTTTAAATGCCCACATACCCAGACAAATTCAGTGCGCCATCTATATTTTATTTATTCTTAAAAAAACAGCCTTTACTTACATACCTATTATGTATTAAATTCTTTAAGCCATTGGTTGCACAGGCCTGCGATGGAAAAATTGTTTAAAGTATAATCAGTGGTTTTTATAGTTTTTTATACGATGATTACGGAAAAAAAATAATAAAAAAATTCCATCACGCATAGTTTTTTTATCTCAGGAAAGTAAGCATTACAGTGTTTAATCTTAATAATTCAAATTAGACTTATATTGGCCGTGGGAAATGTTAGTTTGGTCGGGTGGCAACGCTGAGTAGCTGTCAACCTTCGTTCGATCCCCAGAGATCCTACAGCAGAAGAAGCATAAAATGAAGCTATGATGGGAAGCGAAAACGATACTATGAGGGCTATTAAACAAGAAGATCATGCAGTTTCACTAATTTTGTGTTGATTTTATGAAAATTTTTTTGGATACTTATAATTTTAATAAAATGTATAATAAAATATACATTCCATAATTTTTTGTATTTGGCTTACTATTTGTAAAGACATCCTTTTTTGTAAGAAAACCCTAGGTGATAGAAAAAACGGCTCTCGTTTTCGAGTATAGTACTGAAAAACACTAGCTAAAGTTAAAACAATTTTTAGAAAGTATAAAACTTTAGTTTTTCGCCAATATTCCAGTACCTTTCAAACTTTCTTGTAGCTTTAGTTTATAACAATATAAATATACGAGGGCAACATTACATGAAAGAAAGTATAGAAGATGTACAATTGTACACAGATGGCGATTTGTGAGAGCCATAATGAGTGAACAGTGAAGATACATTGTGTAGTTGCGCAAAGCATTATAATAAAGATTTTCACCCAAGAACATGCTAAATCAACAGAAATTAACGCTGAATTATTAGTACAATTCATTAAGGAGACATCTAAAAATCACGGTGTGTAATTGGTATAAAACATTTACTAGTGGGCGTGAAAATGTTGAAAACTTAACAATCAACATAATACCAAAACGAGCACCATAGTGGCAAACATTAAGAAAGGTTATCAGATTATTCAAGGTGATAGATGGCTAAAATTATTATAGATGAAATAAGTACAATAATGGCAACATTATGTAAATGTTTGGTCAATATTTTACAATGTACTTAAAATTTTAAGAAATTTAATATTGAACGCAAGATTTCTTTGTTGAGATCTACCGAGTCACTGATTTTTTTAATAGCATGTTCATAGCAAATGACACTTGAGTACATCACTATATTCCCGATGGCAGGTGGTCTAATTAGAAATAACAAATGAACGATGAGCTGGCACCAGTTATCGAAAACGAGATCGTCTACTGGGAAAGTTCTTTTTGTAGTATTTTGAGATCATCAGGCGAAAAAGGCTTATCAATCCAAAAGGTGGAAATGTCACATCAGAAGTATGTTACTGCTTCACTACAACGTAAGGCAAGTCACATTAGAAAAATTACATTGGCAAACCCTTAAATGTCCGTCGAATAATCCTGAATTAAGTCTTTGCGATGATGATATACTCGGAACATTATAATCTTTTTAAATATTTTACAATTCCTCTTCCAGTAGAAAATAAAAATTGATAATTTGAGATTAACAACTTAGCCCTCCTTCCTCTAGCAACTCTATTTGAGATAAACAAAAATAGCTATACATACCTTATTTAGTACAGCCTTGCTACAAATCTTAAGCTTTTACAATCAATGATTACATGTAATTGTTAATATACGTGAAGATTTTTGAGGATTTCATTAACACTTGTCTGTTCGGAAAAAACAACAATTATTTCTTCTTGTTGTGATATATTGAAAGAACAAACACATGAAATTCTTTGCATATATATCTTAACTTAAACAGTGGAGCTAAGGCAGAGAAAACGTTAAAATGTGTTTTCACAAGAGATTGTAGTTACAACGCGTCTAGTCTGCTACAGCCTTACAGACTTTCGAGGATTGTTGCGAATACTATTATTACCATTTCCAATAATTAAATCTCTCAACTATACTTAAACAAATTGCTTAAGTTTTTGGACAACTAGTGCGCAAAGTAATCCTTTTCCTACGAGTTCAGAAGTTTGTGATAGTCGTTAGACAAGCACCGCAAATCAAACTAACAAGAAAAGTGCTTTGCACACATGTTGCACACTATTTTTTTATTTATTCGAACAATGTGATTGTCATTAGCACGAATTGTCAATTAGTAAAATAGCAAATAGTAAAGTGATATAAGCGTATTCAAAGTAAATACTTGCATAGTTACGTCAATGTACTTTTTTTACGTTGCGATTTAGAAATTGTCTACCTTGCCAACGATAATTGCAGAAATAATATTTGACATGAACGAAACATTCCTTTTTGTATATAATTTATGTATATGGATTAAATAATAGCAGAAATTTGAGTACAAAATCAAGTGATGCCAAAAATCTCTATATTTTGAAGCTTCTTCCTTTTATTATTCCTATAAACGGGTAAGAAAAGAATATCTAAGAAAGAAAACAGAAAATGTAATTCTCGTTAAATAAAATAAAACTTAAACGGAGTACAATATGAATGGACGGGACAACGAAAATGTCAAGGTTTTGGATAACATTATAAATGAATAAGCTGTTCTTTAATGTAAATGAAATAGTAAAACAATTCCGGGAACAAAAAATGAATGGAGAAGAATATTTAAAGAGGGATTTTTCCGCATATTAAAAAAGAAAATTACTTGTATTTGTATTAAATGGATAAAATATCGTCCAATAGTAATGTTTACCATAAATTTTATAAAGAACCTATAACGGTATATAAAGATGAAAAGTATGATTGAAAAAAGAATGTAAGATGTCATATTTGTTGAAACTTTCTATTTTTTATTCGAATTAATAAAGCTTTAAATTATACTCTCTTTTTTTATTTTCAAAACGATCTCAGGTATGTATTTTTCCATTGTGCCTTTCATATTGGTTTACTTTCAAATCATATTTTAAATTGCGACACATACATATATATATGCTTGTTATGATATTTTCCATTTCTGAAAGCATTTCTTTGAATCTCAGCTTTTATCGCTTTTACTGCTTATTCTGTTCAAACAATATGCGCCACATCTTAAGTTCTTTTTTGTTCGATAAAGGTATCATCGAATAATTTCATTGATTATAATGTCTATCAAATGCAAATTGGCTTTAGTATAGAGATTATTTACTTTTTCCATAGCATACATGATTCCCTCATCGTCTCAATTCACTCTCGATAATTTTTTTATACTGAAACTTTTCAGGCGTTTAAAGCCTAAAGTCAACAGTTAAAAAGCATGCCATCTGGAATATATGCTTTCAATTCCTTAGCAGTCAGCAACCTTGTAATTACGAAGTTAGGTAAAGCTCCAAAATTGCCGAATATTTTTTTCTCTTTTTGCGTTTTAGTTATTTAATACCTCAAAGCTAATAATTATGTTTTAGTATCTACATATACATTGTATATAAGAATATTGTATACATACGAAACATATTTTAATTATAGAAACTTTCAGGTGCTGTAAATCAAGTGACTACCTCGATGTTATAAATCATCTAAGTCTACGAAGCAACTATCCCAAAGGTAAGATTTATTACTTGTACTTTATATAATATTATAGTATTAAATCGTTTCAACATAAAAGTTATAACTGCATACATACACATACAAAGCTTTTTTCATATAATTTTACCTTAAATTTCGGGACAATTAATTTGTTCCAGAAATGATCTTTCTTCTATATGGTAACTAGAATTTTTCTGAAAATGTATTAGTGTTCTATGTACATACGCAGGACAAACTCACTTCATTTAGGAAAATAGTATTAAGCTCAAGGAACCTTCTAAAATATTATTTTAGTTAATTCCACCCAACAATTTAAGTTTGCATCGATAGAAATAATATAAAACACTAATAATAGATTCTATCGCGTGAAAAGAATAAATAAATGGTTATTAAATAATTATTAGTAATTAATTGTAGCAAAATGAGCCATATATTCTTAAAAGGTATGATTGATCGTTTCTAGAGTTCTATTGAAGATCTGGAGTTGAGATCTCCATTATAACTGACAATTTTGTTCAGGAACTGCTTAACGGAGGCGTAGCCTATGATGTATGGTTATTATTCTAACCTGCTGCTTATAGCTTAGACCTGTTGCCTCAATACGTTCTCTGCTAAATTTTAGTCATTCTATCTACCCATTCCCGGATAATGAACTTAGGCACTCCTAATACTTGTCTGAACATGATTTTAGAGCTCCTCAATACTTCAAATATAGCCTAGTTATCAGTAAATGTGGGTTTCTTTCGCGTATCTTAGAATTGCATGAACATCTACCACAATGCCGTTTTCGGTCCTAGACCCGTTTGTGTACCAAGTCTGTCGGCATTGATTCTTGTTCGCTTTTATGCCGTTTTAGGATTAGTACCTTAATTTGTTATCATGTTAAGGCATATATCTTTCACATGTTTGCTAGTATGATCTAATGTAACTAAGAATACTCAGGGAATTTTACAATCTATGCAAACTCGCCGTTGCCACCTCTACCTTTAACATAAAGTGACGCAGAGGAAGACTCTATAGGGCTTCCATTGCCCCAGTCAGTGTACTTCATAGCGTAAAGATAAGTAAGCTTCGTATCTTGCTTAATTTTCCATCGCCGTGTTGCAATCATTTTATCCACTACGCCAATGATACATGGTTTAATTACCACTGTATGTAATCAGTGCACCATGATCGTGAGCTACGGTTTTTTATGGGTTTATATTTAAGTCTTTCTTTCTCGTCTATGCTACTGGGTTTATTTTATTCAGTTCCTATCTGTGCTATTAAGTAGGTCATCTACATATTCTAGAATGTGATACTCATCACTATTAAGAGCCACTATTAGGCCATTCATGTCAACATTCCAGTTTTTCGGCATGGTATTTATTCACCTAATCCATCTCCTTTAGATTCAGTTCTTCCCATGAATCTCCAATGTCCTTTATCCACTCATTAGCACAAGTTATCCGGAGGATGTCTCCTACGATATTTGTCTTTTCGTTCTGTTCATTGCTACCTGTTTGAATTTCTTCTAGGATGAACCCAATGGGCCTCCTTATGATGTGACTGAAGGATCTATACTGCGCTTCCATGCTTCTGAGGTTTTTAATAGTAGAGAGAGTAGATTCTGAACCAGACCTCTTTTTACTCTCGTTCTGCACTTTTTCCTTCTTTCCCACTTTAATGTGGTCTTGAAGGACCACTATCCGCCTAAGAAATATTACTAACGCGCAGTTAAAAATTTAAGATTCAGATATGGATCGTAATGTCAGAACGAGAAGAAGTTTATTACAAATATTAATATGAGTTTCGTTGAAATTAATTGCAATTAAATATATACTTTTTTTGTATAGAATCGAGTTTAAAAACATAAAAATTTAAGTTATGACTGTTGATGTTTAATACAGTAATTTTTCACGATAATGCAAAATCGCTTTCCACCCTAATGGTAACGGATATAACATGTTGCTAGTGAGTACTAAGAGTTTGCCTTGATAATAAGAATTTTCAACATTAAATGCTCCAAATATATTTACATACAAAGCACTAATAAAGTCCAAGAGCAGTACAGTATTCATTTTTCATTCTCGGGGTCCTTCCTAAATCCAAGTTTTCCGAAAGCATACAAGTATACTCTGCGTAATAGTAAATATTATTTTAAATTAAAAGATTAGGTAAAAATAAGTAAAAAAAATGTACTTAAAATAACTAACAAATATAAAGTATACTGCACCGGTTTCCTGGAAGAACATTTTGGGAAGCACTGAAGAACACAGAAGAAATATTAGCTGTAGCCTTTTCTGTTACATACACTTATTTTGCCTTAAATATTTTCGTTGTAGGCATCTCAATTGGCATTTTTTGTGAATCGTTTTTCTTTCTTTTCATATTCCTATTTCCTTTTATCATGAAGCATTTTTGTATCATTAATTTATCTTATGCTTTGTTGTAATTGCTTATAATACATTCATATATCAGAATTGAAACCAAAACTTTATTAACCAATCCTACTTTTGTTGTTATCTATTTTACAAAAGACTGTTTGTAGAGAGTTTTCCAACTTCTCCTATTTGTTATTTATATTTCTAGAAAGCATTCCTGCCTGTGTAACTCATTCCTTTTATGTCTTCTGTTTTCCATGGTTCTTGTTTTCGCCACATTTATATCCATGATTACTTTTTCAGTTCCTTATTGTCTTTTGAGTTCGTTACTGTTTTGTTAATACAATTACGTCATCTAACACCCGGAGCTTCGCAATATTTTCTTCTTCGCCTCATACTGTCTAAAGTTCTAATGTTTAGTTTAACTTTTTTTTGCGTTAGCAGCTACTATCCTAATAGGCAAGATGCATAATTTAATATGAGTATCTTGTTACGAATTTCCGAAATTCTACATTTTTGTGTTTTCATATTTTCTGTACTATTATACATTACTTTTGATGCACTTTTTGTTTTCCTATCCATAGCTTTTTGCCGTGTTTTTAAGCTGTTAGCTTTGGCAAAAGTCTTTCTTGGACCAACGTATGTATGTATGTATGCATGTGTTTTTCTGTTCTTGTCTATACACTTCTCAGTTATATGAGAGGCTATATAACTATTGCGTCCTAAATAATTCTTCCTCTCCTAAGGCCAAATGTATGTTTTATACGTTTATTTTTTTTCACCTTGCTAATATTTTTCCTAGCATGCTTATTAGACTTATCACTCTATAATTTACACAATATCTGGGATTATTATAGTGTAACGGAATGATTAGTTCTCTATTCCAGTGATTCTACCTATGTTTTTATTATTTTATTCTTATTTTTCCATGTACATAATCAATAATTTTAAGAAGCCATAGATATGGTCTTCTTTTCTAGTTGAAATTAATCTAATTCTATTCAGATCGCGATGTCCAGCTACGACATGATTTCATCATTACGAGATTGATGCAAAAACGTCAGCTCGTAGTTTCTATTTATATTGTTAATGATTAAAGTGAACATTCCAACTCTCGCATACTAATTTTCACGATCCTACTCACAACACTCGCTCCTTCGTCACTCATGTTATGGCATTACGGATCCGATTCTTCAACTCTTCCAGGTTCTGTGGGGGTGGTGGTAGAGTTTCATTCAGATATTCACGCACTTGGCGACTCCAGTGAGGGGGTGCCCTCTTGTTGAAAAATGAAGTTGTCTTCGTGCAGCTTCGGAAACAACCAATTTTGTAACATAGCGAGATACTGTTGACCGTTAACCATGTTTCCATCAAAGAAGAATGGGGCCATAAACAGATGATCGGGATATCGCACAAAACACTTTGATTTTAGGCGAATCTCGTACATGCTCAATGGCTGCATGTGGGTTCTGATGACCCCAAATTCGAACATTGTGTTTGTTTACCAGACTACTAACATGGAAAGTCGCTTCATCACTGAACACGATGCGTTGTGCGAAAGTGTTATCATTGTCAATAGCGTCATGAATCTCGTTACAAAATGCCACACGTTTCCGTTTGTTGTCGGGGCGCAGACCTTGTAACAACTGTAACTTGTACGTGTTCATAACCAACCGATCTCTCAAAACACGTCAAATTGTTGTTGTAGGCAGTTGTAACTCCCGACTAGCACGATGAGTTGTTTTTGAAGGATTACGTTGGAAAGCAGTTTGAATTTGTGCCACATTTTCTTCAGAAACACGAGGGCGGCCAGAACTCTTTCCTTTGCATACACATGCTGTGTCTACAAACTGTCGATACCATCTGCGAATGTTCCACCCATTCGGAGGATCAATTTGGTAGCTCAGCCTGAAACGTTTTTGCACTGTAATCACCGAGTTGCACTTCGCAAACTGGAGAACACAAAATGATTTCTGCGGAGTGGCCATTTTAAACATATGACGGCTATTAATTAAACTGAATTATGTATTCGTTTCTCCAATAGCCGAGCCGACGCGCAGCGATCGATAGTTTGGACAAAGTAATACTTTGGAATACGTATATTCTTTTTGAAACGCGCTTATTATTTAAAAACCTATTGCTTAAAATGGTTATCAAAGTATCATCGTGATCATGCATCATGTTATTTAATATATTAATTAATTTATTTAACTACTTTACGTATTAATTTTTTAATTTAGTTATTAATTTTTTTATTTTACTTTTCATTAATTGTTACGCCACTGTATTTTACACATGTATTATTGTTCAATTTTGCCTGTAATTGGTGAACTGTTGGACAAATGAAGCTGTTGTCATTTCAAGAGACAGCATGTTCTAAATGACGCCGTATTCCTAGAAACTTTTTAAATCTTAAAGTATGTAAATGTCGCGAAAAATAATTAGATGTTCATTCATATAGGATGCATAAGGAAAGTAGGTAGAAAAGCTCTTATCTTCTAATTAGAAAAGTAAATATAGTATTGTAATTGAGCCGAATACTTGACGAAATTGCGTACTTAAGAAAGAAGAAATTTTCAACTCTAATTATATACAATTTTTAATTAATTAATTTTTATTCTTTATGAAAATAACACTATAAAGTACTACTTATAATTAGTACATGTACCTGTACATTTCTTTATTACGGTGAACTTTAATTAGTACAATTTGTAATATTTTTCTGGAGAACTATAAAACTGTCAATATCAGTAATATATACTTTTTCTCTCCAATGATCAGACAGTAACGATAGTATAAAAATATTTCTCCGAAAATACATGTTCCAATTAGAAGATAAGATTTTTGTTACTTGTTCAACCTATTTTTCTTGTGTTTCCTGCGTGAACGAACATTTAATGCATAAATTATTTTTCGGGACATTTACTTGAAGATTTAAAAAGTTACGAGGAATATGGCGTCATTTGGAACAGGGTATCTCTCAAAATTAGAATGTCAGGACCTTGCAGACATTTAATATTTCGCAGACCTCTTTATTTATACTGCATACTTTGTAGGGCGAAACATTTCTTTTACATATCTCTAGAAGAAATATTTCACCTTAATTTATGTACAAATTGTATTAGGTTGTTATTTCTCAAATACATGTTACATTTATGCATATTTTCTATAAAAATTTTTTTCTGTACAAGAACAGATTATAAAAAAATGCTTACGTAAATTTTCTTAAATAATAAAAAACACATTTGACCATGTCCTGCATTAAATATTTGCGAGACATGGTCTATATCGTGCAAAAATAAATTATTGTAAGATTAGGTTGAGACGTAATATTAAGCTTACCCGTTCTCGCCCTATGCATGTTATGTCATATTGGATTTTAAAATGATTTTGTAACAAAAAAATCAGTTAGAAATGCAAACAGTATTAATACACTACTCTACGTAGTAATTAACAATCGCGAAAGTTTAGCAATGTAGTGCGATTGGTTGGGGCACTCTAGATCTAGACGTGTTTAAGCCTACTCTGCAGCCAGCAACTAGGCCAGAAATGAAAAAATTTTTTTGCTATCTTAGTGGAAAAACGGAGTACTGGACAATTTACTTTATAAGTTTCACCGTGGATTAAATATTGATCATTGTTTGGAAGAAATTAACCTTGTGCTGGAAAATGATTGTCCACATCGTACGATCCGATGATATAAGGAGATCCAGAGAGAAAATTTTGGTTTGGAAGGTACTCTGAAATCAGGACGCCCGTCTCTCGTCTACTACGGAGGAGAACATTCATGCTCTCAAAGGTACTCGAGCCCGAGAGGCATGTAGATTATTACGAGGGCATTCATGCGCCGGCATCTCGTACCACTATGCCCAAATATTTTTGAGTTATGAAGATTTGTTCCCTTTGAGTACTCCACATCTTAACTAAGGAAAAGATAACAGAGCGCGTTTCATAGTGCCTCGAGAAGTTTAAAGGTAATTTTAAATCCTTGAAAGGGAAATGGTGGTCGCTTATTTGGGCAGATATGAATAATATATCTGCCCAAATATTTATCGAAACTACTATGTTCCGTATTCTACGATATCTGTGTCGATTTTTTGTACTTAATAATTTAATATTGTAGCATTATGACATGGATATTAAGAATACTAATATAATATATGATAACTTAATCTAACAGAAAATAAAATGTTAAGTAAAGATATTCAATTCCGTTGCTTATTTCTGAAACTCTTCCACAAAAATATATTCTACGAATGGGAAGAACCGCTGATAGAGTAGCCTTATGACATACACATTAATATGTGACATACCACGATTTGATTAAGATGACTACCATTTGCAATATTTTGAGCGCACGTATTCCTTTCAAATATATCCGTATTCTCTGCAATTATCCAAGTAACTATATTTTAAGATATCTCTAACACTGCCCAACGTTTCGAAACTTTTACTCTCTGGAATATCTGTAATCCTTTTTACAATAAATGCTAACAAAATTTAATGCAAGTTTCATGAAATATGCATGTATTTTATTTGTACTAATAAACGGTGAAAATTTCAGCAAAATACAATCGATTAATTAAGTTAGCATCACCAATGAATTGAAAAACGTTTGAATCTTTTCGTTTCTCATTTTTTATTTAAATGTCACTGTATAGCACATTTGTAGAGTTAGGTAGTCCTAATAGAGTGTAAAAGAATATGTCTTATTCAAGAACATGGGAATTTTTATCATTTAACTGATTTTGAAAACTATAGGATAATCAGTTTTCTAGAAATCGGATTATCCATTCGTAGTGTTGTTTGTTGTATAGCATTTAGTGTCATTAAAATTGCTCTTTACTAGCAATAACGGAATTCATGGCTTGGAGGTCGTAAACGCACTGCTAATCAGTGCTTCAGTACCATTTCCCGTTAATGAGGGAACTTTAACTAACCAACAAATCTCCATGCATATTACATATCAAAGAATTCAATTTTTTGAGCTTAGATTGTTTCAACCATTTCCTTATTGACCCCTAATGCTACGCCATAAATTTATGCGGCTGGAGTGATGTATCGATTGCCCTGAAATGAGGAATGAAATCGAATCGAGAGACGAATCTCTATTTATTTTCTAGTATACACAGCATGAACTCTATATTGACGTGATATCTCATTATTTTTTGGATGGATTACTTGAACATATTTATTTAATCTAATCGACATTGTTTCTACCTTTTCTGCCACAAAAAATATTTTATATGCTTATTATAAAACTCGAAAGTATTGGAAGTTGTCTTTCATGTTACCAGAATATTAACTTGCAATAGCTTTGCATTTCTTAAATGTCATTTTAATTAAAATAAACAGATAATGCAAAGGGTACTAAGAAAATTTTGCAATACAGCTTTGTTGATTTAATTTTTTCAAAGTAATTTCCTCTATACTCAATACACCTCTCCATCTTCCGAAACAAATCTTTAAACCAGTTCTGTCAAGTTTCACTAGGGAGTAAAGCACACTCGTTGTCCCAAGCCCGCAGAAGGTCCTCATCACTGGAAAACCGCCTCCCTTTTAGATTCATCTTCACATACGGGAACTGTGCAAAGTCGCAGGGAGCAAAATCTGGACTGTAGGGAGGGTGCTCGAGAAGTTTCAATCCTGTCTTGGTCAAATATTCGGTGCAGGCTTTGACGCAGTGTTAATACGAGAGCGGTAATTAGCGAGCCTGACGAAAGAAGGCAGTAATAAAAAATTTTATTTGTTTTTCGACTTCATTCCGGTCGCAAAAATGCGTTATTTGGATAGGAAGAGAATTGTTTTTAGCTTGTTTTGAAAAATGAAAGAATGAGAATACCAATATTATTTTCAAAGAACAAAATAAACGCTAAACTCTAGACTTAGTTAGAGTATACAAAGGGTAGAAACGTTTTGCAATAGAGCTTTGTTTATTTAATTTTTTCAAAATAGTTTCCCCTACACTCAATACACCTCTCCATCCACCGAAACAAATCTTTAAACTAGTTCTGCCAAGTTTCACTAGGGAGTAAAGCACACTCTTTGTCCCAAGCCAGCAGAAGGTCCTCATCACTGGAAAACCGCTTCCCTTTTAGCTTCATTTTCACATACGGGAACAGTGCAAAGTCGCAGGGAGCAAGATCTGGACTGTAGGGAGGGTGCTTGAAAAGTATCAATCCTGTCGTGGTCAAATATTCGGTGCAGGCTTTTGCGCGGTGAGCTGGAGCATTATCGTGGTTAAGGAACTAGGTGTGCATTCTTGACTTTGGCCGTAGGTTCTTCATAGATCCAATGGCACTGTTCAGTATACCACTTAGCTGTGACTGTCTTCTGTGTGTCCAAAACAACGCGTTACACAATTCTACTCGATTTGAAATATACAGCTATCATTTTCTTCTTTACAGATCGGGTGTGCTGCGGGTGTGTCCTCATGATCAAAGACTCAAACTTTGTTTTGAGCTTTGGTCGGCACATCGTAATAGTACAGCTAAGTCTCGTCACCGGTCACGATGTTGTTCACATACCGAGATTGTCCCTTACTAAACTTTTTTAGCATCTCTCTGCACCAAGTCACACGTCGTGTCATCTGCTCTTCAGTCAGTTGATGTGGCATCCAGAGAGAACAAAGTATCTTCACGTGCAAATGATCATGCAAAATCGAAAAAATTGCTGGTACATTTAGGCTTGAGGTACCCTCTATCTTTTGGTAGGTCACTCGCTTGTCCTCGTCAAGCATTTTCCTCATAGTAGTAACGTTTTCCTCCGTAACTGACGTTCGCGTACCTTCCCGGCCTCTCAGCATTCTCCACAGTTAAATTTCCCCTTCGGAATTCTCTGTACCACCTGAATATCGTTGTGCGATGTGGGCAAACATCACCTAGTGCAAGAGTCATTTCTTCGAAGCACTGGTCTATGTTTAAACCACGCACGAAATTATAACGCAAAACTGCCCTTATCTCATTTCGTGACCACGATGCCATCGCAAGCACTTTATACTCTCACTGCTAATGAATAACTGAGTCCATCGACATGGCGAGGCAGCTACTATGCACGTATGAACATACTTCCACATGCAGCAATAAGCAGCTTCCTACGATTCATCGTTGCGTCATATTGCAAAACTTTCCTAGTACCCTTTGTATATACAAAAAAGATGCTTTCATGTCTAATTTTCTATCGCAATTAATATAAAAAATGTCTTTAAAAACATTATTCTTTATCTATTTAATTAATTCGATTCCTATTATTATCTGTTTTATATTAAATGTCTTAAGTTAGTTATTAGAATATAAGACGTATACAAATATTAATGCGTGTTATAGTCGGCCACGTACTCTAATTTCGAAGTTTAAAATATGTTCTGAGATAAGTCGTTCATTCTTTTTTATTGTCTTACTTCTCTTATCCGCATTTATACTTCCTTAGAACATCCTTCATTTCTTGGTTATGTAAAAATCAATATCCTGCAGATGTTTTTATCGTTAATAGAAACCAGACCAGTTCCATGACAAGTAAAACTTCAGTCAGTAGCGGTTATCCATTGTTTCTTTTTTGATCTGGAAATTTATGAATAGCAATAACACGAGTTAACGACTGATTGTGAAATAACTCAATAATTGAGGAATAAAATATAATAACAGTATATACATTTTTTATATTTACGCTACAAATATGCAAATACGAATTTTATAGCTATGATATTATGATGAAGATGATGCGCTTATAATTATGGGATAAATTTTCAGAACAGAAAGTAATTAAAAATCATCAAATATTTATACCTGAATAAATTAATTTCAAAGTTGATCTTACAATTAATGATGATGGGTACCGATTTTTATTTGAATAATGTTAATATCATACTCTGCATATCCTTCCAGGTGACATTGAGTTACCATAAAATTATCTAAGCAATAATACAGACTGTCAAATCTTAACAAAAGCTTAACTAATATCCAAAAAGAAGGTATTTCATATGAACTTTCGTTAATATGTTTTTGCGGTTTCTCTAAATCTATTTTACAAATGAGGGCGGATCAATAATTAATGAATCTAGATTAGAAAACACAAACTTTTTGGCATAAAATTGTTTAAAATTGTTTCCTTCAGAAAAAAGCTGTTCGAAATATGCGTTAGTTTCAGTGATTACCTCTTCATACGCTAAAATCCCTTGTCCCCGGACCAAATTTTCAATTTGAAAGAAAGTTTGTGGAAACAATTCTAGTTAATATGCAAGACACGGAGGCTTTCCAAAATGTAGATCGTTAATTCTTCTCATTAAAATGTGGAAGTGTGCAGACGTATCTTTTCCTGTCGTTTTTAAGTGTGTCCTTTTGCGTTGTATTTTATCCTGTAGTTGATCTAAAAGGGACGTATTTGTTATCACTTTACATTTTTGAAAGTAATCGATAAGAAGAATTCCACTACAGTTCCAAAAGACGTAGCCATAACCTTTCCGGATGGGTGCGCGGTATTTGCTTTTTTTGGAGCACTTGTGTCAATCCTGTCCTTCGTTTCGATTGTTGCTTGCTTTCGAGTGTTTAGTGGTGTATCCAGGTTTCATCAACCGTTATTATTCGAAGCTAAAAGTTTTTCGCATGATATTTTAATTGCGTTCTCTTTTACGTTTGTGGACTACAGTCAACATATGCATTTTGTACATAATTTTTTCATACTCATTCATTATGCAAAATCGAAACGGCTAATCTAAATATATGAACGGTATAAAGCCTCTGCTACTTCGTGTAAATTTAAGTAAGTATACTCTAACTAAGCCTAGATTTTAGCGTTTATTTTGTTCTTTAAAAATAACATTCGTACTCTAATTCAATTCATTTTTCAAAACAAGCTAAAACAGTTCACTTTGTATCCAAATAACGCATTTTTGCGGCTGGAATGAATGCAAATTCTTCAAAATATAACTGTCAAACATTTTGAATGATTGTCAAGTCGAAAAACAAATAAAATTTTTTATTAGTGCCTTCTTTCGTCAGACTCGCTAATTACCGCTCTTGTATTAACACTGTTTTGATTAGTTTTTAGTTGTGGTGAAAGATACTCTAGATAGTTTTGAGTGTAGCATAGATTTCCGCAAATAGAGCTGTCCATTTCAAAAAATATTGTTACAATTTGAATTATTGTCAGGTATAAAATATTTTTTTGGAATTCGTGAAACTATTAATGCTTTAGGTGCTTGTTTCAAAACTCATGTTGTTTTTATTATGTACACAGTCTGAGTCAGAGAAAACGGACCTCTTTGTAATAAAAATAAAAGTTTACTATTTTGGTAAAAGTCATTTATTTTATTCAAAGTAGTCGCCTTCAGCTTCAATATAAGGTTTTCGATTAACATGTCGAATGAATTTTTGAGTTCCTATTTAATGATATTCTTCAAGATCACCGTCGACACCCTTTTCATGGCTTCGACGTCGGCATAACGCTGTCCTTTCATCGGCAAATGTAGTGTGGAGAATAGATAGAAATCACAGAGCAGCAATCCCGGTGAATAGGGTGAATGGTTGATAGTTAAAATGCTACTCGAAGTTAGAAAAATCAATGATAAGCGTCAAGCGATAAGATGGTGCATTATCATGTATCAAACACCAGTTTCCATTTCCACGATATTGAGGGCGCACACGACGAATACGCACCAAAAGACGCTTCATAATACCAAGATAACATACAGCATTGACTGTTCCACTAGTAGGTATAAACTCTTTGTGCACTATGCCTTTCGAATCATAAAAACAAATCAACATTGTCTACACTTTTGACTTCTTAAGGCGTTTTTTTCCGGTCTTTCTTCGCTTCCATGCTTCCATTCAGAGCTTTGACGCTCGGTCTTGAAAACACCACATCTCATCGCCAGTTACAATAGAATACCTGAAGTTATCGTCCTTTTTTGAGTCTTTAATCAAGTCTGTACAATGTTGAATCCAGTTAGCTTGTGTGGTACAAACCTTGCACAAATCTTTCTCAATCTCAAATGCTGTGTCAAAATGGGGCGAATTGAATCTTTTGAAATATTTAATTCCATTTCCACGTATCATAATAAGGATTTCGACTCATTTCTGTTAAATTCACACACAGGTTCGATGTTACTTTTCGTAAACACAGATTTTTTTGCACTAGGATGTTCGTTGTCATTTATGTCCGTACGACCGTCTTCAAATCGTTTATACCACTTATACACACTCGTGCGTAGAAAACACGCATCACCATACACTTATTTTATCAAATTAAACGTTTAAGTAAACGATTTATTGAGTTTAAAACAGAACTCGATATTTGCTTTGTCCAAAATTCATTTTTCGGCTAATGCCAAATACACACTGTTACTTTATGCACAATTTATCGGCTTCTAACTATGTATATATGTATTATTTTCATTGCATTTGATTAGAATAGTTTTCTGTGTATTCTGCAAAACATTTATAGCTTTAGTTGACTTTCTCTTTCAGCCATCAATCCTTTTTATTTCTAATTAAGTGTGCTTACTATTGATATTGATCTATGTAATCAATCTATATTTATTGTCGGCAAGGAAAATATAGTATATATGTTTTCAGCGTCTTCGTTTCTTTTTGCCGGTTTTATCTCATTTTTGTTTTTCTAGTATTTGAATTTGTGTTCTTATTATTGTTAACAGATCGTAGAAAGAAAATTTTGGCAATTGCAAGGGGAGTCAGATACCAGATAGAATAATTTTGAAAATTTTACATGAATATTTAGAGATGAAAAAGTGCAATCTACAAGAATCCCCAGGCTCCTTTCACTAGAACAGAAACTTACCAAATGGCAAGTTTGTTAGGAAATATTGTTAGGTTAAAATAGGATTGCGGCTTTTCTTCGAAAATTACTACTAGTCACGAGATCTGGGTTGAGACTTTCCAACGAAATAATAATCAATGCAATAGGTACATAAAGAATTTTCGCAAAATATACATAACATATTACTGTGATATATTTGATATATCTGAGCTCTTACTGTAGAGTTTGTTGAAGAGGTTCAAACAAATTTTGAGAATAAAATCGACGTTAGGAGATAAGTATTCTCATGCAGCATAATATACGAGGGAGCGTTTTTATATTCGCGGAATGGGGGACAAGAGGTGGAAATAAAAAAACCAAATTATTTTTCTTTTTCAATATATTCACCTGCAAGACGGATACATTTTTCACATCTTTCAATTAATTTATAAATAAATAATAATAAATAATATAAATTCATAAAAAAATGATTTCACTTTATCTGCAAAATACGCCGAAACTGCGTCCTTGACTTCATCATCGGCAGTAAATTTTTTACCCCGCAGCTCTTTTTTCATTTTCGGAAACAGGTAATAATCACTCGGGGCCAGGTCTGGGCTGTAGGGTGAGTGATTCACAATTTCGAAGCCCACCTTATGCAGGGCAGCTAACGCAACGCGGCTCTTGTGGACGGGCGCGTTGTCGTGCAAAAGCAGAACACCTTTTGTCAATTTTCCCCGTCTTTTCTCTTTAATGGTTTCTTTTAGTCGCTCTAATATTGAAGCGTAATATTCTCCGGTTATAGAAACACCTTTATCTTTATAATCAATCAACAATATTCCTTCCGAGTCCCAAAATACCGTTGCCATGAGTTTCCCAGCTGATTGTGACACTTTAAATTTCTTGGGAGGTGCTGTGCCCTTTTTATGCCACTGCATGGAGTCTTGTTTGGACTCAGGTTCATAATGATGAACCCAAGTTTCGTCTCCAGTAACAATTCCACTCAATACACCATCCTTGTCTTCATTACAGAGGTCCAAAAATGCACGCGAACACTCTACGCGCTGTTGTTTTTGCGGCGGCGTGAGCATTCTCGGCACCCATCTTGCGCTGACCTTAGACATGCCGAGATGATCGTGTACGATTTTAAAAATTGTTGTATCGGATACTCCAACCATTTCTGCGAGTTGTTTTTTCTTTAGTCGAGCATCTTCGAGTACAATTTGTTCAACTTTTTGGATAAGTGCTGGCGTGGTCACCTCAATGCTCCTGCCCGGCCTCGGGTCGTCTTCAAGGGATTCCCTTCCTTGTTTAAATAAACTATGCCACTTGTACACCATGGTTTTTCCTGGACAAGAGTCGCCGTAAACCAATGACATCTCATTCATTATGGTCGCGACTGATTTTCCTTGCCTGGTAAGGAACTTTATAACGGCACGATATTCGATTTTTTCCACATTTCACTTTTCACTCCTGATTATGTTACTTGGTTGACGATAGCTCAAAGACTAACTGTCTAATAACAATGAAACTTCGTATTTATACTAATCATGAGTCGCTGCACGGGCCACGCCCCCAATGCGCCTACTCACCCCTCTACAACCCGCTCATTCCGCGAATATAAAAACGCTCCCTCGTATTTGAGTTTGGAATTCTTTTAGAAACTTTTTAGGGATTGAGTTGGGTTCTTTTAAATCTACTAGACCTGACATCTAGTTATGCACAACGTTCAAATAAAAGAAACTATTGATTCCAACTTATAAACTGTAATTTGTTTATATTATTTAATTAACATGACTAAATAACTATATTTACTAATACACGCATTCACTTATCATAATCATGTCCATCGTCGACCTACTCATATTAATTATGATTCCGCATATTTATAACAACACATACAATTAATTCGGAAACCACAAAAATTATAATCCAAAACAAAATAATCATTTATTACTTATATGTGTTTTTAAAATAAAATTGCAAATAGTATTGAATACATCAGTTATTTGGTATACACATGGCTATAATCCGCCCAATAGTGCACAATTTAATGTTTAAATAAAAATTCAAAAGTAAATTTTATTTAAACGCAATGCTCTAAGAACCTAGAATATCACAAGCTGCATTGCCATCGTCTTACTGCCCCGACTCATATATCTTTAATCAAAATTATCAAATTAACTTTGATAAAGAAATTCAAACAAGATACAAATACTTACAAATTTTTGTACGCGTGATCGGTTTGAAGCGCAGATGCATTCTCTTCCGATCGACCGTGCTTATACATATATGCGTGCTGCATCTGCTGGAACTTTCTGCACGTAAACAGAGCCAAAAGGACTAAGCGTGGCCTATTGTATTGACCATTTTATCGGTCCAATAATTTTATTTTCTTCTTCAAAACTTCTTACTGATTTTTCTTTGTAATTTCATTTACATCATTTGGAATAAAGTTTTCCATTAAATTTTTGCTTTATAATATATTTAAATAAAATTCTTAATTTTTTTATCTCATCTATCAGACATTTTTGTTACTACATTTAGTATAATACTTTTAAACAAATGTCTTATCTATTCCTTTAATATGATCTATATCGACTCTTTAACTTCTATTATTGTTGACGTTTTCTCTATGAACAAATTAACTATTTACAAAATTACATTTCTACAGTAGAATTTATTAATGAATCTTCATCTCCTGTTATCTTGTAGAGTAATTTTTGCTGTAGATCATTTTTCATAATATTACGTTTTTAGATATAATTTTATTTTTTTAACTGTTACTGAAATTCGCTCAAATTGGTCCTAAGTGATTAAAATTACAATTAGATTAATATTTTAACTCAAATTGCAGTATGTATATTTTTAGAATTTCAGTAAATTATCTACGAATTTTAAGAATTATTCGCAACGAAAGTATTTTGGTAAATGTTTAACTCTTCATTGCAATTGTGGAATACAAGGCTCATGCAATCGATAAAGTCTTGCAGTTTTTGAGATACATAAAAGCATCTAAATAACTGACTGTATTTGAGTGAAAATAATCAATATATAGACATATCCTTACATCTCTATATACATAGATGTAAAAATTCTAAACATGTTACATACTGAATTAAGGTACATACATAAATATATGACGTGTGATCAATTACTCATCACATTTTCTGTACATTTGTCGTGTGTTCTATATAATAGCTAATTTTAAAATACACAGCAATATGTAGAAAAAGGATTTTTTCATATTTTACTTCTTTACTTATCTAAAGAAGTAAATTGGGATAATTGCAATAATTGCTTGTACTGCACCGGATCCTAACCTTAGTATGTATTTTCGCAAATCTTACAACTTGTAATAACTAGTACTAAAATTAAGTTAATAAGAATCTAGTCCGCGCCCTACCCAAATTATATAAATTAGTATAAATAGTATGAAGGTGTTTCAAATGTGCTGTGATTTTAAAGCTCCTGCCAAAGAACAAAACAATTAATCGTAATTGGCGATTGGAAAATTCGCGCGAATTTATCATCCAGAAACATTAAAAGCTCGTTTCTCGTGATATTTCTTCACAACAATGTCAAACCACACAGTTTTATCGCCAGCCAAATATTATTGTCTTTTGCATGAGATGTGCTACCGCATCCATAAAATTCGCTTCAGATTTCACTTGTTCACACCTCTAGTGTAATGTTAGACTCAGATGAGGTTATAAATCAGCATCTTGGTCCTTTTACGAATTGGAAACTCTGTAGCTCACCGAAATAATAATTCATTGGAAAAACGGACATGCAATTGATTGATTTTTTTAATATTAATAAATGACATATACAGTACTGTGCAAAAGAAAGAAGCACCTTCTTGAATTCTACAAGAAACTGTTATCTATATAAAGAATAAATAATAATCTTACGTAAATTGAAATTTTTTTTAATGTATAAAAACTAACACAAATTGATATTTAAACATAAACAACTTAAATTTTCAATATTTTGTATGACCACCTTTATTTTTTATGTTATCCTGCATTCTGGTTTCTGGCATTCTAGCGACCTGGTCAGCTTGAAGGCAGCTATTTTTGCTTTATAGGAAGAGATCAAAATCCTGAAATCAGTGCCCATTACCCCGCAGCCTAGTGAAGTTAACTCCTTACTCGCAACCGAAGAAATTGTTCAGGAGGTGTCTGAACGGGAAAGGCGTAAGAACAACATTATTCTTTTCGGTGTTCCTGAGACTGCAAATGATTCCAAAAGTCAGCGTGTGGCGTCCGAGCGCAAAGCTGCCACCGAAATTTTTGATTTTCTTGGTGTTTCCGTTTCGGATTTTGAATTTGGCAGACTTGGTGGGTTTGATGCCACAAAGGCTGACTCTAAAAGGCCCTTGAGGATTAGTCTCGCTTCTACTGATGTAGTTCTGCAGGTACTTAAGAGATCTAAATTGCTTGCGGGCTCTGAGAAGTACGCTAACGTCTCGATTTCACGAGATCGTACGCCGTTTCAGCAAAAACTTTGTAGAAGCGTTAGAGAAGAGCTCAAAAGGCGCAAGAGCGGCGGTGAGGATAATCTTAGATTGAAGTACGTTCATGGTGTCCCTCGAATAGTGTCCGCTTTAAACTGATTAATCCCAACAGATACTCTCCTCTACATATCTACTATCAAAACGTTCGTGGTCTTCGTAGTAAGGCTCATGCGTTGCTTACTGCTAGCAATTCCTTCTCTTTCGACATTCTACTGTTCACTGAGACTTGGCTATGCGAATCGATTTCTAGCGCCGAATTTCTTTCGTCATCGTACTCTGCCGTTCGGCATGACCGCGACGCACTCTCCACTGGCAGATCTTTGGGTGGCGGTGTTATGATGGCTTTCTCAAATAATATTACTTACGAAGTCGTCGATACCTTAACATTTGATATGGCATCACCCTTAATCGATCTATTGATTACAAAGGTTATGGTTGAGGCTCAGTTTTATTACTACTTAGTCTTGGTTTACATTCCTCCTGGCCTGGACTGCGATTCTTTAGAAAATTTTTTTGATTTACTTGAGGTCTTCGTCTCGGATAGGCATGTGGTCTTGGTCGGTGATTTCAATTTTCCTCATCTTGCTTTTGATGCGGGTTCCTACGATCCAAAGCTTAGTTTATTTATGTCTTTTGTGGGATCTATGGGTCTGCGCCAGTTTAATAATGTTCTTAATCCGAATGATAGAACGCTCGACCTGGTTCTGTCTAATATTACGAGCAACATTGAGGTTCTATACGATTCACTGCCGCTTCGTTCTGAGGACGCTCATCATCCTGCCTTGGATATTACTTTACCTAATGCTAAGTCATCCAGACCAACCATTTTCCCTACCAATAATAACATTAGGTACAATTTTCGCAGGGCTGACTTCCGGCAGCTCTATCTTGACTTTTCTGCGTCGGATTGGTCCTTCCTGGATGGCTGGGGGAGTGTGGACGAAACTCTTCAGGATTTCTACAGTAGGGTGTATGGTATATTGGATTGTTCTGTCCCTAAGTCTCCTTCTGTTCGTGGTCATCATCATCATCCTCCTTGGTTCTCTTCTACTATCAAAAGGAACCTTAAATTGAAGTCGTACTATCATAAAAAGTGGAAGTCCACGCAGCATGATTACTACCGGGTGGAGTTCCAGCGATTGTGTGGGTTGGTCAGAAGGGACATTGGTTTGGCCTATGAGTCGTACGTTCGCAGGACGGAGTGTAGCCTGATCGAGAATCCACAATCCTTTTGGCAGTTTATTCGAATCAGACAAGGTGTTCCCAGAATACCTGGCAAACTTCATGATACTGCTAATGAGTATACTCACCCAGAGGATATTGTTAACGCATTCGTTACAGCCTTTTCTGGAACTTTCCTGCCTGCATCTGCTGATTCTGCACTGCCTGATTTGGTGTCTGGTCTTCCTCCTCTGAGTATATTATCTCTCTCTCCGACTGAGGTTGCCCAAAGTATTAAGAGGTTAAAAAATAAGTGGACCGCTGGTGAAGATGGCATTCCCTGTTTTCTGGTGAGGGACTGTGCCCATGTTTTGGCCGTTCCATTGTGCAAAATTTTTAATCAGGCCATCCGCGCGTCCGTGTTTCCGGATGTCTGGAAGGTCGCTAGGATATCACCTGTATTCAAGAGGGGGGACAAGTCTGATGTCCGGAATTATAGACTTGTCGCAGTGATCTCCACTTTTGCTAAAATATTTGAAATGCTGCTTTATAGGCACCAGACCACATCTGTCCTTCGCACGGCATGGCTTTACGACTCAACGGTCTACTACAACTAACTTGGCCCAGGAGATCGCTCAATCTCTCGATGCCAGTAGTCAATTGGACGTCATTTATACGGACTTTTCCCGTGCGTTTGACTTAATTGATCATCGACTTCTGCTGTGTAGACTGAGTTCCTTTGGTATCGGTGGATCGCTGTTGAAGCTGTTTCAATCGTATTTGAGCAATAGAATGAATTATGTTTATTACAATGGGTTTAAGTCTGGGTTTTTCATTCTTCCTCCGGTGTTCCACAGGGGACCACTTTTGTTTAATATTTTTGTGGATGACTTGATTAGGTCTATCGACTGCCCGGTCTTGGCTTAGGCCGATGATATTAAAATCTTTCATCGAATTGGCTCGCTATCCGACGTTGATTTGTTGCAGGCCAATGTTAGCAAAATCTATAACTGGTCCTTGTGTAACCGCTTAAGTTTAAACATTGAGAAGTGTTTCCTAGTGTCTTACTCTAGAAGGATTTCTAGAATAGAATCCTGTTACTCAATTGGCGGCGTTACGATTTCTCGTAAGTCCTCGATCAGAGATCTTGGGGTAATATTTGACGAGAAATTTACTTACTCCTGTCATGTTCTTGGTGTGACGGCTGCGGCTTCCAGATCTCTCGGTTTTATAATTCGCACATGCCGATACTTTCATAATATGGATACTTTGAAGACCCTTTTCTTTGCTCATGTCGTTTCCAAACTGGAATATGCATCTATAGTCTGGTACCCCATCTACAAATCTCAAACTAGCCTCCTGGAACAGATACAACGCAAATTTCTGAAATACCTCTCATTTAAATGTGATGGTCGATATCCTGTCCGTGGAGTGAATTACAACGAGTTGTTGGAGCGACATGACATCGTATCGCTGTCTGATAGGAGAAAAACTCTTAGCGCTTTATTTATGCAGTGTCGTTACTGGGAGGGTTGATACGCCGGATTTACTGTCGCGTGTTTATTTCATTGTTCCACGCCTGGGATCTAGGGCGAATTTTTTTGTATTTCTTTGTTTGTTACCCGTTTTGGAGTAATAATCTCTGTTGGGTAACTTGATAAATATTATTATTGTTATTATTCTTTTTGGTAGGCTTCCATTAATGAATTGATGAAATTTTCAAGAATATTATACCATTTTTCCTGTAGAATGTTCCACAGTTCATCTTCGTTTTCGGTCCCCTTTCACACTTTTTCTGTCAAGATAATCCCACACATGCTCAATACTATTTAAGTCAGGACTTTGAGGGGGCCATATCATAGTCTGCAATACCCCGTTTGCTTCCTGCTGTGTTAAATATGAAATAAAATGTTTTCACAAGTTTCGAAGTATGCTTGGGAACATTATCTTGTTGTAGAATGAAATTATTGTCAATAAGTCGCTGCCCTGATGGTATGGCATGTTCTTCTAATAGTGTCCTGTATTTCTCACTAATTAACTTACCCTCTATTTTTACAATTTCACGCACACCTGCTGCCGAAATACAACCTCAAACTTGGATATAGCCTCCTCCATGCTTTATGGTAGTGTGCAACATATTGACGTCTGTTCGTTCCAAATAATTGTTATTTAGAGTCGTCAGTCCATAGAAATTGTCGCCAGTTATTATATACATATATATGTATATAGATGTATATATAAGTTTCGTGATCTCTGGCATATTTTAATCGTTTAATCGATTCTTTCTGTTACCTTGTGCAGTAAGGGTTTTCTCATGGCCACGCATCCCCTCAAGCCAGATCTGAGCAAGTATCGTCTTACTGTTGGAGCATGTACCGAAGTACCAGAAGTTCGCGCAAGATCTTGAGCTAGTTCTGCGCTAACTTTCTTACGATTTCTTAAGGAACTAACTTTTAAAAACTGTTCATTAGCTTTATTGAGCTTTTTTGGACATCCACTCTTTGGTCTGTCACTTACACTGCTGGTTCCAGTCATTCTTTTTATTGTTTGTTGCAGGGTATACCGGTAACATTTCACTATCTTTGATATTTTCACTTGACTGTAACCCTTTTGGTGTAAAGCAATAATTTTATTTCTATCTACTAATGCTATTCTAGGCATTTCCTATCTATTATAACCATTTACAGCACACAATTTTTTCTTAAAATGAAAATTTCACTCGTAGGCGCGTTTTTAAAGAATCTAAATAAATTCTATTGTGGAACCGCTGTATCGTTTCTACCACTGAATTAAAAACAAAATCTTATAGATAAATAACTCTCCCTCGAAATTCTATTGCAGAGCATTGTGGTGCAATGAAATTTATTACTTTAATCCTCTTATCAGGCGGTCGATCTTATCCCTATGCGGAAGTATGATGTTATAAACTTGGAAATTTACAGCGATTATATTTCTACCAACAAGTGAATCGTTCTTGGAAAGATATATTAAGTATTATAAATTAAATTAACTCAATAATTATTAGTTAAAAGTTTTAGTAAATAAGTTTTGGAAAATATTGTTAGGTACTTCTTTCTTTTGCACAGTACTGTATATAACATAAAAAGAAAACGTCATGATTTTCCAACAACCCAATAATCTACAATTTGAAGAATAGTAAATTATAGCGGGCTTCTGTCCCCAATCAATTACATTACCTGATTGAGCGAAATTATTTTCAAATTAGGACAATTAGAACCACTTAAATTATTTCATTATTAAATTGTTCCAAAGAAAATACGAAAAAGTTTGACAATTTTTAAATAATATACTTTCTCAAGGACATTTTTATCTAACTCTCTCTCGAAAATTTCTTATCCTTTATTCCGAATCGTAAAGTATAATCTGTATGCATAAAATGGTTGACATACAAAAAATATTCTTACCAGAAACTGCTTCCATGGCAGTAACGATTTCAGAAAGTATATACAGGATACCTGAGGGATTTCCATTTATGTTATGTTTCCCTCTCGTCCTCAGTAGTATCGATACTGTTTTTTACATGCGTCACAATATATTTTTCGATGTAAATACGCTATCGATAAGACGTTTACGAATTGAAAATTCAGTGTCATATTCAATAAAATTTATCGTGTAAAATAATAATTATAAAAGTAAACGAATTTTTGAATAAAGCTACAATTTATGAACACTAAAATACAGGCAATCGCAATTTACCATCCAGGATCCTTTCACATTAAAAACAACTACCAAATTATTCTATACCACTGTATTTATTAACACCACTATATATACCACTGTATTTATTAACAAATATAAATATATATACACAATTTTTTCAAAATCGTATTTCGTTTTTAAGATAAATTTGGATATAAAGGAAGTCGTTGAGTTTTCTATACGATTAAAACTAAACGAAGGTGTTCGATAAATATGGACTTCCCAGCAGACATCCGTATATTATTTTTTGTATCATACCAAATATCAATTGTAAATTATTATGCAAGGTACTTACGAATATAATTAATGTCCGTTGAGCTTTTTTAAATTTTATTTACTATTCAAATTTATGGTTCTTTTAATTTTTAGACTTTTTAATTTTTCTTCATTTTTAACAAAGTTTTTAAGAATCATTTTTCATTCAGAAATATACAGGTACAGCATTAAATGAAAGTAGGTGATAAGATATCTCCAGAGTTTGTGCATCTAACGTGTATTTAATTTCTAAAGTTTATTATAGCATTTTAAAATTAAAGTCAGGGAATCCAAATACAATTGATTTTCAGGGTGAGCAATAACCAAAGGGAGGGAATACTATATCTCCGGCGTTTGTGTTTAAAATTTACATTTATTTTCTTTTATACAGATTACCATTAGAATCCAGTTAGAAGTGTATAATCAAAGATTTTAAAATGAAAGTAGTAAATATCATGTGAGATTATTGATGTGTCTCTGCTGTTGTATAATAAATAGTCACCTGGATTTGTTTTGTGTGATTTACTTTAAAGTTAATGAAAGGGTTAAATTATCTGATTATAATTTATTTATATTTACCCATTTAATGTAATAATTAATTAAACACAATTAGAAGAGGGGCTTATTCAATTATTAATTATGTATATGCAGGAATATTAATAAATATAAATAAATTATTGTGTGTGAATAAACGGGCAAATTTATTTTAATTTTCTGTATTATTTATTTGCAAAGTATCAAATTTATTAGATGATAGACTTTGTTAATAAAAGAATCTATCCTGAAATCTGTAAGTTTTAAGAAAACGTAAAGACGTTGATTATTTAAATACATTTTAATGACTGAAGGTTGATATATAAGCCCTTGTCACATTAATTTTCGTGTTCTGTATACGTATTTCGACAACTAAGTTGTCATCATCAGCAGATAATTAAAAAGTGTCGCACCAACCAAAATGTACACAGTGTACATTTTGGTTCTCAACGGTACGGATTGCGTACGGAGTTCGTTTTCGTACGGGTAATTTTTGCCGTAGTTTATCAGGTGCGACACTTTTTTAACTATCTGCTGATGATGACAACTTAGTTGTCGAAATACGTATACAGAATACGAAAATTAATGTGGCATATCAACCTTCAGTGATTAAGTGAATCAACCACAGGCTTCATCAAACTTACCTAGATACATTTTGTTAAAAGAAAACAAACCAAAAGAACGTACATTATGTTCAGAAATTTAATACAATATGCAAATCTCCTCAAATTCAAAAAGCGCGATATGCTTACTTGTACGCAAGACTGAATAGAACGCGTATTCCGAAACTGGTCGAAGGACTAAACACAAACACCTCAAAACAATGAAAAGAAAACACACAATAACAGTAATAAATCCAAATCGACACAAACCATAGATAATATTTAACGAAGTAACATAATAAAACAGGTTCTACACAATGTGCGGAAATGCACATTAAACTTGACATTGAGTGGAAAAGAAAAATGTTTGCCTTTAAATTCTCAGAAAAACTCTTTCTGAAAATGTGAAATCATTTCAAGCATACATTATAGACCGATAAATTAATATAACGGATATGTAAAAGGATATTATGTATATAACATATGTAAACAATATAATCGTTGATAGAAAAGGATAAAGGAAATAATTCATTTACGAGAACAATTAAACGTAAGAAGAAAAATGGGATATAAAGTTTTTAATGTACAAGGTATAACCAAATAAATGTCGGATTCCCAATAATAAATAGGTTACATAATACAAATGAATGATATATACCGAGTATCACGGAATTGGTAGATATTAGCATAATCAAAGTAAAGAAGGTATTAAACAAGTACGAATAAGTGGAAAAGGTTGTATAGAACTATGGTTAACAAAAGAGTGAAATTAAATACAGAGGAACTTATTTTACATCAGTTTATTAATATTACACGGAGATCACACTGTAGTAATGTTGACCCGTTTCTGTGTGAAACACAAAAACGTAATAGCTTGTGAGAACAATAAGTATTTTTTTAAAATAATTAGATTATAACACTGCACAATTTATTGTGCAATTCATGGCAATATGTGTTTAAATATAAATTATTTAGAGCCGAATTCAATATGTAGTTGCAATTACAGAGATCGCTTGTTAATTTTAGTCCCTTTTAAATGTATTATTATTAAATAAATTAAATAGACTATTAAAAATAAAAATAAAATATATTTATGATGTGTTCAGACATCATAAATTTCTTCTTCTTTTTTTTCATAAACTCCTAAGGAATGTGCTTTTCTTTATTAATAAATTCTCCATGGACAATATTCTCATCTTTTTCGCCGTCAATCTTCTCTTATTTCTTGGTTAGTTCCTTTATTCTCCTATTTCAGGTTTTTTCGGGATTTCCATTTCTCCCCTTATCAACGTTTTTGGCTTCTCTTATTATTTTCACTAACCAAACGCAAAAGAAAATAGTACATAATTACATAATAAAGATAGTATGTGTTTTTAAACGATGGCCATCTAGAACGCTAATAATTCAGTTTCAAAGAAAGATTTATACTTAGCATCAATTAAAATAGTGGGAAAGCTTTTTAAAGTATTTAGTTTTGTTTACAGAAATCTACGCACCATAACACACAAAAACATCTTGTCAAAAGGTAAATAATTGCTAGAAGAATCTAGTATTTAGAAAAAAAAAGTAAAGTAGTTATAGTAGTAGTAGTTATCACAGTTACAAGTGAATGCGCTAGTGAAATAAAAATTATAAGTTTCAAAACCTGAGTTTAAAACAGCAACTATTTTTTTAAGAAAAACGCATCACAAATGTCTTCTTCTTCCTTTAATATTGTCGAAAAATTTGCAAAACAGTTTGGGCAAGTATTTATTGTTGACTACAGAAAATACTCGTATCATCATTGTTGAAAATTTGATATCGTCTGACCTTCGAATAATTATCAGCAACATGTCTACTTTCTCATTCAGCATTCAAAAAATTTTCCACATTTGGAAATGAAATTCGGCTTTTCAATCCTCTCTCTTGGAACAATGTGAAAAAAATAGGAAGAGAAATGTTGGTGACGACGCTATTCTACGATGCTTTACTGAAAATATAATTCATGTGATGATAAAGATCGGAAGAAAAAAAGAGATATGGTAAATATTTAACGTTGTGCTATATATTTAATGAGTTTCAACGTTCTTTTGCATACATTAAGGGATTATTACACAAAATTTTTTTATCAATATTGATCAGAATTGCAGTAATTGCAGATTGTGGTCTTATTCAAATAGACTCATTCTTAGTTAGGTCTCAAAACAATTACTCCATCACTTCTATTCGGAAACTGGGAAATGTAAATATCGAATAATTATTGTTGGTTATTTTTATTTCCAAACCATTTTTCATATAATCTAATCTCTCAATGTTATCCCATCAAACCAGTCTGCATTACGAATTCAATACGTAGCATATAAAGTTAGTTGTCGCTTCGAAATAAAGTGTTATTTTAGTTCTATTATTTTCAAGAAAGCATTTTAACCTTATTTAAGGTATTTTTACTTTTTGATGATAATTTTGTTCTTCAAAAGTTAACTTTATGTATGCAGATATTTTTGGCATTGTTCTGGGGGTGTTGTTCGTTTGTTTCATTCTATTTAATATCTGTGCAATCCGTGTATTTTACTTTGCAAAGCTTTTTTAATCGTCCAATATACAGATGTAGATTCATATATGATAATTAGTAGGATATACGTTTTGATGACAAAGATACATCAGAAGGGTACACAAAAATAATTAATAGAAAGAGACTTTACAGAAGTTAAGTCTAACAAAATTAATTCAAAACGTCTCAATATCTGCTCATCTTTCAGAGTTGGTGTATCAATGCAACAAGTAGAACAGTTGATAAACCCTCCAATAGGGCCTAGTGGAACATAAATTAATCGTTATTTTTGGAAGAAGTAATGTAAAACATACAAGTAATGGACACGGGTCAAAGAAGTTAATAATAACTATGTGAACGTACCAGATTAACTATGTGGAATTTGTATTTTTGTTAAATATTCATAGTTTAATTAACAAAATATCCGATTTGAATGTTTTTTAGTAATTTTAGCTTTTACTTTATTTGTATTACTGAAACATGGTTAAAAAGCAATCGAAATATGAGGATTGCAAACTATGACTGCTATAATAAGTTGCATAGTACTGGAGATGACAGTTAGTTGTATATGAAGGAGCCTGCGCGACAGAATACAATCCTAATTTAAAAGAAATATATACTATAATCGTATGTATGTAGCGCTCACAAAATTCTATCCTATTTTTGATAGAAAACGCATTAAGTGCCAGTTAATGTTTCTAAGAAGTTTTCGTAATAAACTTGAAATTACCTATTTCCTGTTTCCTACTCCAGTGGGTACTGTCTTTATAAAGACGCCTGTTGATAAATATTTGTACATTTGAGACAATGAATTTAAAAAGTGAAACAGTGTGCTAGTCGCACACGCAAATTATTTGTAATATAGATAGCATCCGAAGATGATGGACGACATTAAAAAAAATAATTCTGTTTGGATAATGAACCTCCTTTCAGTTGATCTTTGAACATTTTGCGTCTAGAGTTGAAACGAAATTCATATTTAGCATCATGATGCTTAGAGAAATGTATCGTATTCGATAATTCTAGAACGTTTTATTACCTTCTTTAGTTTCGGTAATAAATAATAAAGGCTAATATTATTAAATAGTAAATATTTATTTGCTCGTGATGCTTAGTAAACTTATTACGAGCGCGTGTCCGGCTAGCTGAAGCGCTGTAATAAATGCAAATAAATCAGAGAGTAATGTAAGGAGTTAATAATTAGTAATTGTGTACAATGAGCATCAAAAGTCCAGGACGTGTGCCAAGCTGAAAGAAAGATATTAATGGAAATAAAACAATAGGATTGCCCTTATAATTATATTCACTAATTTAATTCAATTCTTTAGACTTGAGTATATTAAATAAAGATAATTAATAAGATCGAGAGCAACAAATAGAACAATATTAACGTAATGGCAAAGCTGTAATAAAAGTAGATCTAAAGATATTAAGCTGTTTAATAAAATATAAAAAGGATTAGATTAAAATGTGTATCGGACGATACGTGAAGTACTTGAGGGTTGTGTGTGTATATCCTGGGCCAGGATGCTATGTATATATCGCGGTCGCAAAATAAACACATGGACACTGCTTTAGAAACTTAACGGTTTCACCTCGCGGAAGTGATGCGTGTGGACTTGGTCATGGCTGGAAAAAAGTCTCTGTCTCTTACACGCGGGGGCTTTTAAAAAACAACCAGTAGGCTAAGGGGTAGGATACTGGTCATGTTTGAATTAACCAATAGGGAAAGAGAATAGGCACGCTATAAATTGGCGCGCTAAAGATATTGGCATAAATTAAAATTGCGATATCAATTTCAATATAAGTACCTAGCAGATAGATATCTAGACAGAATAATAGACATGTATTCTGTGTGAAAAATAGAAGGATTAATATTTGAATCTCTAATTGCATTTAGAAATCAATACCATAGAATTAATATTATCTGTGTCAATGAAAAGTTACTATTTCAAGAAAAGGTTCGAAAAGTTGTAGGTATTTGCTTTCTAGTAAACGACGGTCTGCTTTATTACAGCCTGACCGTACGTGACGGAAACGAAAGATCTCGCATCCGAATGTCTGTATAAAGAACAAATAATGTCAAGATAATAAGTAATAAATAATAATTTAATAATTCAAAATCGAATTATTTTTAAATTAAAATAAATTAATTTAAAAAACCTTATGTATAAAAAATTATTATATATTCGAAGCGTAACAATATTTACAGCATAAGACTAGGTTTAAATTTATTCATAGTTATTGGTACGAAAGAAAATAATTTGCTTTTAAATTATTTAATTACAGAAGACAAAAAATGGATTAAGTACAGTAACTCTGTAGGCAGTTATGTACAGCTTAGACAATCAGCTCTAACAATAGTAAAATCGGATATAATCAACACTATACAAGACCTGTCTTGGATGGTGTAAAGAAAATAATATTCATTAAACTTTCGCAATTGGGAAAAGTCATGAATTCTGATAAATATAGTCGGCAACTGATAAATTTGAATATAGTTTTAATCAGTAGAAAAGAAGTTGCTTTTCAGTTATTGATAATGTTAGGCTGTACTCTACTTTGGCAACTCAAAAAAAATTATTCACTGAAGGTTGATATATAACCCCTTTCCACATTAATTTTCGTATTCTGTATACGTATTTCGACACCTAAGTTGTGATCATCAGCAGATAATTAAACAGTGTTGCACCTGGAAAGCTACAGCAAAATACCCGTACGAAAACAAATTCCTCACACCCTACCGTTGAAAGCTAAACCGCACATAGTGTGCGAAATTTGTTTTCATACGGGTATTTTGCCGTGGTTTTCCAGGTGCGACACTGTTTAATTATCTACTGATGATGACAACTTAGTTGTCGAAACACGTATACAAAATACGAAAATTAATGTGGAAAGGGGTTATATATCAACCTTCAGTGATTAAGTTAATCACTCACAGGCTCCATCAAAATTACCTTAAAAAATATTGCAAAAATTCAAAGGAAATATTACTATACTATATATATATATATATATATATATATATATATATATATTCTGCGCATTTGGATTTCTTTCTTTTTTCGGACATTACAATGAAAAAAATTTTCGTATATACAATGATATTGAGGTGGTCTTAAACGGGTATTTCAATTTAAAACCAACGATTTTTTTAAAGTACATGTTGGTAGGCAGTCCGAATAATGGAAATCTGAAGTACAAAATAATAAACAATACATCGATAATTAGTTTTTTAATGAACATGTTCTAATTTAGAAAATAAACGAGACTTTCTGACAGACATATATTGCGAAAATTCACAAATTTTGTATACAATATATTTTGTCAGTTAGTTTGATTTCTTGTTAATTCACCCATGAACTAAGCATTCCAATTTATCCCGTAATAATTGCTTAAGGCAGATTTTATCTATGATCAAAGTTCAAATGTTTTCATTATAACCCAATGAAATCGTTTGAAGTGTTTTCACGAGTAACCGCGAAAGCCATGTTTTGCCGCTATACTACATTTTAATGACGAATCGTCGGAAAGTTTAAGTAGTTTACCCGTTGATAAGCAACGAAATAAGTTATTCAAGTAAATTAAAACAAATAGCGAGGTCACTGTAGAATTTCACATATGCAAATTAATCCTTTCGAATGAACCTTTGTTGTTATAATTTACATTCACATACATTGTTTCTTTTCTAAGTTATTAACTATTCTTATTTTGGGAAAACACATATGTACATACAAGTATTTTGGGACCAACCTCAATCGATTGAAACTTGCAATCAAGGGAAATCTGACTTTAAACTTGACTGGACCAGTATATTTGATTAAAAATGCAATGGACACCCAAAAGATATGACTACTTCAAAAATGATTGGAAAATTACATGAAATAGTATTACATAAATAACGGTCGAATGAAATTACGCAAAGTAGCAGAGGTTCTATATTTTATAAGGATAGAAGAAAAGTATATGAAAGATGAGAACTGCATTTGTGGACCGTGGCTCACGAATGCAAATAAAAACGTTAAGCCATTTTCTAACTTCTTGGAAATTGGCGAAGTTCTGCTCTGCAAGCGCGTGTCCCATTGAAACGGAAAAGTGATAGTCGGACGGGACAAGGTCTGGAGAACACGGCGGGTACGATATTATGTCCCAAGTGCTTTCAACTCTTCCTTGACCGGTTTTGCTGTATGAGACGGCGCGTTATCGTGCTGTAAAATCAGTTTATCGTGTCTTCGGGCCCATTCTGGACTTTTTTTATCAATGCATAGTTCAAATTGATAATTTGTTGTCGGTATCGATCAGTATTAACTGTTTCATCAGGTTTAAACAGTTCGTAATACACCATGCCACTCTGGTCCCATCAAACACAGAGCGTTTGGCCTTAGAGTCGATGGGCCGGCTTCGCTAGGTGATAATCACGATTTTTTGCGCTTTAGGTTTTAGATATAAAACCATTTTTCATCGCCCGTCACTATTCGGTGCAGAAATGACTTCCGATCATACCTTTGAAGCAGCATTTTACAGACGATTTTTCGATTTTCCATTTGCCTGTCATTCAAATGATGTGGCACCCATTTTCCCATATTTTGGACTTTCCCCATTGTTCACAATCGTTCGCTAATCATTTCTAGGCCCACGTTTATGGCTCCTACCAATTGTTTTTGAGTGTCGGTTGGGTCTTCATCCTATAACTTCTGCAGTTTCGCATGATCAAACTTTTTCGGTCTACCAGAACGTTTTTTGTCTTGCACATCGAAATCACCACTTTTGAATTGTCGAAACCACGCTTCATATGTTTTTATGGCTGGAGCATGATCACCGCAAGTTTCTACCAGTAAACGATGACTTTCAGTGGGTGTTTTTCTTTCGATTAAACAAGAAAAGTAATGCGTGCAAATGCACTTTTTCAGATACGAAACTCTACATTATCAAAGAGGTATAAATCTATGACTGTGTTATTTTCGCAAAATATAACATATATGGCTTTGAAGCTTGATGTCACATAAAATGACATATGTGTCAAATCATAGCATTGCATACTTAAGCCTAACATCTGTTAGAAAAACCGGTAATGACTTTCCGGTACACCTGGTACATAATATATATTCTAAATAAACGTAAAATATATTAATTTTAACACTAAGGCTTTAACAATTAATTATCTTCACGTAAGTAAAATAATTATAAGCAAAACTTTTAAATAAAATTAAGTTATTGTACAACGCAATAGGCCCCTCTTAAAGACGAAACTAGTGCTTTTTCTTCAAAGTAGTGCGCGTGTTCCGCCTTGACTGGTTCAGTAGCAAAAATTCATAAACTATATTACGAACTCTTTCCGCTTTTATCTTATTCGCAAGATTTAACGTCTTAGACTTTTTCCCAACCTGAAAATTTCGTTCGGTGGCAATAGACCATTAAAGCTAACACATATTTCGAACAGTTTGATAAAGTTTATTTTTCTGAGGGAATGAAAAAAATTGATTACGGGTGAACTAAATAGAATAGGTTACAAGGAGAATTCGTTGAAAAATAAAAAAAATTTTTGCAAAAATGTTTTCTTATCTAGGCAATTACTGATCTACACTCGTATTTTATATTCATGTTAATATTAGAATTAAATTTGAATTCTTTGACGATATGAATACTTGAATACAAAATGTTTGACGTACTGTAGAGTATTTATTTAAAAGCAAACATCTCTAAATGAAATTAGTAACACTTACCTTATATGGGAAAAAGTTTGTTAAACAATAAGTTGTATTGATTAGAGAATAAAGTAGAATATTAATAACAGATGAGTATAATCAAGAAATGAACAAAAACATTTTAGTGTACACACTAAAATGTCTTTGAAATTTGTTATTGTGGTATATAAACCAACAAACACGATAAAAGTTGCTAAAAGTTGATTACGGAGTAATCAACAATTGGAAATGTATTATGGCGAAATTAATCTTATTATGAAGTGGTTTAGCATATGTAAAGAATTTTTGTAAGATAATCCAAGGGTGGACATATGTTATGAGGTTATTTAACATTAGAAGAACTAAAAAGTGTTTTTTTATTAATTTTGAACTTCGATTGTCCTAAAAGAATTTTGAGTATACATGCGATAGTAATCCTAAAATCTTGTCGTTTATATACAAAAAGTTTCAGGTTGCTCGAAAAGTACATAGCAATTTTTACAGATAATTTAATGAACCAATTGAACAATTTATTAACGCAATTAATAAGTAATTAATAAGTAACCTCTATTGTTGATAACATTTAAAATTGAAAAATTTGAAAATTTCTTTTTTCCAAAATCGATCTCCGACAAAAATTTCTCCAAATATATTTTGACGTCACTGAAATATCAAACTGATTCGAATTAAGTGAATTTTGTAGAGAACTGAATAATGTAATATAATAATAATATAATATCTAGGGAATATAGCAAGCGAGATAAAATATACCAAGCAAGTTGAAGCAGTTTGAAACAGCTTTTACGTTATCTGTAAAGGAATACACGACCCGTATACAATTTTTCTCCAATTCTATCAAACCTAAAGAAAACTCTTTGGATACGTATCAGTCATCGGAGATGATCTTTTGCGTTCAATGCTATTATATTATTTTCTATCCCTAGCAATCATTAAGGCAACAACACTGTTAGTGTTGCCTCCGATCTGATGATTACATCGTGAAGTTTGTCATTTTTGATTTTATTATCCGGTCGTTATTTCTATTGTTGACAGTAACTTGAAAATTTTATGTCGGCGAAAAAATGGAATTAACTCGCGAACATTTTCGTGCAATATTTTTCATAACTTTCAGCGTGGATTATCTGAACAAGAATGCATCGACGAGCTGAATGCTTTATATGGTGATGAAGCACCATCGAAAACTACAGTATATCGTTGGTATAGTGAGTTCAAAACATTAATGTTGTGTCTGAATTGATAATGCAAGACCGCCATATGACATACATACAGTGAGATCGAGGCATCTCTAGATATTAGTAACATCAGCGTGCATAAGATCCTGCATGAACATTTAGCCTTTAAGAAGCTATGTTCACGTTGAGTACCATATAATTTGACAACCACTCAAAAAAGAACTCGCGTCGATTGGTGCCAAGAAATTCACAAAAACTACAATGGCGGTGCTTGAAAGAACATTTATAAAGTCGTCACAGACGATGAATCTTGGATCTATACGTATGAGCCCGATAGTAAACAGCGCTCGACTGTGTGGGTATTCCAAGATGAACCAAAACCAATAAAAGTTGTTTGCGCTCGAAGCACATCAAAACAAATGGTAGCCTATTTTTTCGGAAAAACCGGTCACGTTACAATCGTGCCTTCAGAGAGTTGTAGAACGGTCAATTCCGAATGGTACACAACTATTTGTTTACCAAAAGTTTTTGAAGAAATAAGGAAAACAATCCTAAAGTGTTTGAACTTTCTCCACCATGACAATGCGAGCTCTCACAGGTCGGTTCAAATAATTGAATATTTGACCGGGCAAAACATTGAATTGATAAGCCATCCGCCGTATAACCCTGATCTAGCATCCTGTGATTTCTTTTTGTTCCCACAGTGAAGAATAAACTTCGTAGTCAACGGTTTTCTACGTCGGAAGAGGCAGTTGAGGCATTCAAAACTCATATTTTGGAAATACCGCCTTCTCGGTGGCAGCAATGCTTTTCAGATTGGTTTAAACGAATGCAAAATTGCATTGATTTTCAAGGAGAATATTTTGAAAAGCAATAAAACTATTTTCGATAATAAAAAATTTTTTTTGTTTGGTATTCTCGAAATATAAACGGATACCCTCGTATAATATATAATAGTGGTGGCTCTTTGATTTTCAAGGAGAATATTTTGAAAAGCAATAAAACTATTTTCGATAATAAAAAATTTTTTTTGTTTGGTATTCTCGAAATATAAATGGATACCCTCGTATAATATATAATAGTGGTGGCTCTTTTCAATTAAAGCCTTTATTTGGTTTTGATCAGCGGTGGAAACAAAGTCTTCCTGATCCACCTATAATTAAAGCAAAAATTTCCCGTTCTAAATTTATCAAATCACTTACGAATGTTAATAGTGCCCTAAACACAACATATTATTTTGACTACTGGCGCGGCATTACTGCCTTTCCATTAGTAAAAGAACAAGTACTGACAATGTATTTTACTTTCATACATTATAAAAATTGCGTAAAACTATTAAGTCGTACTTGAAGAAACACAACTGTACAATATAAGCTAAAGTGTGTAAACTAACTACTAGTACGTGTATTAAATATTCCTAGAATATATAACATGTTCGAATATACTTAACTAAATTATAAGTAAAACCATTACGAGCTTTCTGAACAATCTGATATATAACGTAACAATCAAAGACTACTATTTTGGGAGTAATAAAAGAGAGCTTTGTAAACAGGCATTTCAATTCAATGAATTTAGATAGTACTAGAATTTAATGGAATAACATTTAACATATCTTGAAGAAAAGTAAAGTGTGTAATTATATAAACCTTATTAAACACAAGGAGAGGTTTCTTGTAGAGTTGGACAAAGTAACTCAAATAATATTCCATTGTCAAAAATTTCACATTATGATTATAGGTTCTTTTAATAAAACAAAGAAACGTTTTTATTTTCTCTATTATAACATGAACATCTATATTTTCTATTAATCAAAACGAATGGTGAATTCTAAATATTTTTTCATATTTTCAAAATGGTTATTTTCAACATGATTCTGCTAGACATATTGCACATGTTAATTTAAATTTTTTAGAATAATTTTTTGGTGACCGTGTTTGATAAATGAAAACAGTTTTCCATCTCGTTCGTGCGATTATTTTGTGATACTCTAAAAATAGCTTTTATGACACCTATACGTACTGTGAACTATTTAAAGGACCAGTGCAAACAAATTTCTGTAGTTTATTTTAACATTATAAATATCTTTTTATTAAATATTAACTTTGTTTTTGACAAGTCCAGTGCAAATGTAGTTTTTTTGTGTTTTTTTTGGGGCAGTATTGATTGAAAAATTATTTCATTTATTTACGTTTCGGAAATATATATATATTGCTTTCTTCAGATTTTTATTATTTATCCAATATTATATCTGCCTGTAAGTGATTAATTATTAATTATAAACGATAAAAGGGAAAAAAGGAACATAATGAATGAATATATACATATATATATATATATATATATATATATATATATATATATATATATATATATATATATATGTATATACTATAATTTTTTGATATAATGTTAGTAAAGCAAGACATGAGAGATAGTGTTTGATCAAAATATACAATAATTATTTTCTTAAAAAGCACACATGTGCATCTGTGTATAGAGGCATAAATTTGTGATATATAAATTTAAATGTATATAGAAAATTGTTATTCGCAATGAGATTACTTGATATTTCCTTAAAAATAAACAATCTTGATGTTTTAGAACAGTTTGAAAAACTAATTAGACCTAAGAACAATTCCATATTTTGTAGCAAAAATGCCGAGGGCAATGTATGGTACTGTCTAAAATATAAATAGATACCAAATTTGCGCCCGAAAGTAGTAGAAAGCTTATAAGTTCAAAGATCCAAGTTTCGTTAAAGAAATTAAAACAAAAAATTACAAAAGTGCTTGTTCATAGTAGGCAATTCATGTTCGTGCAACATTGAATGTCATTAGAGGAACATTATCGAAAACTTGAGGATGTTGAATATGAAAGTAGTAAATTAAGGAACAAGTGTCATAAGATATGTTTTATTGCACGAGACCAGTTTAGGGCCCTCTTAGCTTCGCACGTCGTGCACTGAGAATGGGATGTGATAAGTGTCTCTTTAAAATTTAAATTTGTCAATTTCTATTGAACATTTTGTACTTCTTAAATTTAATGTAAAATGAATGATACATTTTCATGTATTCTACCTGAGGGTAGTGAACTTGTTAAAAACGTTGTAAATAACTCACTTTCCATTAAATCTCGTATCAATGATGAAAAGCAGTTTACGAAACTTGAAGAAAGATGGAAGGAAAATAAAGAAATTTTATCATTAAATGTTCAACCTGCACATTTCTAATGGCAATATTCCAAATATACTATTTATTACATTAATAAATTATTCTGTAAAATTGTTTGTCCTTATTTGATATTTAGTTGAGTACATTAGCACTTGACAGTTTAACTTCACATTTTTTGATATTTGGATTTGATATGAAATTTCAATTGAAAAACTAAACTAGACTAAAACAGTGTGTTTAAAGTATTGATACCATATTATGCCAACAAATTTGGAAAGCTTAATTAGGTATGGGATTATAAGCATCAGAATAAATAAGAAAATATTAAACTGAACTTAATATCTGGTTACGAGAATTGAAGAAATTGGATTGGAGGATTGGAGAAATATTGAATTATGTCTAATAATAGCGAATATCAAAATAGACAGACAATTACACATCATCGGTTTCTGTTCGTATTCTTGAAACCTGTATTATACATATATTAAATACTTCTTCCTGTGAACTAGCAGCCATATTTAAAAATTTCTAACAACAAAAAATGTGAAAAATACTAAAACCACTACAGTTGTTGTAATATGATCTGATAATAACCAATGTGACAGTGCGACAAAATCAGTGTAGGCTGAAACCTATTCAGACCTATACTGCATCCAGTGACGTAGTCTGTCTTGTCAGTTGCTCCGGATTTATAGAGGTATACAGCAAGTTATGTTACCGTTGTCAAAAACAGAATACAGGAAAATTTAATGCTACAAATTTGCCAATGAATTAAATACTGATCATTATTTAATGAATATGACTTTTGTAAAGAGGAGACCTTTGGTGCTGCCACAATTGAAAGTATATCTGGGTATTCATGTACCGGTAGTTCGTATCATTCTGCACGAACATGTTCAAGCGAGGAAAGTTTAATCCCTTTGGCCACCCCATGCCTTAACCGACAAGCAGATAGCACAACGCATTTAATGGTGTCCTCGAGAAATTTAAAAATGCAACATTTTGTTAAGAGCGTCGTGGAAAACTGGCTTAACTACTATAATGTGCCCTCAAAAGAACAGCAATGTTCGACTCTTCAAAGATGAAAGTATGCCCGTATCTACATAGAAATCTCGATCCGTTAAGAAGAAAATAATGGCGGTTTTTTACCTTGGCTGAGTGGAATTGCGAAGCGTGTAAAACTGGAAACTCAAAAGCAATCACTTTAAAGTGATACACCATGGAGTGCATGTCTAGAATTGTTAAAGCATTCAAAAACATTATTTCTCGCTAGAGGTCAGACACCTGGTTTTTTCACCACGTAGGTTTGAAGACAACCTACGTGGTGAAAAAAACAGATGTCAGTTTATGACAATATTGGCAATTGCTCAAAACAACGAATATTTCATTAAAATCATAATCAATTAAGAAAAAGTTTTCAGTATATTTGTGAACAATATCTGAATCCATTATTGTATCTTAACTGAATAAATTTTAGTGTGATTTTGTCGTTGGACGAAAAATACTGAATTATTCAAGTTCTCAGGAATTTTTGTAATAATTTTTACCAAGAAAATAGGGGTTAATAATACGTATGATCTCCACGAACATCCTAAAAACGTTTGATATCTTAATGACATATTCTCTTTTTTTTTAGTTATTACCAACAATTGTATAAATACTAAAAACAAACTTTTTCAGCTGAAAATACAAACACATTCTGAAAAAGATAGTATTGAATGAATTGTTCTGCGAGGAAATATAGTATACAACAATAATTTTGTAAAAATATATTACTTTCTCAGCACCTAAAAGAAATGTTCTTAATTTCTCTTGCTCCGCGCCGTTGAGATGATACGTCGCTTTTATTTACTTTTAATAGATATGAAACTCAATATAATTTCTGTATTTTTAAAAATTAAGTACTTTCAGTTATTCTTCAGATAATTTAATTCTCTGAAGTCTATTAAATTGTAATATATAGAGTCTTAATAAAAAACTTGATGTTGACAGGTGAAAAAAAATAGTTTTCGAGATATGGTTTAATTAATAAAGTTTATGTAACGAATCAATCATTTGGTGCACTTAAGGCTATTACAAAAATTGTTCAAACTGTCGAGCTTGCTCTCATTTACAAATTGTTGTCGAAGAGAGTGGCGTATTTGATTAAAAACATCTTGATTTCTTAGTTGTTGGCCGGTACCCAAAATTATCTGTCATCGTTAATTTTTTGAATTAATTTCTGTAACGTAAACGATTTCTTTTAAACATTTCCAAACATAAAAATTCAAAGAATTTAAATCTGGTAGTCATATAACCTTCCCTCATTTAAGTAATTTCCGATAATAAGTAAGTATTATAGTAGACTGAAGCAATGTATGTAATACATTTATAATAATATCTAATAGCACAACTTCCAGTAAATTATTTAAATTGTCACGTAAAAAGCTTCGAAAGCATTTACCACTCAACCTATTTGGTAAGCGAAATGAACCAATAAAACAATCGCAATGCTTATAACTTAAATTGATGATTTATATAATTTATGAGTTAACATAATTTTCCTTAGTTCGTGTAAGCAATTATGATTCATTACCTCTCCATTATACATAACTTTCGCTCACTCTGGTTTTGCCAAACAGACACATGATTTAGACCTGTATATCTGCCTAGTACTCACACGAGAATTATTGTCTACAGTGTGCAAAATTACCTGATCGACGCTTTGCGCACGAACTGTTCAAAGTCTGAGACTGAGCTTAGAGTCGACTTCCTAAAAAATGCGATGAGATAGAACATATCTCATAGGAAATATTTGCTAGCAAATCCGCGAATTTCGACGTGCTTCGCTATAACGCAAATGCATATTGACGTATTTCAATGTAACCATTGTAAAACTAAAAAAAACTAATATCACTGTCGATGTCTAATAGAAAGAGAAAACTGATTCACATAATATTTTGATATCAATAAATGAAAACCAATGTCAAAATGTAAATCAACAAAATTTCATTATCCTATAACTCAAAAACTATTAAATGTTTGACCTAGATTCATTAAAGTTATTTACTTGTTTTCATGTCACCCGACAACGTCTGTAAAATTTTGCGTTAATACACTATATCGCTAAGTTCATGTTGCCAGTAAACTCAAAATGTATTCATGTATGAAAAACATGGGAGTATTAATTATTTACATAAACTTAAATTGGAAGAATTGACATCAAGAAGGAAACTAGCATCGTGAATATATCGACTGATCGCAAACATTACATTCTATTGTACTTAACTGTGAGCAATGTGGGCGACACGTCTCTTTATTTATGATCAAAAACGTGAAAGAATGCAAATGCAAGGTGTTTATTTGAAACTGTTTAGCATGAGCCAGGACTGATTTTTTGCGAAAATTTGTTAGAGTTTATAAAATCTGATGCTGTGTTTCTGAATTCAAACGGTAATATGGTCAGTACACACATCATGGTAACCCCTTCCAAAAGAAAGCCAAGATATTTCCATAACTGGATGAGCACCATAATAAAATTTTTGTAAAAGCTAAACTATTAGGCTATTTCACTAGACAAATTTAATAAAGCAATTTTTAAAAAACGACTACATAATCCATAAAATAATTTTTGTACCAAACGAAAAATTGGCACAATTGCGATTTCAGGCTGTTTCTCTTATCGTATTCGCTAGACCAACCCCTAAGTGACACTAATTCTTCAAAAGCCAAGTTTCGGTCAGATGATGAATTTATTGCAGCTATGGGTAAATATTTTGAGAATGTTAAGAAAGGTCATTAAAAATATTATACTAGTACTCTGACATTATTGGCCCTACTACGTTGAAGTTGAAAAGAAACAATTTTAAAAAATAATAAAAAATTAATAGTTTAAATAATTTCGTTCATTTCGCTTTTTACTTCCTGTCAAATTATCTTTATATATGGTAGACTAAAGCAGGGATATTTAGACAGCATGCCTGAACGGCGAGCCAAGCTGATTTCGATAGCCCCGGCTAGTTAAGACCGTCACTGATGTATATCGGGGGTGTTGTAAAATGTAGTAAGTTTGATTACGTACGGATTTTTATTGCGTTGATAAAGATCAATATTTGTATCAATATTGTATTGTGACGTATTTATGAGAGCAAAACGGAATAACAATAGGCTGCTGTGCGTGGATAATATATATAAAATCATCGGACAATTGGCAGATCTAAAATACAATGGAACTAAAGTATTTTTTCAGAATGTCATACATTGTTCCTCTATCCGAAGAAAAAAGACTGCTTTAGACAGACATATAAACACACAAAAACACAAATACGAGGTGTGGCAATAAAATAACGAGACTGGTATGGAAATGTTATTTATCGTTACAAAACTTATATTTAACTTTTTCCCCTTCAACATACTCTTGTCCCCTATCGATACACCGCTGTATACGTGTCTTCCATTGTTCAAAACAATGCTATAGTTCATCAGTTGTCAGCCTCTTCAACAACTGTCGTTTTTGCCTTTACATGTTTAACAGCCTGAAAATGTGTTCCTTTTAATGCGATTTTCCGGGAATACGCAGGATGATTAAGCACAGCGATGCGCTTGTCCGCTAAAAACTGCTTCACAGATAGGGCCTTGTGAGCACAACTTTTTGTCATGTTTAATTTAATATGGAAAATGTTTTACTGTATCTTTGTTAATGTTTACCATATCAGCAATCATCCGAATGCTCAAACGGCAGTCTTTCCGCACAATTGCTTTAATTTTCTGAACGTTCCCTTCAGTTCTTGCAGTCACAGATCGACCAGGACGTTCATCTGCTTCGACCTCCTCCCGACCATCAGAAAACCGTTTGTACCATTCAAAAACTCGCACACGTGACATAACATTATCACCAAACACGTCCTTTAACATTTGTACACATTCTGTTGGCGAGTTTTTAATTTGACAAGATATTTCAGGTTAACCATTATTAGGATACTACTAAGTGTCAATGTCACCTACAATTAAAGCTCGAAAGTAAATTAAAACAGCTAGACGCAACTACGGGTTGTCGCTCGAGAAGTGTCAAGGTCGATGACATTCCTATTACATCCTCATCTGGTACGGTTACGCGATGAAAGAAGCGTAGTCTCGTTATTTAATTGCCATACCTCGTATACAACAAAATTTTACCAACGTCTCAGAAGAATTCTAATTTATCTTATTGTGTTAATATATATTGTAATTTATATGTTGTCAGTTTGTAAGCTATTATTTAAGACAATGGAGAAGAAATCGTTCCGGCAGTGTCGGAATACGTATAATGCAGACTACGTATTGCCAAGGGCTCGAATGTTAAGAAACTGTTCATCTTGCGCGCACCTAAAAATGTAGATCAGCATTAAATCTTCTCTAATAAGTAAAAAGTGTTTGTTAAGCTGTGACGAGACTATAGATTGTAAAAAATGCTATTCTGAATATCATTGTACGTACAATGAAACCTTTTCAACAATCACTTTCATTTTTATTAGTAAAATGTTGTCAAAGTGTACCGACGAAGTTATTCACATGTGTGACACTAACAAGTTTTGAATTGACAATAAACCAAATCCTGATACTTGTTACTGATGCCGGCTCGTCAAAGCTTTCTGCGGATGTTTTCTTAAATATGAATCTCCTACTTTACTGCATGGAACGTGCCTGTTACATGCATTACATCTTCTAGCAAGCAACACCAAAAGCCACTGTCCTGGCATACGAGAACCACTCCAACCAATTCTTTCACGCTAAGGCACATGGCTAGAAGCAGTTTTCTGTTATTCAAAAAACATTCACGCAATAAAATCCTTAGTATTACGGTTCATCCCGAAAGAATATATAGCCATCAAAGAAAGGCAGATAAAGCCGCATGCAAACATGCGGCCAAAAAAACTGTCTTGTTCATTTTTTTGCATTGTAAAATGGTTCTGTTAAAATAGCATACCGTTGTCAATTAATGCTGTCACATTGAGTCACATTACTTGAACTATTAAACATTATTTTAACCTCCAAAACTTAAAGACTGATATACTCATTTAAATGCTCTTTCTATGGACAATGAAGGCTATTATTATTATCAAGCAAGCTATAGGTATCGCTAACATATGCACGAGGTGGTCCCAGAAGTACCCGACCCAACAAAAAAAACACAAATATTTAGGAAAGAACTATGTTTACTTTTTAACATAATCACTTTTCAGCTCTGTACACTTTTCCCAGCGATGTTCAATAAGTTCCATACCCTTTTAATAATAAGAACTGTCCTGCTCCTCAAAATACCCATTATCTGCCGACATCACTTGTTCATCGTTGGAAAATATTTGACAACTGAGCCAGTTTTTCAAGTCTGGGAACAGAAAATAATCCGAAGGGGCTAAATCTGGCGTATAGGGTGCATGAGGTAGCAATTCAGACTTTAATTCATTAATTTGGGCCATTGCAATAACGGATTTATGAGCGGGTGCATTGTCTTGATGAAACAACAGTTACTTCTTAACCGAATGCTGCCATTTTTGCTTGATTTCTTCGCTCAAACGTTGCAATTAGTTCCCAAAATACTCGCCGTCGATAGTTTTTCTTGTTCAAGATATTCAATGAAACGGTCTTCTCCTTTTTTGGAGCCGGTCCTCCCTTTTGAGTCCATTGTTTTGATTGTTCTTTTGTCTCGGATGTGAAGTGATGGACCCATGTTTCATCGATGATTATGAAACGGCGCAAAAATTCTACTTGCTGTGAAGCTTCGCTAAACACTCAATTGAAACATCTTCACGACACTGTTTTTGCTCGAGTGTGAGCAAACGTGGCACCCATCTTACATACAGCTTTCTCTCACTTTTTGAAATACCTATTATGTCTGCTAGCTCGCGCACTTTCAGTCAACGATAATACAGTACCGTTTTGCGGTACTGTATGATCGTCGTCACCTCATTTGGTCGACCACTGCGATGCTTCTCTTGGCAGTTCCCTACGGCCTCGTTTAAACTCTGCTACCCAATATTTCAATATTTTAAACGAAGGAGCAGACTCACCCAGAGTAGAATCCAGTTCACCTATTATATCAATTGGGCTGAGGCCTTTCAAATAAAAGTATTGTATCTCGTAACGATGATCAATTTTCTGCCAAACAAATACTAAACAACGTGGCGTCTTCAAATTTGAAACGTATGCTTTATAGATTGTGTACTTTCTAATACAGCCATATATTTCAATTAATTATGGGACCACCCTCGTATGTTGTAAAAAGTTATCTAATTATAAAGTAGAATTTAAATCTAAAATCTAAAAAAGTTAATTCACAATGGCTTAAAAGTATGAACAATACATATAAATTATTTATTCTCTCTATAGTCACTTCTGCTATTTTGAAAAGTATTGTTTCAATCGAAAATTAGGATTAAGTTTAAAGTAAACAAAAAAAGTTATCATGTATACCAGATAATGTACCCAATCGACGGATGAACATTTAACTGTATTACTATTAACAAAACAGATCATGTAATAATGATCTGTTTTGTTAAATAGCAGAAATAGTTTTAGATTAAAGTAATTGCAACTGTAATCAATTTCAAGTTCCATCGCATATTCCGAAAATTATTTTCGAAACATTTACTAATTAGAACGTACAACCACGTAAACTTATTAGTTAGTCCCTCGCATACCCTTCTTAATGATTTCCTAATTCACCATCATCTCTAATATTCATCAAATTTTAACGTATCTGTAATTGTTTGCCGCCCTCATACATGTATACAACCCCATTCTAGAACATCTATGTATAAATAATTTTGTGATTTTTACCCTACCACTCCAATTTAAATCACAGGGGCACGTTATTGATTGTTATGCTCAATTTATGCCGGTAAATATTCTTGATACCCTAAAGCATTTATATATTGGTTCACAGGGAAGATAAGATTCAGAAAAGATTAGTAATTTAACTTTTAGTCTGTAATTGACTGCGAGACGTTTGATATTACTGCAACTACATAGGTACGTTATCTTTCTGTCTTACTGTAGGGATGTTAATTGAATGACCCTCTTTTTTTAACTCTATTTAATTATTTTCCTACATCTGCATAATTTGATTTAAAGAATATTTCCACTCACACATTTATTGAAATTAAGGTTTCAATAATGATTTCAATGTAAAATGTGAAACCTCTCACATTTTATATTGACAATTTCATTAATGCTAAAAATTTAATAAATACAAGCATGCTTTTGCTCAAAATATATGTAAACCATATTACGTATCATCTACAACTAGTTTTAAATATGCTGAATAATATTATATAATTAAACCCTCTTCTACATTTCGGTGTCAGGTTACCCATGTGATATCATTACACATGTACAAATTTTGACTACTTTTTCTGCCTTTATCACCTTCTTTTGTTTGATTCGCTATCTTCCCATGTTTTAAATGTTTTAACATAGCAGTGTCCCAATTCTCTTTCGGTCTCCTTCTCTTTCTTTCTTTTAGACTCTTTGCTATCCATATTCTTTTTCACTGGTATTTCATTCTTTAATCTTTTCATATTAACCTAGCAAGTTAGCTATTTTTCTTTTATACACTCCAATGGAGATTTCGTTCTTGCCTTATTATTGAATTTGGTGTTCGATCTCTCAACGTCATTCCCTTCTTCGTAAATATTTCATTTTGAGTGCTCAAGTTTTATTCTCCATAGCTGTTGTCATTATCAACAATTCATATCCATGTTAGTTGTATATACCATTAAATATTATATATAACAATATTAGTTCTTGTTGATATTCCTCTTTCATTGATAAATTTCTCCTTAGTAGCATACAATAAATTTGTCCTTTTATTTATTTCGTTTATATTTAAGTCCTGATTTCCTTTTCTTTCTACCAGGTCGGCTGAAAAGTCCCCGGTCTGACACATAGATGGCGTTACTGTTATTAAATCCATATGTTTTTTAGATAGTACTAACCTTCAAACGAAACGTGTCAAAATTTGACAGCAATCCGACCATTAGTTACTGAGATATTGCGTTAAGAGTGAAGCTACTTTTGTTATTTAAAAAAATGGAAAAAAAAGAATTTCGTGTGCTGATAAAGTACTGCTTTTTGAAGGGAAAAAATACCGTTGAAGCAAAAGCATGGCCTGATGAGGAGTTTTCGGACTCTGCGCCTGGAAAATCAACCATAATTGATTGGTATGCTAAGTTTAAACGTGGTGAAATGAGCACCGAAGACGGCGAACGCAGTGGACGACCAAAAGAGGCTGTCACCGACGAAAACATCAAAAAAGTTCGCAAAATCATTTTAAATGACCGTAAAGTAAAGTTGATCGAGATAGCTGACATCCTAAAGATATCAAAGGAACGTGTTGGACACATCGTGCATGAATATTTGGGCATGCGGAAGCTCTGTGCAAAATGGGTGCCGCGCGAGCTCACATTCGATCAAAAACAACAACAAGTTGATGATTCTGAGCTGTGTTTGAAGCTATTAAATCGTAATAAAATCGAGTTTTTGCGTCTATATGTGACAATGGATGAAACATGGATTCATCACTACACTCTAGAGTCCAATCGACAGTCAGCCGAGTGGACTGCACGCGATGAACCGGCTCCAAAGCGTGGAAAGACGCAACAGTCAGCTGGAAAAGTTATGGCGTCAGTTTTTTGGGATGCGCATGGAATAATTTTCATAGATTATCTTAAAAAGGGCCAGTCCATCAACAGCGACTATTATGCAGCGTTATTGGACCGTTTGAAGAACGAAATTGCAAAAAAACGGCCCCATATGAAGAAGAAGAAAGTGCTGTTTCACCAAGACAATGCACCGTGTCACAAATCAATGAAAACAATGGCAAAATTAAGTGAATTGGGTTTCGAATTACTTCCCCATCCACCGTACTCTCCAGATGTGGCCCCCAGCGACTATTTCCTGTTTGCAGACCTCAAGAGGATGCTCGCCGGGAAGAAATTTAGCAGGGATGAGAAGGTGATCGCCGAAACTGAGGCCTATTTCGAGGCGAAAGACAATTCGTACTACAAAAATGGTATCGAAAAGTTGGAAGAACGCTATAATCGGTGTATCGCCCTCGAAGGCAACTATGTTGAATAATAAAATCGAATTTTGTCAAAAAACTGTGTTTTACTATGGTAGACCGGGGACTTTTCAGTTCGACTGTTATTCTCACTCACCAATCAAGTATTTAACTTGTCTCAATTTCTCAGCATTAATTTGTATACTCATTACATGTTATCTTTTGATATTATCATTATTTTTATTCTCTCTATTTAATTAGTCTCGAGTTTTTTGACCTCGATTCACCCTAGCTGCTTTCTGTTCTTCGGTCAAGAGATGCGGTATCCAATGGGAAACTAATTTCTTTACACGCAATTCTTTATGTAAAATTTTTTGAATTGAGGTCTTTGAAGTCCCCAATAATACTTTAATCTGACGATATGTCACATGTCGATCTTTGTTGATGATTTTGCGCACAGCATCGACCTTTTCCTGAGTGACTGCCGCTTTTGGGGAATCTACACTTGGATCGTCGCTGAGACTAATCCACTCACGTTTGAATTCTCCATATCAACGAAAAATTGTTGTCTGATGTGTTGCTCCATTGCTGAAAATAGAAACCAACTCGGCGAGGCATTCTTGTTAAGATAATTGTCTTCGAAAATTATAAAAAATTCTTCCACGAAAATGACTCGGTTTAATTCAATTTTTCAACTAATTTGTCAGCTTTAACAGTTCGTTGTAGTTACAACACTACACGTACCTCACTGAAACTTTATATTTAGGTTAACTCTTTAGACATTTGATTATTGCGCCCTCTATGTCCCACTATACAAACTTAGAAGACATCCCACGTAGACTTTAAAAGAAACTTCATTTAATAGTATTTATCAAAATTTATTGAGTTATTTGCTCTTATGAAAGATATGAAAAGTACGCTATTTAATAATAATAAACCAGAAGTAATTTTCAATAAGTATTCGTTTTCATAACTAAACTGAAAAACGGTAACTACACAAGACAAGATTAATATTTTAGACATTTATTTTTTATGATCTAAACTCTATGCTAATTGTTTCATATATCTGTCAGCCGTTACACGTACTCTGTTTTACCTGCCAATTCATTGCGAAGACTGTATCTAGATGAGCGAAATATCAAGTTGTTGCATGACTGGTACCGTTAACGCTGTAGAACAAAATGTTTTCATATAAAGAAATTATAAAACCCATTTTAGACTTACAGGATACAGCATGAGGTAAATCTTTCACGCAGTTTAGAAGTAAAAAGTAATGTCTTAACAATTATAGTCAACGTATATACATTAGTGTGGGCTAAACTTCATAGAAAAAAGTTACAAATCCTTGCGTTAAAAACGAAGAAGCCGAATGTGAAAGATATGTATGTGAAAGAATAAATCAGTTAGCATAGATTCAAACGACGTAGCTCTACAAACCTAAAACTCGATTTCATTACCTGCCTGCTTCACTTACACACTAATTTTAAGAACTATGAATTAGAAATTATTGAGAGGAATTACTAAAATATATCCTATATATTACTTAAAACAATTTATTTGTTCTCACAGAATAAGAATGTCAATATCTGGAAATAAAAAAAATAGTCTAGTCGTCTTCTGGGCTTCCAGGCTGGAATCGCGTCACTGGTATAACTGTCGACGTTTCGCACCCACTCGTATGGGACATCTTCATGGCTCAACCACTGCTACTGTCTGTCGCACTGAAACTGAGTGGGTACAAAACGTCGGCAGTTATACCAGTGACGCGGTTCCAGCCCGGAAGCCCAGAAGAAGATAATATGGACCACGACCGCGGAAGTTTACGTACCTGATTAAAATAGTCTAGTATCTAAATAATTTGAAGGGACATGTATTTATTGATATAGGAAAGTATTCTGTCCAAATTGGTCAGTGTTAAAGATGCTTCATCCAATTCACTATGTATAAACTTTATCCTACAATAATCATTATTGTATATTTAATATTTAGAATACATATAAATTATTAAATACCTTCATTATGTCCGAAACAATTTAGGGATTAGTAACATTCGATTAAATTCTAATATGAATTCATTTTGATGAAATTGTTAATTTTCAAATCATATACAAAACACAAGTACTATAATTTACATTTTTAGACCCCGTACAGACAAAATGCTTTTTCGTTTTCAACAATTAGATTTTAAGGCTCTATATAATAAAATTTGTTCTTCAGGTAATCAAATATTTGATTAAGAAATGCAAAATCAACTCAGTTTAATTAAAATATGCTTTTGGTGGACGGATAATTCTCTTGTCATTATTAGAATACATTTGAATAAAATTTGAACTGAATTTGTTCCCAAATATGATTTTTACTTTATGGAACTTTTTACCAATGCATTTCCCTCAAATATGTTTAACATATATCATAATGGTCAATTAAACTGTGTAAAATATCCTTCAACAGACTATAATTTCGTTACGTTATCTCGCTTTATTATTCTTCTTAGTATATCAGGATTACGTAGGACCAACGATGATGATTTTACAAACGAACTCAAATGAAAACAAAAACTTTTAATTACTGATTTATATCGTTCGGATTTAATTAAAAAGTTTTATATAATACAAAGCGCACTCCTTTTTGCATTTAATTTGCAAATTCTCTTTATTTTTGTTTTGGTGAAGTATTAATAAGTTTAACCATTTTTAGTTACAAAGCAATAAATCTTTCTAATTTCATAATTTTAATTCTATCTACAAACTTCGGTCGATTTCGTGTAAATAATATAACATATAATTGTATTTTATTAAAACCTAAATATTCAATTTTGAAGCATTCAGTTATTTGTTATATTTATAACAAATATTAAATCTGTTTCCGCAAATCATTTATAAAAATTAGTAAAGGGCTGAAAGCTTGAGCTTTACAGCTCGCCCATACCTACATCACAGACTTAGACGCTACACTTTCTATTGACACCACCCCAATTAAAAAAAAGCAATATTTTCCAAATTTTCCAATCGAAAAAACATAGCTTCAAGAGGAAGGATATGATTAAGTTTTAATAATAGAATTGAATTTTTAAAGTTGTCAAAAAATTAATTTAGAGCAACCAAACAGAATATGAAACCACTACAGAGGAACTTCCCCTTTTTAAATCCTTGTGAAACTAAATGAAGGATGCTTCATCTAATGTTCATAAGTAACGTAATTAGAATGCCTGTGTTCTATCTTTTATCTTCTTTATTATTTTATTTTAACAGATTACTAAAATTTAACTATACACTATTACTAATTTTTTATTATTAAAACGACAGTGGCAATCAAACCATTAATTATTTCGTCACTAATTACAATTATGTAATATAAAATTTAATTTGCATCTTTGGTAATCTAATTTTTAAATTAAAGCATAAAATTTTATATAAAGTATTCCTAGAACATGATTCTTTCACATTCACTGCCTAGAAGTTATATTATCCATATTATAAAACTGTAGTGCATACACTTCGTTACACTGTTTCCTTAAGTCACTCATATTCGATATTGTAGATAGTTATCGGGTTACTGAATTGTAATTATATAATTACTATTTTAAACATTTACCTGTTGCCGATTATTAACTGTTTATTAATAGTTTCATTACTCTTCATGTGATTATTGCACAATTATAGCAAATATGTAGATATTTTCAAAGATGTGGTAAATGAATACCTCTAGAAGTGTATATAGATTCTGTCACTCAGAACACTTTTTCAACAAAGAAATTCAACTTCGTTTCGTGACAGAATGTATGGCCACACATGGCGATAAGAAACAGTTGAAATTAAGAAAAGGACGAGCACTCTAAATAAAAGATTTTGCTTAAGGTTACACGTCGATTTAGAAACCTATTGTAACACAACACATGTAGACTAGCAACAGTAAACAAACGTCGAGCAGTTGAATATTACTCGAAAACTGCATTTACTACACTTCCTTCACGATAACTTGTCTACTTACAAAATTCGGTAATATCACTCTAAAAATATTTTTAGTAAAACTATGTACCAAATTAGATTTGGATGATACGCTTGTTTCGAAACTTGTATAAAATTTTATATCACATCAAATCATATGTACATAAAGAGTGTTTCAAATTGCGCGGTTTTTTTTAAGAATAAATAAAATGTAGATGGTGCACTGAATTTGTCTGGGTATGTGGGCATTTAAAAAGTGTGATGTATGACATTTATAAAAATGGCTTCGTACACGGTACAACAACGCATTCAAATTGTTGAATTATTTTATGCAAATCAGCGTTCTGTGAAAAGAGTTATTAGAAAATTACGCGAATTTTATGGTTTACATAATCGTCCATCTGAAAGCATTATTGGTTGAACTATTAAAAAATTTCAAGAGACCGGTTCCGTGGAAGATCAAAAAAGTGCAAAATATAGTCGTAGTGGTCGTTCACAAGAAAATATTGGTTTAGTTCGTGAAAGTATTGCTGAAGATCCTGAAATGTCACGACAACTTGGACTTAGTGGATCAACAACATGGCGTATTTTATACAAGGATTTAGCTCTGAAGGCACATAAGGTTCAAATAACACAGGAATCGAAACCATTGGATCATGTAAAACGTCGTTTATTTGTCAATTTCATCTATGAACAACCACCTAATTTTTCTCGAAAAATAATATTTTCCGAGGAGGATCATTTTGAACTTGATGGCTATGTTAATAAACAAAATTTCCGTATCTGGGGTGAGGAAAATCCACGAATTATTCATGAGAAACTATGCATCCTAAACGAGTTACAGTTTGGTGTGCATTACGGTCAGGTGGTGTAATTGGACCTTACTTCTTTAAAAATGCTGCTGGTAAAGCTGTAACTGTCAATGGTGATCGATATCGTCGGATAATAACCGAATTTTTGTGGCCTCAATTAATGAATATTGACCTAGAGGATATGTGGTTTCAACAGGATGGCGCTACACCTTATTTTGCACACGAATCAATTGATTTATTGAGAGAAAAGTTTCCTGAACGTATAATCTCAAGAAACGATGATGTCAATTGGCCACTAAGATCATGCGATTTAACACCGTTGCACTATTTTCTTTGGGGTTATGTGGAAGGTCAGGTTTAAAAAAACAATCCACAATCAGTTGCTGCTTAGAAGGATTAAATTATTCGTGTCATTGGTGAGATAGAGCCTCAATTATGTTAAAATGTCATTGAAAATTTTAACAAAACAGTGGACGTCTGCGGCGCTGCAAGAGGAGGCCATGTGGCAGATATTATTTTTCGCATATAGATGTCATAACTGATAATTCAATTACCAATAAAAAATTTTTGAAAATGAATGCAAATTATGTGTTTTATTTATTCTCTAAAAAAACCGCGAAATTTGAAACACCCCTTATATCAATATGCACTGTGTTATCAAAAAATATTTTTAAGATAATTACAAAATTTGACTTTCAATTCCCTTCTTTCTTTTTTAATTAAATAATTGTAATTAGCTCTTGACGATAATGTGTAAAATAAGTTGACGAGGAAAAGTTTTATTTTAAATTCGTTTTACTCTGTGGCTAATGGACGGTTACAATTGAATTGGTCGGAGCATTTATAGCAATACACTGTACTTCAGGGAAATAGTTATTGGGGTTAATGTAAAACCAAACAAAACAAAATTTAAAAAGTCGAGAAAGTAATTAGACAGAATAAACTTTTAGAAGCAAAACAAGCTGATGAAAATATTGTTAAAAGTACTTATTAGCTTTGTACCTAACACGAAGAAATAGATTTAAATATTATCAAAAATCACAAAATATCTTATCCTGTTGTACATGCATATTTAATAATATGCACTTACTATAAATGTAATATATATAAAAATTTATAACTTTTTTTATTCGTTGGTATAACATAAATTTAGTAATCACAATGGGAGCAGTACTATCTTAATAAGAAGACTTTCGTGCTTGTAGTGAATTTAATAAGAATATTGATTTAGCTCATGGAAGTTCCAAGAATTCGAGCTTTCGTAGGCAAATTTTCTTTCTTACCGAAAACAATATATCCTTGCGTACAGCCACCTGGAAAAATTGAAAGATTATCTACATGTTTATGGCTAGACTTCTGAAAGACATAATGATTCTTTTCAAACAAATCATTTAACTTTTTAGTTATACATATTATAAATAAAATTCTATAATAGATGTAATTTTTAATATTTTTTCCGAAATTTATAACGCAAACAAAAAAAAAAGAAGGCGGCAAGATTTCTTTAAAATTTATGCTCTTTCAGTTTAGTTCATCGACTGCTTTTTTACAGTACAACTAATACAATTTTGAATCATAGGTAGGGTAATGTATACAGTTTTTTGATATACATATTTGCATTTTATTAGTATATAGTTAGGTTTTTTGACAATTCAAATTACTCAAAGTAGCTTAACCCATTGTAATATACATTTCTTACATGTGTGGTATCTTTCATGTTTTTTTTTTGTAAAGGAAGACACCATCACGTGGTGATGTGCCGAATTCCCACCGACTAAAACTTTGGACATCTTGAACCGTCACTAGTTGTTGTCAACATTAGATACACTTGGCAGTCCACATTAGTTTTCTTTCTAATTTCCTTCTTCTCTTTTTTTTGTACGCAAAATTATTTCAATAATTTCTTTAATACTTGTGCAGTTTTCTCTTGACCTAGTTATTGTGAATATAATAATTTCTACTTCTCCACACAGAACTATTGTCTCTGTCCATTTTGCGCAACCGAAAATCGTATGTTCAGCCGTGTCCGTTTCTTTGCAATTTAGACAAGTATCATCATTTACCTTTCCGATTATTTTAAATACACTTGGAACACACCATGACGAGTCAGAGATTGTGTCAAGTAGAAATCCAAAGATCTGTCTCTTTGCCCACTCCACTTTCGTAATGCTTTTATTAGACTCCTTTTGCCAGCGCTCGATGATTCTTTTTTGGCATTTGTTTATCGGCATTTCAAGTTTTCAATTGACATATCTTTGATTCAGTGCAGTATGCAGAGATGCATTTGAGTAGTGCCTTTCTCTGAGTTCTCTCCAACATGTTTTTATACCTTTTGATAGTACGCACTCCATGTCAGATCGGTGGAGCATCCAGCATAATTGAATGTGCGACATCATATAAGTGCCCGCTTTTCATTGTAGAGCCGGGTATGCTTGGCATTAGTTTAGCTAGCGCAGCTGTTCTTTCGTCTGCCTTATTTATAACTCTAATTATATGTTGTTCAAATATCATCCGGTCATCAAATGCCCAAATACTTAATCGTTTACTAATTTCAGTCACATATTTTCCAGTTCAAAGTGGATATTATCACTTTTTAGTTTACTCTTAAGAAAAATTGCTTTGGTTTTATCCTGTGCTAATTGTAGATTACGTTTCTTCATCTAATTGCTTATCATGCAAGAACATCTACTTGTAGCTATTACTAGCCTTTGAGGATCAGTTGGTTTCACTATATGACTATATGCATAAACTACTATAATATCAATCCGAGATAGCGTTAGTCTTAGTACTGAATAATACAGTATATTCCAGAATGTGGAGTTTGATATTGACCCCTGTAGAAGCCCAATGATTTCCATCTACAGTTACATTTTTTGTTTAGATAACTAGAAATTAAAGTTTTTATCTACTGTAAGTAGTATGTTTTCTTCTATAGCTTTTCTAAAGTTTATGGTAGGCCGAATTGAAAACATACCTGACGTCAAGTAATCAGTGCATGGCAAGTTTTTCTACTATTCCTTATTGTATTCTTTACGCCCTCCAGCCTAATATAGCAAATTTGGATGTTACTGATCTTTTTATAACTCTCCACCGTTTGTTAATCTTTCTTATTAACGTCTCATATAATTTGCTTATCTTGTGAAATAGTCATAGTAGCCTATATGAGGACAGTTTTCGTAGGACGTTTTCCTTTCAGAATACGTCTTCTTGGTGACTTTCCACTCGTCTGGAAATTTGGAAATTTTTGGTCTTTTACCAATTAATTTATTATATCCAGCGTCCACGTCAGCTTTCAAATTTCTAATAACGCTTCTCTATCCATTTTTCCATACATCGTTATGTAGGATGAATATATTTTATAATTTATTATATATTTCTTTCCAATGATCCCTTTTTGATTTATTTATCTTTTTTATTATGTTATGTAGCTTTTTTCGACAGACAGGTCCATCACCGTTCTACCTTTATTTAGGCACCTGATAGTTCTTCTGGACTTAATGCACTTGTTTCTCGTGTCTGCTGTTTTGGAAATCCACTAACGTGGAGCTCTTGCAGTATTTCCTCTATTTCTAAGTATGCCGCCCTCGTATGATTTTCGTTCTCGTGCTACTGTTAACTGACCCTAGATAAACCTCATTTGTATTTTAGATCAACTCGATATTTTGACCTCAACTATTTCAAGTAAATGTCTATGATAACTGCAATTTTCAGTCTTTATTGTTTACCAGCCTACAATTTACTCCGCAGCTCTGTTCGATGAACGGGTAACATCTAAATATATATGTAAGATTTAAATTTTCTCTGACGAAAGTCGGTTTGTTCCCAGTGTTGCTTACTACTAGGTCTAGTGTGGCTAACCGGTCGGAAAATATTTCGCCTCTTTTATAAAGAAATGGTGGCGACTTAGAATTTAAGTCTCCTAGTATAATTACTTCTTCTTCTTTGAATATTCGTCTATTTTTGATTTGTATATACTTGGACCTGCATTTGAGAGATATGGCAACAATATAATAAGTATTTTTCCAAATTTATACAAATGTACCCCTCTTTTCTAAATACATTGTTCACACAAATGCCTTTATTTAAAAGTATTATTGCAACATCGCATCGCTTATCCCTATTTGGCTCGTTTACTATGAGTATATATAACAATTTCTGTATGGCCGTGGCATAAGTTATATCGTGGGTCCCGCGTACTCATCCTAGATTTGTTTGTAGAACCTTGATTTCCATCTATTGTTTGTATTGCCACTCTTGGAGTTGTTGCTTTCTCCCATATATTAATTTACTATGATGCGGGCACTGCGTTGATCCGATCTATACTCAATTTTCTCGCAAACTATATAGTAAGCATCATTTTTATACTCTTTTGCTCTGTGGTTTTGTTTTTCATACTTTAAACAAGTTCGAGACCTCTCTTCTTCTTTGTATTCAGCACTTTGATGTCTGAACTATGGATAACTATAGCATTTCACTATGTTCATCATTATTCTACATTCAATCTAGTCAATTTTAATACGTCATCTTTCATCAAGATTTGTGGCTATATTCTTTCCTATTACCACCGTGGCAGCTTGATTCCCATTTACCGTAAGCCTGAAGTACAGGACTTTAATTTGATGTTCTCTCTGTTCTTTCTAATTTCGTCTTTAAGTTCTTCTGACGCATCTATGTCGTTTACGTGTATAATTTCGAAGTTATCCTAGACTATTACCACTGTTTTATTCTTCTTTGCCACCTCTTCAAAAACGCTTTTTCGCAACCTCCAACAATTTTCAAAAACAGATCCCCTCGGTTTGTTTTCTTTTCGCAAATAATCAAACTTGCCAAATATAGCCAAAAGTAATTGAGTCTAATGTTAGTGTTCTTTCTAATTAGATTCTTACAAAGGCTAAAAAATACTATCATATCAGTGATTCCAGTGTCGTCCATCTTATATAGGACGGCGTTCACTTGACTCTCATATAATTCTTCCTTGACAATATAGTCCAAGTCAGGAAATCTGTTTATAATTTCCATATATATTTATTTCTGGGTGTGTTATAATCGCTATATCATCTCCGATTTTGATTTTCGAAATACTTTAAATTTCGGTTAATATCTTTTTGATAATAATTAAAAATAAAATTTTATTTGAGTTCGGAACGAGATACAAACCTGGGATAAAACAAATTACGTGGCAATCGTCTGTCTATTTAGTTTGCTATCTCCATTCAAATATTTAACAAAAATTTTTAATTTAACTCCGGAAAAATTCAAACAAGAAATTAATTATTTAAAATTTAAATCAAATGAATAAGGATCAGAGACGTTCGATCTCTGATCCTTAAAAATTGCACATAGTTGAATAAATCAAATATGTTTTACGAGAGCAAAATTTTTAATATTTTTAATAGATGCTCTTAATTCAAAGCAATCTGTTTCAGGAATAGTTTTCAATAAACCCCGAAGGTATTCATATTATTACTAATGTAGTGATCTGTAACATATATAAATATTTTTGAAGCGAAATCCATTGAGGTGTAGTAATAAAGTAAGAAGGATATTTGTTATTCCATATCTCGAAGACCCTCCAATTAATACTCTTTCATATCCGCCAAAAAGGGTACCGTGTCGTGTACAAATTTTTGTATTATATCAAATGCAAAATCGTAGTTATATATAGATAATGATAGTGTTTCAAATTGCATACTGTAATTTTCAACTTCACATTGTATACTAAATATCGTTCAGCGTCGTTTAAGATATGTAGTAGATACATATGTATCTATTATATTAAGAATCCTACAAGAAGAAGTGTAAATGAAACATTAATTTGTACAATATAACTTTATTTATTTTTTGTAAAAAAATGATATTCATTTTTGTTTTTTTCCGATACTATTTTTGAGCGAGGCAGTAACCCCGTCACGTCCACGGGCGCTCGACCCTTTCATCCACAATCGATCCCTCCATTCACCTGAGGAAGTCCTAGACAGATTCCCTTCCACTCTCTACATCGTTACCATTCGTCTAATGATGTTTGCCCATGTTCTTCTTCTGGAAGTGGTGGTGACAACTTCGCCGTCTTAGCCGCCATTCACTTCAATATCCTCAGTGGTTTTTCGAAGCCTTCTTTGCGCGGCGCCGAGAGAGAAATCGGTGTTATTTCAAGCGGTTGAAATGGCGTTTCTGACATCGACATTCTAAGCGGTCGATGTGGCGTTTCAGGCGTCGATATTGGAGGAAGCGGCGGCGATGACGTAGGAGTTAGAAAAGATAGTATATACGGTTGTGAAGGCGGCTCTGCAGCAGGCGAATGTGCACCTACGGTTTCAAGCGCGACGACTGAGACTGCAGTTATTCTGGTTCCAGTTTCTGTAGTTCTTTTTATAGTTAATCGAAGTTCCTGAAAGAAAACAAATTTTACTGTTTTATTCTAAAAAATTCAAAATAAACACATTCCGAGAATCTAAAGAACACTTTGATCACCATCTCTGATGGGTGCAGCAATCAGATACAACAACTGATGGATGAATGATACGTGAACTGAACATACTGTAAATATTTTTTTTAAATTTTAAATATTTTTTATAGTATTTTATATGTCTATATTAGAATTACTGTCAGTAAGTCAGTGTAAGCACCAAGCCACGTAACATCATAAGTAATTGGAAGTTCAATTAATAAGATTGATGAATTGATGTTTTACTTTGATGATGTTATATTTCATTGATCTGATTCAGATCGGTGTAGCAATAGTCACAATCGTAACAGTAGTAGTACTAATAGCAACAGTTACAATAGTCGTCAAATTAGTAGCAGTCATAGTTGTAACAAGTGGTTGTTGGTATCTGTATTGTTGTTGTTTTTTGAAAATTTGTTGTTCTTTAAAAAGTCAACGTTGAGCAATCAGTTTATTTCTTTCTGCTCTATTCAATTTATAATACTCATTATAAGGTAAATAAAGTAGATAGTAAATTGTGGTGGAAAAGTAACTACTAATGGTAAAACTATTTCTGATACAGGAAGAGGAATTACGTTTGATTCTGATGCAAGAGGAAGAGGAACAGTCGTGTTAGTAACTTATAACCACTTTGATTGCAAATGATGTTACTGTAGTTATTTCAGTTGCACTTGCAACAGGTGGTACTATAATTATATGATTAAGAAATTCCATCTCAATAATAGAATTATCAACACGAACTTTACTTACTATATCTAAAATATCCATCACTTTTATTATTATATAAGTATATGCTTGTATGTACACCCAATACGGACTTAACTAATCCTTCTTATACTAAAATACGATCCTTTTTTTGCTTCTTATTAATCATAAAATCTTAATCAAAAGTATTCTTTTTATTCAGATTATTTTATATCAGAACTTTCAGACCCAAACTTTCCAAAAATTTTCTATTAGTATTACTTAAATGACTATGTACCATGATTTTCGCACAAATTTTCTCGGCTTCCTCCACAATTTATTAACAATATTATTTTTTATCTCCGTCATAATCATATTGTTCTTCTAATACGTAAATTAAATATCACTTCTTAAATAACTAGACGTCCTGCCTGATAGTTAGCTCGAATAATATTATTAATATTTAATTAATAATATCAGTATTTACATGTATATAAATCTTGTCATTCGGAACTTAAATCCTAGTAGAACATTTGGATAAAAAATGATATAAAACATGAGACAATTCACTTTTCACCCTTAACCTCATAATATCGTAATTTTATTTATATCAACAATTTCATCACTAACAGCCGGAGTATTAATATCAATTACTCTACAATGAAAATCAAAAAACAAACCTATTGAATTTTCCACTGAAAAATTAACTGCCGCTGTAGATGTATAAACTTTCATAGTATTACTATTACTATTTAATACAAAAAGAATTCGATCACCTTCTTTAATTCGCAATAGTTTACCAACGTATTTTCCTATATCATGTATGTACATATGTACGTTATGTATATCGTAAGTACTCTCCGGAACAATTATATTCACTCATTGATAAGAACCGCTCACAATAGATTTATAACGAAAAACATCTATATGAACCTACATTTGGTATTTAATTATAAGTCTGCAAACTTAACATATACATTTCATATTCGCCACTTACATATATAGGAGGATTCAAGGTATGTACATGCTATCTGTGATCCTCCTCCAAATAATACCAAAGTTAAATCATTCACACCTCCATTATTATCATGATCCAACATTATATATTTTATAAAATATTATTTCCCGCACCTTTGTATTTTCACTTAATTAACCTCTTCAAAAACAATAAACACAAATGACCGCAGTTTTATACTATTAATCACTTGATATCTTCTACAATTATACTCCATAACGGTTACCATTCGATAGTAAATACTTTTCAACTTCAATCAGAGGTTTTAAATCTCCCTAACTTTCGAAACATCTTATTACATCATTAGTTTTCTTATTTGCTATTCATGAGTCTCTTTCCCAACATTGTCATCCAAATTCGTTATTGTTTTATTCTCTTTATGTATAATTCTAGATAAAGCATACTAATATACTTCGAAATCTTCCTATTCTCCACCTCCTAACATTTTTTCCATAAATCATTTTCAGTTAAATTTTTTCGGAGGAATTCATTTAACCCGTTTTTGACCCCACTTCGTTTCATAAATACACACCATAATCAGCTTTATAAGGTTTTATATATAATCGATTTCCAATAGATATACATACTACATCCTGCTTTATAAGGTTTCAAATATAATCCATTACCTACAGTTCTAGACTCCATAGCAAGATTATGATGTTTCGCTTCATCTGATTGATCTCTTTCCGCTTTAGAATTATTAACTATTTTCGCTATAGCTACAGCACCTCCACATAATAAAGCTAAAGCACCAAGAGCTATAAACAATGGAATTAAAAACAAAAACCTTTCTTAGGTATTGCAATTACTCTAGAACAAGGAGGTAGTATTCTTCTTCCAGACTTCATTAAATTATGATATGCCGCTTTCACGTTCGCCAAATCAGTTTTCCTCTTTTCAGCATATGGCATTGTTCCCTTACTTTTTTTTTACTTTTTTAATATTATCATCCCTTAAATTTTTTCTTTACTGGTTCCTCATACCCATACCTAATTTTGTTTTTCCTTTCCAATTTTGTTTTCCCTTCATAGCAATACTGACTAATGAAGCAGCTAGTCTATCTCCTAAACCTACAACGTGACGCTTCAATATATCATTTAAATGAAAATAAGATATATTGTGCTCTTTACAAGATTCGATCAAAAAATTTACACTATTATCATCTCTTTCATGACATTCTTTTAATTTTGTTCCAGGACCACAAAATCTATATCCTGGTATATGTAATTGCACTGGCAGTCTACCTATTGCAGTATTCAACAATTCATTACATTTCTTTCCCCCTATCTGAATTAAACTACTACGTTTCCCACTCTTTTACTAAAAATGAATTGTTTTCATAAATAACAACTTATATAATATCAACAACCAAAAACAATAAGTATATACACGCCTCATACCCCACTCCAACTTCGATCTTTAAAACTAATTTAATGTATACATTAATACATTAATAATACAGAATTAAACATAAATACAATAGTCATGTATTATTAGTTTTTAATATGCACATACATATAATATATGTATTTTATAATTTAAAATTAATTTTCTTCAATAAATCTACATCATTATAAATTTTGTGCAGTCCATAACTCCTTTGTTATACAAACACACTTAGACGTCACTATTTTAAACATTTTTTCTATTTCCATATTTATATCTCTTCCACCTCTATTTAATCGATTCGTCAATTCCTTTTCAAATTCACAATATTTTATGATGTTAAAAGTGCTAATCGAGGTTTCACCACATCTTTTAAACACCACAATTCCAACAAATCTTCATACGCTAAATTTAAGAACTCTCCATTTTTTTCTATTTTCAATATTTTAGTCAATCCATCAAAACATTCACTAGACATTTGTACATTGAAACTACTGAAAACTGGAAATGCTCCATTGAAATATTCAAAATATTTTTTCAACTACGTACTCTAATAAAAATCGATCCCACTCTTCAACATTAAAAAATACACATTGCTTTTTTATACCTACAATTTAATTTAAAGTCGAATGACTTTTATTCAAAAAATATGCCCTTTCTCTTACTAAAAGTACGTTTCATGACGTTTCTCGTACAATTTTCTCCGCACGCATATCTACTTTATACCAAAAATCATTCGTCTAAGTCATTTAAGTAAAAACAGCTTCTATACAAGGGTGCACTTTATAGTTTTCAAATTTATTAGTGAAATTATTTCTTAATTCATCGTCTTCAATTTTCTTAGAACGATCATCACTTTATTCTCTTATTTTAGATAAACGCTTTATGATAACTCGCCATACTGACAATTATTCTATACCTCTACCTTTATATGTGCTTCACTCACGCATGTAATTATCTTTTTGAATCTTCTTGGGCCCAGACAATTCTAGAACCCCTCATTGACCTCAACTCCTACCATGTTGAAATGACTTTCAAATCATTGAAACCTCAGCCGTAATTATCTTTCCGAACCTCCTTGGGCTTAGCCGATTCTAAAACCTGCTCATTAACCTTAATTCCCACAATATTTAAATGACCTTGAAATCACTCAAACCTCCTCAAGTTCAGCCGATTTTAAAACCCCCTCATTGACATCGCATTGCATTGTGGTTAGGGTCAATGAGGAGGTTCGAGAATCGCTTGGGATGACTTCCTGTCGCTCCAGACTGATACTGTCTCTCACTAGTTAGCACCGTGCTCTTAGATTAGAATAGTATAATGTAGGAGCAGATTTAAATGAAGAGTGGAACAATATCGTTCCTTCAGACGAATCTTTGTTTGTGGGGCTATGATGGTAAATGACTTCGACGTCGAAGAGGCGAAAAGCAGTTTTTTAAGTTTTCCGAAGAACGTGAGACTGCATTTCTAGATGCACTTCTGATGATTTGAGGTGGAATTAGTATAAAAAGTAAGATTGGCGATGAAAAGCATATTGCTTACAACAAAGTGGTGTGGAAACGATCTTGCTTTGATTCAAAGATTCGCCTGAAAAGTAATCGAAAGAGATCTTTATTGGGGTAAGGTCCTAGTGTAGTGGGATTTCGAAGATTTCGAACTCCTACCAAGGAACACAAAATTAAAGGATTACTCTGCAGTTGGATGGTTTGAACGAATTCATTATCCAGAAACGTCCAAAGCTCATTAATTGTAAAGGAATGGTCCTTCATCAGGGCAACGTGAGGTCACATATAAGTTGTTAAAAATGATTGAATCTTAGACGAGATATTCTGCCGTACCCACCATACTTGCCGGACCTTATGCTTTCAGACTTCCACTTATTTTATTCTTTTCAAAATTCCTTGCGCGATGTCACGTACGATTCTGATAAGGCTGGGAATCAGCACCTCTAAAGTTTTTTGTCAATAAAGTTAGGTAGTCTGAGTAAGAAAATATGAAGCTCACCGAAAGATGAATATCAAAGAAAAGGAGCAATATATAATAGATTGACTTTCTTACATTAATAAATAATCTATGGAAAGCATAGGAAAATACGTCTTGACGTTTCCGTTTCCGTTTCAATATATAGTCGCCATTTTTCGAACACGGTGCATATGTAGGTGTCATGGGTAGGATCAATCGATAACTATTTAAAACAATTACTGAAACAAACGCCTTTAATATTATGAAGCACTAATACTTTATACTTTTTTCAGGATATTTTAATATATAATAATACATATGTATTTTTAAATTAACGTTTTCACAGAGGTGTATAGTGTTTTTAAATACTTGTGTAAGCGGCAAAATGACAGTGCAATATGAAATGTCTAAATAAAAAAAGTAAATTTTAATAATGTTTTATATCATGGAGTCCACTCAGTTTGATTGCCGATGTATTTACTATTATATTTTATTCATAATCAGAAAAATAGGATTTGCTACTAACTCTATTTTCTCATTCATGATCGAACTTGCAGGAAATTTTTTTATCATCCGAACTTTCCTCATCAACTTTGTTAAAATAAATGTTGTATGATTATGCCGCCTTCTTTCTTATTACACCCTTTAAAATTTTTGCATGTGGGTGTAAATTATATATAAACACGTCAAATTGGTAGTTTGACTTTTCCTGGAAAAGCTGGTGGTGTAAACAGCAAAATATTAAATTAGAACTTTGACTCCGAACAGATAATTTAATTAACACATAAAATATGTACTGCTTAATTTACTAATAATTAACTTACAGCTATATTAATTGCATTTATATAAAAATATCAGTCGTACCCTTAATTGAAATGAAAAGAAAACCGTACGTGAAATATTTACCTCTGAAAGTGATAAATAATGATTATTGCCTAAGATTTATAGCAACACATTATTTCTTAATATTATTCAAATTGTAGCTATATTTTATTTTCATCGTACTTTTTTCTATAACGATGGAAACCCCTTCCGGTTATTTTGCGCAGTAATTGTGCCAAATGGATAACGTTAACAGCATAAAAGAAATCTCATTATTCTTTAATGGTATCGACAGTGCGAAAAAGTATGCAACCATTTATGTGCGCTTGGTAATGAACTGCATGTATTCAATAGTAGCCGGGTGGAGTTTCATACATATGTACTTAGATACGTACTTATATACATATACGAGTGAAATTCAAACTGTATCTAAAAGGAAAGATTTAATAATACTAATTCAAAAGCTGTTTTCTTTAATATATAAAATTAATATATTAGTACTTTATTATTATTTTTTCTATTCTTTTTAAAAAAGAACAAAATTAAAACTATTTTAAGGTGGATTCCTAGGAGTTCGTTATTTAATTAAATTAAAATACATATGTAAATTACAAATATAATAAGCATATTTTTCATCTAGCAATTTACTCTTTCACGTTATATGAATATGTGTATGTATTAAGCAATTAGAAAAGAAGTTTTAGAATATAAACGCATTAAAAAAATATTCTTATTGAGATTCATATTATATGAAAATTAAAACACATACTACGTAATAAAAAATCGTATATAATTTTAAACAAAACTTTACACATATATTTACGAACCTCTCAAGTTCAGATTACAGATGTTCAATATGTCCTCCATCAGCGAGACGAACAATATCACATCGATACTCAAATTTCTCCCATACTCGGGCAAGCATGTCCTTCGTTACTGATGTTCTTCCAGGTTCTGTGGGAGTGGTAGTACATAAACGTTGTCTTTAGCGAAACCCCACAGGAACAAGTCACAGGCTGTCAAATCCGGTGACTGTGGAGCCCAGCTGAGACATGCTAAGTTGCCAGCTCCTTGACGACCAATCCAACGGTTCGGTAGAGCTTCATTCAGATATTCACGTACTTGGCGACTCCAGTGAGGGGGTGCCCAGCCTTGTTGAGTTGAAAAATGAAGTTGTCTTCATGCAGCCTCGAAAACAACCAGTTTTGTAACATAGCGAGATACTGCTGACCGTTAACCGTGTTTCCATCAAAGAAGAATGGGCCGTAAACAGATGATAAGGATATCGCACAAAACCCATTGATTTTAGGTGAATCTCGTACATGTCCAATGGCTGCATGTGGGTTCTGTAGACTCCAAATTCGAACATTGTGTTTGTTTACCAGACTACTAACATGGAAAGTCGCTTCATCATTGAACGCGATGCGTTGTGCGAAAGTGTTATCATTGTCAATAGCATCATGAATCTAATTACAAAATGCCACACGTTTCCGTTTGTCATCAGGACGCAAATTGTTACAACTGTAACTTGTACGGCTTCATAACCAACCGACGGCTCAAAACACGCCAAATTGTTGTTGTAGGCAGTTGTAACTCCCGACTGGCACGACGAGTTGATTTTGAAGGATTACGTTGGAAAGCAGTTTGAATTCGTGCAACATTTTCTTCAGAAACACATACACATCCTGTGTCTCCAAACTGTCGATACCATCTGCGAATGTTCCACCCATTCGGTGGATGAATTTGGTAGCTCAACCTGAAACGTCTTTGCATTGTAATCACGGAATTGCACTTCGCAAACTATGTATGTGACTATGTATCGTTTCTCCAATAGCCGAGCCGAGGCGCAGCGGTCGATAGTTTGGACAAAATAATACTTTGTAATATGTAAATTCTTTTTGAAACACGCTATATAATACCCTCTTAACCTATCATAATCCCAGACATGTTCTAGGAGCGATAACTGGCGACCGCACATACCAATTGAGAATATAGTTTTTTTGCAAAAATTGTAATGTAACAGCTGTAACATGAGGACGGGAATTGTCTTTCTGAAATGTGGCATTATTTAGCATATGACAAAGGGAATAGTAAAAGTAAAAGCTTCCACAGCTTCTTAAATATACCTTAGAACAGGCCTCAAAGAATACTAAAGGAGTTCTGCTTTCTATGTTAATGCCAAGCTATCAATCCTCTAGTAAATACGGTCTCACGTTCTACGGAGAAATTCGAAAAGTACTCTTTTACTCTTTGACATTGGACTCATTTATGACATCCACAAATAAAAATGCGATTCGTCTGGAAAAGGAATATTCTTTCATTCTTTGTCCCGACCTGCCCGTACATTACGCCATTCTAATGTAAAGGTACGATGCCGACTAGTGAGAAGTTGCGTTAGCCTTGGACGATAGGAAATTAATAGAAACGAACAAATACAGTGATATATGGAACGCGATGTTATTATATGGCTTCTCTCTGTCAATAAAGACATTTCCCACAGACTCTGGGGTACTATGCCGATCCCTAAAGGCCAGCTATATTCGGTGATATAGACTATATCTATATCACCGAATATAGATATAGTCTTCTATCTCTATATTCGGTGGTTCTTCTAGGTCATCCAGAAGCTCTACTACTAGCCTACTATATTTCTTATCTATTCGATATCAATTTCTTCAACAACGAATAACTAGCAATATTTCTTTGCGTTCGCTTAGAGGTTTTACTAAATGCTATGCCAGCCTCGTGTAGTCTAACGATATAACCGCTTTCAAAATGGCTTCTTTAGCAATAATTTGGTTGTTTTTGAACTCTGTCATTTTAGTACACTAATTCACAAGTACAAACTGTTATTAGAACATTCCCGAGTTAATAACAGAAAGTATTCGTTTACGTGGAGCGGCAACTCATTATTAAATTTCTTTCTAAGAAGAATGTGAATTCTTCCATGAAAATTTAATCCTTTACTATTTTAAAAATTGTAAACATTTGCACAATAATTGGTTTACAAATCGCTTCTTTACAGGTATTTCGAAATCAGCTCTTATTAAGTTGTATTAAAGTTGTATTAACTGCAGAGTTTTTGGTATTATCTATAGATTAAATTAATTTTATATAATTACGATCTTTTTGTCAGCATTTATATATAAACGATTATTTGAATCTTAACAATAAACCTTCTAGTTGGCGGCGTTTCAGTCTATGCACTACCCTGTTATCGTCAACAGTAAACTACGTGGTTAATGTACTAGGATGCATCTGATCCTAATGCTTAACATTTATTTTTTTGAATAATTTCCGTAATAGGTATTAGTGAAATATCATGCTGCCTAACCTAAATATAGTAACAAGTATCAGCCAGTATTTTGATAAGAAATCTGTGAAGAATATCGATGTTCGAATTGCCGGAAGTAACATATAAGTGGATTTTATAGGTCCAGATCAGCTTAAGAATGGCTTTTTAAAGTAAAATCTTGTCGCCCTAATGATAATATGGCATTTTGGTCAATGATCTAATACATTTGTTGGAATTTGAACCCAAGCTTGCAGAGCCTGCACTTGAAAAAAATTATATTTGCCATGGTAAACAACGTTTTAAGTACATTCTAAGATATTTAGTATCTTCGACTTTTAGTAAATGATACTAATTGATCTTTCTATAGTCCATCAATCGTCTAAGGCTGACCACGTAATGCTCTCTAGCTTTTTTGTCCCCCTTAGCTATGACACTTTTAAAAACATGTGCCTTCTTTTATCTTGCCTCAAACTACAGAAACAGACGCTTGAGGATCCCAAGAGGGAAAATCCAAAAATCTTGTCACGGAGAAAAGAGGGGTCTTAAGGATTCACTAGTTCATTCAGTAGAGGGTTGTCCAAGCTCTTAGCCCTCGACTGAGTTACCACAGAAAGATGCTGTGAGAATCGTTCAATTGACGGCAGATATAAGCCTCATCACATCTGCTCGTTTCGTAAAAAGCAGAGCCATTACAAGACGCAACATCCAATTTTGCAGACTCTCCAAGATATTTAAGTTGAATTGGCAGTTGTGTTCCATGGAAGTGCGCCGTAGATAAGAAGGGCGTAAGAAGTTGCTTGTAAACGAGCAAATTAAGAAGGTTGGAGCGGATCAAAAGGGGCAGCAGAGTATACCTCGCGGCCATGAATCTGTGATTCTGGATCAACATATGCCTGAGACACATGAGCTTTTTGTCAATGGTCACTTTGAGATGTTTCACATCAGACTACCAGGGGACCAGCACCTCCCGGAATTAAAATTCATTTGGATCATCTTATGGCAGTCGTTGATGCTATTAGTACTTCGGTCAAAAGAGGTACGAATCGATTCTGTTAGGCGAAAAATCGCGAAAACCAAGGTGTTCGGGTAGAAGAACGTTCACCTCTATAATTGTGTGCCTCTATCTACCCAAGAGGATTACCTCAGCTGTCTTGAATAGATGGAAGAGGAGACTAGTCAACCGATAATGTTGGCGGAATCTCGAACCTTTACCAGGTTTACCACCGCTGCCATTTTTCAGTATGTGAGGAAATAGCACAGTAAGAGCATTGCGTTAATTATAACGAAAGCCTTAAATGCCGACTGAGTAGATGGCGGAGGGCGACCACAAATTATTTTAATTATATTACAAGTACTCTATCATTGGTTGTCCAACGGTCATTCTCTGCCTAAGGATATTTATTCCTCACAGCAAACACGGTTACATAAAGAAAGTAACGATACACAGCTGATGCTGCAAATATTTGACTGATGTTATTTACTTTGTACATCTGCATAGTGGAAACATTGCTTAAAAGGGTAATTACTTATTTATTTACATTCATTATCTGCTTAATCTTTTGCAGTTTTTCGAGGCTCGCGCCTATAACCGAAGGATCGTAGTACTAACAATTCTATGACTGATAAAATAAGAAAAAAAATAAAAGTATAAAAAAGAATTATTTATGGGGCGATTTTATTACTAATGGAATACATTGATTTAAAAAACATAAAATAAAAATTCCTTAAAACTGTCATGCTTTATTTTCGATATGGATTTACTTATTAATAATTTAATGTAACCTATTGTTTGATTCATTCACTGAACACTATGATACAAATATTGTATTTTATATACCTATATTTGCCTAATTGTATTATTTAGGCAATGTAAGCAAAGAAAAATTTATCAATTACGTTCGCACAATATTGTGGAGCACAAGGTAGTAGAATAATTCGATGTTATATACCTTACCGTTTTCAGTTGTCATTATGACATGGACAAATGTGCCACATACGTACGTTATTTAATATTTCAAGACAATCTTGTTGTCGCCAAACAGACAACTTTTAAAATCCATTTCGAGTATGTCTGAAATATCTCTATTTCAGTTAAATAAACTATATTGGTATAGAGTGTAAATTTAAGAAAGACTACAGAGCATTGAGACAACAGTAAATTTCAACGTTGCGTTCTATATTAAAATTTTTTAGTTTTACGTGACGATCTTAAATTTAATTCGTACAAAATGACGATTGTTCAGGAACTTAGTCAACACGTCAGGGAGAACGAATAATACACATATATTCCTCAAAGATTTCTTGCAAACACTGTATTATTTATAAGTGGAGAAATTCACTTTGATTTTTCTGGATACAGTAATAAGCAGAATATTTGTTAGTAAGTGGAGAATAACTTCCATCAGCTGCGTGAGGGAACTCCGCACATTAAACTTGCTGGAGTTTCGTAAGTTGCAAACTTTGTCGACAACAGAAAATAAAAATGTCTACTTGAGATTTTTTATTAAGAACAGTCCTGTGTTAATCGATATTCCATTTAAACCTTTTCTTGCATTAATTTAAACGCCTTCTTCTGTATTTAACAGTATATATTAACACAAAATGCAGCCAATAAAATTTAATTACCAAAAATCTTATTCTATAGCAGAGTCAGTGTTAAAACGGTCACTGGGGGCCTACATTGCCAAACCAAGAATTATCAATCTTTTTAAATCAACAATTATAGATGATGGCCTTGATATGTAGTTGTTCTTTGTGTTCCACTATTACTTTTTTGGCATTCCTGCTCATCTTCAAAGACCTCTTGACAACATTTCGTATTAGTAGATTGATTTTGATTTATACCATCAGCAAATTCAGTGAACTGTAAGCCACATTGCTGAAATTCGTTTATTTAGAAATAATTTCTATGTACTTGGACTTGAGGCATAGCAACGCTTTAAAGAAAATTTAAACTAATAAAAAAATAAAAAGAAGACAAATTTATAAAATGTTAATTACACCTATTTGCACAACATTTTCTGAATTAGTAATTAGTAACTATTTCTGTCATAATAAAATATAATTTAAAAAAGATAATCATACCAAACCTTATATCTATGAAATATGACAAAAATGTTGTGTTATATCTTGAAACACAAAGATACCACGAATTTTTAGTAAATTATGCCAAACCAGATACTAAATATTTTTAGTTTTGTTGACAATTTTCAATTTTTTTAATACCTTAAGGAATTGACAACATATAAGAAATATGAAAATGCTAGTAAATATTTTTGTTAATTTAAATGATTCTGTGTCTCGAATATTAAGAAAGTTGTCTAGCTAACCTATATACGGAAATAGACAAGATCATTACATTACATTGAGTTCTTGGTTGATCCGCGTTGTAGGCACTTGACCCTGAGAAAAAGCTCTTTTTGAAAGATTTGAACTAATTACCAGACTAGTGTAATAAGAATAAAATGTATCTAGGTCTTGTCGATCTACGATCATTTTCTTTTCAAGAAAAGCTACAGCAATCACGCAGCTCTATTGCCTTGAGAGTTTTTCCATATGACATATTCGATTGACTTCTATGATCACTATAACTATAAAGCTATGTGTGACTTTAATGGGAACTTGTTCAGATTTTTCTAATTAACTGTGTATTTTTAATTTATTTAACACATTGGTTAGATCATTCATCGGTACCATTGCATAATCTGGCCCTTGTATTCCGCCACGTATATTAATAATATTGAATCTGTACAGAAGAGAATTGTTCATTTTGTCTTACTTAAACTAAATATTAACAAAAATGATTAGGTTTATTAAGACCATTTGTAATTATTGAGTATTCAATCTCTGACAGAAAAAAGGTAGGCATTAATTACAAACTTTCGTCTCGTCTTACTTCACAGTAACACCGATTAACCGAACTTGATCTCTTTGCTACCTTTTCGCGTTCATTTGTACTAATATCGTGAGTTGACCATCTTCCATTCATGATGACATCATACCAAACATGTTGAGCACGTCCCCGTTGATAGAATAATTGTGGAATTAAATTTAATAAATATTTGCGATTTATTCTGGATAAATCAATGCTATTAATTCAATTAAGAAGTCTATTTTATGTTCATAAAGGTATGCACTATTCTTGCACATTAATTTAACTAGTGCGCCCCAGTCAGTTGATTGATTGAATAAGTGTATGTTTTCAACTTATATTAGACTTTTTTATATTTTACAAGAATACTACGTGAAATGTCTTTTAAGTTTTGAATAGTGGGACATAGATAGCGCTATTAATCAAATATCAGTACTAAAAATTAACTTCCATCTTTAGTTAACCTAAATCTAAAGTTTCGGTGCGATACGTCTGGTGTTGTAGCTACAACGAACTGTCAAAACTGAAAAGTTAGCTGCAAAATGGAAAGCGAGAACATTTTCGCGAAATAATTTTTTATAATTTTCGAAGACAATTATCTCAACAAGAATGTCTCGTCGAATTAGTTTCTATATTATTGTCTGCAATGAAGCACCACACAACGTGCACGGATTACTCTTAGCGACGATCGAAGAGCAGGTTCACCAAAAACGTTACTCAGAAAAACGTCGTTGCTGTGCGCAAGATCATCAATAAAAATTGACATATGACGTATCGCCAGATTGAAGCATTATTGGGTATTTCAAAGACCTCCATTCAAAAAAGTTCGCATAAAGAAGTGTGCGTAAAGAAAATTAGTTTCCAGTTTGATACCGCATGTGTTGACCGAAGAACAAAAAGCAGCTGGGGTGAATTAATGTCAAAAAACTCTAGGTCGCTTCAACGCCGGGAAACGTATATAACATTTGCAGTGGTGATAAATCTTGGATTTACTCATACGAGCCAGAAAATAAACGCCAGTCGTCTGTTTGGGTGTTCCAAGGTGAAGAAAAGCCGACAAAAGAAAATGGTCGTAGCATTTGTCTCAAAAGCAGATCATGTAGCAACAATTCCTCTACAAGATCAAAGAACTGTTGCTGCCGATTGGTATACAACCATTCGTTTGCCGCAAGTCATCACTAAGCTTCCAAGCACCAACCCCGAACGACGAATCATCATGGAACAACTGCTGCCAAACTTGGTTCGAGGAGAATACTTCGAAAAATAATGAATTCTTTAAAATCTATCTACTGTTTTATTCCAGTTTAATATGCAGAACTTAGAAGACAACCCAGGTGTAATGTACTGTGGCCGTTGTGGTCTAACTGGTTGATTACTAGTCTACTAATCCCAACGTACCATGTTCGATTCGACTAATAATATTGATGGCGTTTTTTCGTCATTAACTCGACTCAGGTTGTTAAAAATGAATTCCTGGGGAGGTGTTAAACTTCAAAGGTGATATATAATAGGTTGTCGGTTAGTGTTACAGTTCTTGTGTACCGAAAATAAATATATATTTTTTAATCTTCCGATTACATATTATTATTTTTTATATTATTTATTTTATTTCAAATCGATATTTTCTTTTGTTATTTTGTTTAATATCGTTTTTTTTTAATACACAATTTATGTGTGTTGCTAACAATATATCCAGGTTCCTAGGCTACTTAACTCATTCGAATACTATGCAGGCAGAGATAAAAAATGAATTACCCTAATTACAAAGGATATCTTCCTAAAATACAAAAACATGCCGTCTGAAGAAGAGCAGATATGAACAGGTGAGGAACAGAATAAATCAGTAAGTAAAAGTAAAAAGACCGATAGGAAGATTAGATAAGATTTGGAAAGTTATACAAAAGATGTGAAGTATGGTTTACACGGCGTAGATAACAAATAGAAGAAATATTACAGAAACGCAATAAAGACATAAACAAATGTATTTATTTAAATCATATAATCATAAAAAGGTGGACGCTATTGCTTAGTAAACCATTTGGGAAAGAGCGACCCCAAATTAATACCCGTATCTTGTTTTAGAAATAAATAATAGCAACTATAATATAAATAAATGTTCCAATAGTAAAAACAGAATTGATTCAAAAGATCACAATATCATTAAAAGAAATATAAAATAAAATACGTCAGCTTGTATATAGAAAGAGCCAGTATCGGATTCAATTACTAATGAAAAGTTAAAAGACGGCGGAGACATACTTATCAAGTATATATATTTAACTTCCTTAATAATACTCAAGCAATGGAAAAGCGACATTACTTTGCCTATATACAAGAAAAGAGACCAAAATGACCAGTCAATTATAGGAGATTACATTACTTAACATTAATATGAAAACAATTTCAACAATCAGGATGATAGATGTCAATAATGATATCAATTACACTAGGGAATAATTTTTAATACAATTTTTGTTGAGTTCGATTTTGCGGTTATTTTAAAGTTAACTATATTAGTGTGACCACTCTGTCGCAGGGTGAACGGTTCCACCAAAATTTGAAGATAATGGGTCCCGGTATCAGGGTAGATGTACATATGATGACTAACTACTGTTGGAGCATCAAGCAAGATTGTCCATAGATTGAACACTCCAGAATATGCTATAAGTGAAAATTTTTATCTTAATATGTATGTTTACTGGTTGGTAAATGAGCTTTACTACTTGTATGAACACAATTTAATAACTTTGTATGAATAGAATTATTCTCTGTGAACAGTACATTTGGTAATTTTTTCTTCTATTTTTCTTTGTATGCACATTTTGTTTGACTTTTGGGACAAAGAAAGGGTATCCTGTAGCTTAAAAAGTTGACGAGATAAACGAAAACTGGGCTCATTTTTCGAATCAGATGCCAAGTTAGTCAAAAAGAAGTGCTAGATCTAGGTCGACGAAATTTAGGTTTCCCAGTGTTATCCAAAACAGGCTAGAAAAATGTTTTTCTCTTAAGAACAGCAAAGTTTTCAAAAGGGAAATAACAGATTTAATATCTTTGGGGAGACATATTATGCCTCATTGACCACATAAAAGTTTTCGACCGAATCAAGACGGGACATACTCAATATTTTAAACCAAGTACGCTAGCATAATTCAAAAAGGTAATAAAGAACAAGTAAGAAGAAACAACCATTACAATCAAATCCTCGAAAATATTAACGGGATTATATAGTTATCAACGAAAAAGTGAGACATGGTGATTCTCTCGGTTGCTTCTTATTTAATATACTGTCGAACCGTATAATAAAAGCAATTACATCAAAGTCAAACAAGTGAATATATAAATGTTACCACAGAAAAACAAAATATATACTCATATCCAAGGAACAAGTAAAATACGATCTACGAATAATGAGTCTTAAGTATGTAGAAGTAGAAATAGCAATATGGTCCAACCTGCTAGTAGAAACACGAAATCAAAGGCCGAAAGCTTTACAAATGGTGGACTGCTTAAGAGATGTAGTTTGGAGAAACAAAAAACAAGAAATACAGTTTACTATATATGCAAAGGAACTTATGTGATCTTCAAAAACATTTAAACGTTAATAATTTTATTTAATTACAAAAGTGAAAATATATTTATAACAATGAATAAAATTAATTCTGAAAACACAGCAACTATAATGCAAAATAAATTGTATCTTGATTTCTTATTTGTCTTTAAAAGAAAATGATAGATATCATTAAATACATCAATTGTTTGATACATCCACGGCTATAATTCGCATAGTAGTGTACGCCCACAATTTGATGTTTATACAGTAGTAGATACAGTAGATAACACAATGAATTCGTAAGTATATTGCAGAAAACATATAAGTGAAACATTTTATGTTTATAATATTCTAACTATCGATGGCGAAAATTTCCTGTTCTTAACCAGGTAACAATTACTTCACCGCAACGATTATATTTTTATCATAAAAAATGAGTTTTTCTTTCGTAAAGTTGCCTTTATATCGCTGGAGGTTATATTTGAAAAGTAGAAAGGCTAATCTAAACTTACAAATCCAGGGTTGTATATAAGAGTCGCCAAAACAAAGCTCTTGCGAATTGGAGTGTTTTTCAAGTAAAATGGCACGCCTCGGCTCAATTTTCTTCGTTCTCCAATTATATGCCCATATGGTAAATAATTAAAGAAGAAATCCCCAACAAAATCCTAAAGCTGTCATCACAATTTTGCCAATGAAACAAGTAATTTAAAATATTTCAAGAAGGCTGTTCTTATGTCGTCATTCCATGCTTTGTACCTTTGGGAAAAAGTGATGAATGCCAGATTTATCCTCTATCAAAAATCTTCCGGTGAATTTTTTAACGACCATTATTATTCTAGGCCCTCAACTAGTAGACTGTTTTTAATTTTTTGCAATACTTCCTGAAAAGCTATACTTTTCTATTATAAGTTTTACTGTAATGAATCATCGCACTAAACAAGTGAACACGTGAATTGCCTGACATGAAAGGACAGAATCACATATTATATCAGCCATATTATTATTATGCACTTTCATTTCAATGTGATCCATTTTGGAATTAACATAAACGTCATATTCTGTGAATTTTGTGTAGCTTTGTCTATTATTTCATAACAATTAGATATTATTTTTGTATTTTATATTTTTATATTTTTTATCTATATATTTATTAAAATTTCCCCATTAGTTGGTTCAATATACTTTATATTCGATTTTTGTTAATATTGAACTAAAACATTCTCTTTAGAACTAATTTCTAATTTTTTAGAAAAAAATTGCTTATTTTTCAACTAAACTTAAAATTTGAAAAATTCAACTATTTTTCTCAAAAAATTCAAAATAATGGTACTTGAACATGAGCTTTTCCACTTCTTAATTTTCAGGAGCCCTATACATAATTTATATTTTACATTATATATATTATTTTAATTATATTTTATAAATTAAACTGCTGTTTATTACTCCTCAGGACAAGCAAAAACTTTTGAAAATAATATTTTTTCTGAGAAATCAATAATAATTTTTCCCTGCCGTTACATCTATCCGTCAACACCCTGTATATCATATTAAATTTAGATGCTCTACTTGCATGAGTAGTAGTAGTAATAGCAGTCATAAGTGCACGTCACGGTTAGATGCATTGTAATTCTGTAACATTAACCCTCCTATGTTTCTTTCACCCCCTCTTCCGCTGCCACTTCCTGTAAAGAATAGTAATTTTAAAAGGTTCCTTGTCTTAAGTGGACACTCACATTGTGTACATATATACACATGTGCGTATGTATGTACATTTTTTCGCTACATATAACTTCATTGAGGTAATTTAAAAATTACGAAAGGAATTGTGTTAATATTTACGTATATATATACTACTTTGTTTCAGATTTACAACTACAAAAAATACAAGAATATAATAATTCCGCACTATGAAGCACACTACCTCGGGGATTTTTGTGAGTATAGTGATTTGACATTTCTAAATGAACGAAGATAAAATGACAACTGACGATAAAAAAATTACACGGGTGCTAATGAGAATTAATAAGGAAGAAGAGGAAAAAAAGATTACTTCCCAATCAGATGAATTAAAAACGAATAACTTTGAAAAAACACATCTTATGGTACAATTTCCACTAACGAATCCCTCTAATATAAAAACTAAATTTCGGAATACTTATGACTTGTTGACCAAAATAACAAGGGACGAACATTCAGAAATGGAAAAGTTGTTTCTTAAAAATAATTTACTAGGAAATTTGAGAGAAATATTGGAAAGAAATATAAACGTTTAAACTGAAATGTTGAAATACAATTTAAATAAAATGTTAAAAACTAATAACGATCAAGAAATTGTTGAAGGATTGGCACATAATGATAAAATAAAGGAATTTAATAAAGAAGAAATATTATTTATTGAAGAACAGGTAGATAAAATATTGCTGGAAGCGCAAGTGCTCGTTAGCGGTTTATTAAATAAAAGTTTCGATAAAAAAGACAAAATTTTGGACGATATTGAATGTCGTTACAAAGACTATTCATTAATTTCTCTATCTGATGATCTAAAATTGAGTAAAACTGAAATTTTATCAGCGCAGCTGTTAGAGGAACATATTTTAGAAGCACCTGAGGGATTTCGTACATACGGTGAGCAATTTCTTTGCGATAACCCGCAGAAAGCTGAACCGGATGAATTAAATAACATGGGGTTACAGTTCTTAGTGGAAAAAGTGAAGTGTCATTCCGATGCGGTACTAGCTGAACCAGAACACCCGCTGATTACGAACCATGGCGAGGATAATAAAGCAACGCAGGAAGTTGATACGTACCGACGAGCAGAGCCAGAGGAAATAAAGACCTGTGAGAACGATATTATAACGTACGACCGGGAACATCATGCGAATTTAACTTCGACGGATGGTAATGAAACTATCGTCACTACTGTTACTACGGACACAATTGTTGATGTAGTCGTTAATAGCGATAATGAACTTGAAAAAGAATACGAAGACGTTAATGAGTTCAAGGTCGTGAAATTAGATACTGCTGACATGGGATATAAAAATGCCCTGTCCGGTGGCAGTATATATTGTGATGTTCATAAAGAATGGAAATCGCAGCCTCGAAATAAATCAAATAAAATCAATGCGAATGCAGCCACAAATCTAATCAAGCTTCATTCAAATACGTATGGTATTAAAGACAATAACAATAAGGAAAAGAGTGCCAATAGTCGAAATCTAAACGTTATAGGGAGTAAAAGTAATGAAATTTTAAATGTGACAAATTTAAATTTATTTAAACCTAGTGAAAGTGTTTCTAAAAATAGTACGATAAATATAACTAGTGCAAAATTATGCAATATTAACATTAATAACATAAGTACCATAAATAAATCTAATATTAAACGTAAAGTTTTTAATTTAACTGTTAGTGATAAACCAAAGTCTGAATTAAGCCTGGAACAATTTCATTTAAATAAAAAGCTGCTCGATATTAATCCGGGTAAATATACTTGCGAAAACAAAGGAAATACAGTGAAAGACAATATCGTTTCTAATATAAAAACGAAACCTTTATTCAACTTAATTGTGACAGATAAACCTAGGAAAAAATTATTGGATAAAACATTTTCCGATAAGAACAGCGGAAATATCGTCGACAACGATAAATCTAAATCAAGTACTATTGTACGAAACGAGCCAAATGAAGAAGACAATAACTACGGTGCTGTAGAAGTAAGACACGTGGGTTCGACCACAACAACCACTCCCACACACTTAAATGACACATCGCATGAAAAGGTGAATTGTTATTGTATTGAGTGTCGAAATAGCAATGAAACTACAACAATAAAAGCGGTATCTAAAAATGACTATAATTTAAAAGACACTAGCGACAACAAGGTCGATTTAAATGACTACTGTCATTGCGAGGACAAGGACGTGATGCTTTCGAGTTGTTCGCGGTATCCTGCTGATACCGCTCCAGACTCGCATATACCGAAGTCCACGGCGACTACGTCGCCGACGATTACAACTCCACAGTCATCATCGATCGAAACCGGCGTGCTACGATGCGCAGAATTACCGGGGTGCAGTCGTGAGTCTACCGTCTCAGCTCGCGTTGCGTTCGATACGTTCGCTGCCACCAAACAGGAGGACTCAAAACCCTTTGAAAATGACGGAGACAATATCTCGGTAAAGAACGAAAGTGAGTGTTTAAGAAAATCGGATAAAATTAGTGAAAATCAAGTGGATAATAGACGCGACGCACCGGTCGAACATCATCTGACTTGGAGTTTCAAAAACGGCCGATTGGTGTTCGAAGACGCAGTCGTCTCGTCACCCGAACACGAACGTGAAAGTGAAAACGCAAACATCCCGTTGACCAGTAAGGAACTCAACAGAAAAACTGCTGAGGGTAGACAGTTAAAATTATTAGAAGAAAAATTAAAACGAGCAGGTATAACAGATGAAATTAAAGCCAGTTCTATACCTAGACAAAAAATTAAAAATGACGAAGAAAATAATGACGACGATTCTGATGATTTAATTCCGGAATACGATTCATTCGAATTTTGCGAATTCGATCCGAATAATACAAATCTCGCTGGACTTCGTTTTGATAATGATGCAGATTTCTACTTGGTGTACGATGAATTGCTGGAAAACGAAGATCTAATTAGTGAGATGCGTGGTGAAGGCGGTATGGGAACCAACGTGGAACGTAAGCAGCACAATCCGGACCATGACAATCTAAAATCGCTACTCAAAAAACCCGGACACGGTGGTAAAGATACGAGCAAAAAGAATCGCGTAGTCTTCAATGAAACGAAAAACGAATTTTTCGACGCCGATTATATAATTTTAATAAGAGAAGAGTGTGACTACGACGACGAAGATGACGATGGAATATGTACATGCAATCAACATGAAATGGTACGATTAACTTGCTGTGAGCCAAATTGCAATTGTAATGGATACGATGGTTATGTTGACCCTACACCGCAAAGTCCGAAATTCGCACCACCTCTGGAATTTGTGGATTCAGTCACCTTAAGTCCTCCCGAGGAATATAAAGATATGGAACTAGAGGAACAACAGCTGATCGCATTACAGCAAATGGCTAGAAGGTCGGGACAACGGGCACCTGTATGTAGAGAATGTAGCGCAAGTCACGAAGACGAAGGTAAGATTTTTCAGTTAAATTTTAATAAATCAATTACTTATTTATCAAAAGTATAATAAACTGAATGAAATACAATGTAAATAACATTTTCTAAGCTCTTGCTTTATTATCACAGTTCTGATATCTATTAATCTAGTGAAAAAAATTGTTATTTTTTTTTTGTTAAATGTGTTAATTTCTTCCGAATTTTAAGAAGAAATTTAACATGAATACAGGTATTGATTGGCGCTACTTTGAAATATAAATTGTAAAAGGTCTTATGTTTATTAATTATTAAGTGGATATTAATTTTTCAGTAGTCTTCAATTATAATTAATATTAAAGTAAACGAAATATGTATATATGTATATCGACGTATACAGTATGTTATACAAGAATTGCAACATATGGAAGTTCCTGTTACTAGTAACTACAAAATAATTGCAGAAAGCATCCTGGGTATAACTTATTTTTATATTAAAATATTAAATAACAAGCGTCAGCAAAAAATTCACTGATTTTTATTTTTTATTTTGTATTTTTTAGAAAAATAGATTAATTAAAAACCTAAAATTTGTTATAATACATTAGCTATAATGTAGAATAAATAATATGTGTATGAGAACGGACACATAAAGTCATAAATTATGTGTTATTGGTTCAAATTTTGAACGTAACGGATGTCGAGAGTTGGTTTTCCCTGTTGGGAACCGATTAATAATTATTTTTTAGATAGTGGAAGTGTAAAAAGTGGACGTCAAAACAATTTACATAACTAGAGATCTCATAATCATAATAAGCTTTAGTTTGAAAATTATTTAGGTAATGCATCACAAGCGCACTACAAGAAAATTTATAGCTAATCTAATTTCTAAAATGTTAGATATATTATTGCTATTTAAAACTAGTTCACTTATTCGTTGGAATTAGTACACTAATCTAAAGAAGTTATGACTGTCTACGAGAAAAAGTGGTCAGCTAAAAGTGAAAATATTTGTATCAGCTTCATTTTACTTTTAACAAACATTCAATTAATCAACTTTTAAACCAAAAACTGTGAAAGTATCTTGTTTAAAAAATCCAACATTCGTTTTGTCAAACACTATAATATATATATTTTTGGTTAACTCTACCAGAAGTAACCAATGTTGATTTTCAAGTCGCAAGAATAAATTGTCTGCTATGTGAGACATTTTACCACAAATTCTTCCATTTTTATAGTTACAAAATTATAACTAACAACGCCTCATTGATGTGCAACATAAACTTGCTAACCTGGTACTTGTTTAAACTTCGTCACCGTTACCGTCAAAAGCCAAATACACTCGCGTGCGTTTGGCTTTAGACGGTGAATGTCTGGTACGGATCTGTTTCTGTGCGAGTTTTACCACGACTCCAGGTCCGACACTGTGATTGCTGCTTATGATGACAACTTAGTTGTCGAAACGCGTATACACCATACGAATACTATTACGAAAAGGGGTGTTATTTACCTTTCTTTATTAAGAAAATAAATAGGTTGAAAGGCAACAGAAAGGCCAATTTAAATCGATAATATAATATGTACATATATTTAACTAACGAAGCACCGATACACACAACCAGGTTTACTATCTATATCCTGTTGACTACCATAAAAAACATATACAATGTGTAATATAATGTCAGAACTGCCAACATATATGATAGATAACGTAACCTAATCATTTAGTTAAAACTAGAAATAACATTAGGGTTAAGTTATTATCAACTGGAATTTATTAGAGTAATTAATTGATAAGAGAATTTCGCAAAATATGTGAAATTTGTTTAAACAGAAGAAAGAAACAAACGGATTTTGAAATTATTATTCTCGTAAACAATATAGTTAACTAAAATAAATTCTTTAAATATTCCCTACTAAAGTTTTTCTAATAAAAAACGATATCTTTTAAGGCAATTTCACTAAAAAGTGTATATTTGTATATTAAATATATTATTCATGTATTAGAACATTTTCATGGTTTTCTACTTTTATTATTATTGTCAATTAATATTTGGTAATATGTTTAATCACTTATTTACACAATTTACTAAAGAATTCATATTTGTAAATCTAATGGAGTTGTCACTATCAGCGGTAGGAAAAAATAGCAACACTCGGAGCACTCGCGCATATTTTGCACAGGTAGAACACATCACTTTGACACTAATGTATTAATAATAATAAAAATTAAACAAAACTTTATATATATATATATATATATATATATATGAACTTTTATTCCCTTCGACATGCTCTTCCCCCTTATCTATACATCGCTGTATACGTGTCTTCCATTGTTCAAAACAAGCTGTAGTTTATCAGTTGTTAGCCTCTTCAACAACTCTGCCGTTTATGCTTTCACATGTTCAACCGACTGAAAATGTGTTTTCTTTAATGCACTTTTCACTTTTAGGACCAGGTAGAAGTCACATGGTACGAGATGTGGCGAATACTGAGAATGATCAAGCACAGCAATGCGCTTGTCAAATTTTTGTGATGTTTAATTGGTTATGCAAAATGTGTCTTAGTGTTTCTTTCTTAATGTTTACCATATCGGCAATCATCCGAATACTAAGATGTTGGTCTTTCCATACAATTTCATTAATTTTCTGAACTTTCCCTTCACTTCTTAGAGTCACAGGTCGACAGGACATTCATCACCTTCGATCTCTTCCCAACCTTTAGAAAATCGTTTGTGCCATTCAAAAACTCAACAAACATTTCCTTTCACATTTGTAAACATTCTGTTGGCGATTTTTTTAATTCGACAAGAAATTGCAGATTAAGTCGCTACTTTTTATGTCTACTATTATCACAGCACTACCATGTAATAATGTTCTCTGCATTAAAGCTCGAAAGTAAACTAAAACAGACAGAGCTACGGGTTGTTGCTTGGGAAGTGTCAAGGTCATTTTAACTACAGCCTCGCCCGATGTGGCTGCGCAGTGAAAGGAGCGCAGTCTCTTTATTTATTTGCCATACCTCGTACTCTACTTGTTATAAAGTTGTCAAAATACATATTCATATTTAAAAATTACATTGGATTGAGGAGTTATTTTTAATAAAATTTTATTTGTATTACACAAAAACGGAAGAGTAATTAATGAGCCTAATGAAAGAGGGCATCACTAATAAAAATATGTGATTCATTTTCCAACTTAGCGATTCTTCAAATAATAATCGTCAAATTTCGCATTTATTCCGATCACGAAAATGTTCATTAATTGAATAGAAAGTGCACTATTTTTAGCTTGCTTCGAAGTATGGAAAAAGTGAAGTACAGATCAGTGATCAGTTCATCTTTTAAAGAACAAAATGAAGGCTGAAATCAAAGCTGATCTGTGGTTGGTTTAGGAAAACCAATCTCCATTGATTGCAACCACAGAATGATAGGCATCTGCGTTTAAACGTGGACGGACCAGTATATTTGATGAACAACGCAGTGGACGCCCTAAAGGCATGTATATTCCATAAATAATTTGAAAAGTAAACGATTGGCGCTAGATAATCGTCGAAGAAATTTACGGTTAAGTAGGAGAGACTACATATTTCATATGGATTAGTGGTTTCGATTTTGCATAATGAATTCAGTATAAAATGGGTGCCGCGTTCGTTGATTGTGGACTACGCATTTTAGTGAAGGTAAAACATGATTCGAAAGACTTTCGACCCCGAATAATAGCAATTGTTGAAACCTAGAGACACCATTATGTACCCGAAATGAAAAAACAATCGAAAACAATAGACTGACGCTGGCACAAGTGCTCTCAAAAAACAAAAACCGTACACTTGATCGAAAATATTATGGCTATTGTGTTTTAGAACTTTGTAGGATTGTCCTTGTCGACTAGCTTCAAAAAGGTAAAACGATAAGAGGAGTATACTATGCATCCTTTTTTTATCAACTGCACGATGCAATGCAATCCATTTCTTGTCTAGGCTCTCTAATTACTGAGCCCCGTTCGTATTAACAACATTTTTGGAGAATCTTATTTGTAACGTACTAACATTACTTCTGTGTCTGCATACAATTCAAAGGTTTTTTTTGACTTTGTGTGTCAATACTTTCGTTTTCTATTCTACATTTTTACTCTAAAAGAAAAGACACAATTTTTTACTGGCGCTTAGAACAATTAAAATTCCTTTTAAAATATTTCCCGAAAGAATTGCGACAATTTGTTGTAACATGGGATAATCGTAAGGAGCTATTTATAATCAAATATATCTTCCATAACTAGACTGTTTGATGAAATATAATTGAATGAGAGTAATTTGGACATTAATTCATACACCTTAAATATGTACCTATCGGAAGCACATCTGACAGAAAAGTCAGTTAGATTTGTAAATATTAGCTAAGGTTCCGTTCAATTTCGAAAATGACATTACTGTGTTAGTCAATATCAATACATTTGTAGAAAGTAATAAAAAAGGGAACCACAAGGGCTTTTTTTAATTCTATTTCCCTTAGCGTTATAGAAATATATAATTTTGAGCGTTTTACCTAAGTTGAATTTGATGGAGCCTGTGGTTGATTGACTTGATCAATAAGGTTGATATATAACCCCTTTTCCACAATTAACTTTTGTAAATTCTGTATACGCATTTCGACAACCAAGTTGTCATCATCAGCAGATAATTTCAAAGTGTCGCACCTGGTAAAACACGGCGAAAAAATTGTACGAAAAACAAACTCCACACCGTTCAAAACCAAGATGTGCACATCTTGGTTTTGAACGGTGTGGATCGCGTACGGAGTTTGTTTTTCGTACAATTTTTTCGCCGTGTTTTACCAGGTGCGACACTTTGAAATTATCTGCTGATGATGACAACTTGGTTGTCGAAATGCGTATACAGAATTTACAAAAGTTAATTGTGGAAAAGGGGTTATATATCAACCTTATTGATCACGTTTTACCTAACCATATAAGAAAAGCGTTGTCTATTTAAATAATTATCTGTCATGGTTATTAAAAGTAAGTCATATAACTACATTTAGTGGTTAATCTAATCAAGGATTTATGACGTATTGGTAATCTTTGACGAATTCTAGCATATGTGCAATGCTATCATAAATAGGTAGCTGCTGTATGTTATACTTATTTAGGTATATACTTACTTGAACTTATTAATATTCAATAAATCATACATCATATTCGCAAGGAGTTGAAATATCTAGCACTTAATATATTCATGTTTCAGTTCTCTTGTAGAAATTAAAAGATAAGTATTACAAACAATTTCATTTTCCAAAATTACAGAATTTAGTATTAAAGCCTAATCCTCTATAAATGGGATTTACATGAACTCAGTATTTGTTTATGTATGTACAGCAATTCTCTAAAATAATGAGACACCTTGCTTGCATACAGGGAACACAAATTGCAGACTTGCAGCAAGCTCAGCCCTACGTCTTTCAATAGTTTTGCCTTGTAATACTAATATTAATTAAGTGTCAATGAAATCCCATATCTATCAATAATAAAGTAATTTAAAAGTAAAACTAAATGAAATTGAAATATTTATAAAATGAAAATAATAAAATTGTGATATATCGACATTTAAAGATGTTCGAAAAGTTATACGCATTTGCTCATGGACATATTTCTTGAAATATAACGCCTTTCCACATTCATTTTCGTATTATGTAAACGTATTTGGACAACTAAGTTGTCATCATCAGCAGATAATTAAACAATGTCGCACCTGGAAACTACGACAAAAACTCACACGAAACAAATTCCATACACGATCAGTACCGTCGAAAGCCAAATCGCACAATGTGTGTTTAATTATCTGCTGCTGATGACTACTTAGTTGTCGAAATACGTATACAGAATACGAAAATTAATGTAGAAAGGGGTTATATATCGACCTTAAATGATTAAGTTAATTAACCACAGGCTCCATCGAATTTACCTGCATATTTCTTATTCAGTTACCGAAGAGGACATTTAAATGTAACTACAAATGATACACTTTAAAATATACCATTGTAATTTCTAATATCGAAACAGAATTTTTACACTGCGGTGGAAAGTTCCCACCAAAGGCGAAAATGAAACATTAAAATGGGAGATTTGCGAACAACCACGGTAAAGTTACATCAAACCAGAAAATATTTGTAACCTGGCGAGAAAGTTTCAACTTTAAAAAGGATAACTTGCAAAGTGAACATTGAAAAGAAGAATTCCTATGCCGAAACAATGTTTACTTTATTAAAAACTATATTTCCCTTACAATACAACGTAACCGTAACTCCGTATATCCTATTTGTACAAGAGGAAAACACCAGCCGCTATTAGACCTAACTTCGAATTTTTAGGTACCTAATACGTCAATCCATTGGAAGAAATGGTTTACTATTTTTAAATATCTACCTCTGCAACAATTTCTGAAGACAGTTTTCATATTCATTTATAGCACTTTGTTTATATTTTCTTTCATATGTAATAATAAACCAGTCCCAATAAGAGTACATGTGACGACACATTAACAAAATTGAACTTTGCTAGAATAAAATCTACAAATTTTTCAGTAGGTAGACTAGATTTAAAAAGAATATCCAACTTTATGAACACAAAGTCACTTTCAATGAAGTTGTAGAAGCTTTACCTAAAGCAGCATATCTCGAAAATATATTGTATTTATTCTCTCTAACACTACTAAGTCAGAGCTTCAGAAAAATTAACAAGTGAAGTACTCTAGAACTTGCAAAAATAATTCCATTGGTTACTTACAAAATGTTGTTTATTAAAAAAATAACATAGACAAATAATAAGATAGTAAATAGGAAGTCACTCTCCCATCTTTATGAGATAACATATGCGACAGCTGCATTTGAAATTTTTGTATTAAAACATGTGGAGGTATCAACTATATAATTTTAGGGGACAGTAAAAATACAAATGATTCTAACTGACTTGATAATAATGAAATCGCTCAATGCAAACTATGTAATAACACAAGAAAGAAGAAATGAACTTAATTCTGTGTAGAATCTACTTTTCGCATGATCTGACTGGCATACGTAACCCACTCGATTGACCTCGGGTCTGAAGTGGATCTATTCTGCCATTTATCCGTAAAGTCAGGATGTGAATATAATACGAAACTAATGCTACTATACTATGATTTATAGTATAGTACTCATTATCATTATGCTCAAGTAAATTATGAAAACCACCTACTTAGGTTCGTATGTTTACATTTTGTATATCTAATACAAATTACGCTTTTTCTTATTCACAATAAGAAAATCTGAAAATTTCTGAGTGATATAACAGCGAATTCTCATATATTTTTTTAAACTTTATTCGAGTTTTTTTAAATACTGTATCTTTAAACGTTTCTCGCAAGAATCGAAAAATTCCTGAGAATAAATAGACTAGACTTTGTTAAAATATAGGTTAACACAACAAAAAATCTATATGACAACTACAAAATTACATTGCTTTTGTATTTCATCAGTATTTGAAATTCTGGAGGAAGAGCATTTGTCGTTGGAATAAACAATTTGATGAAACTGGTTTTGGAAAGCGTGGATCAATCAAATCAATCTATAAAGTAAGTAGACAACTATTTGGCGTGTATTGAGGCGACAGTTAATATCCAAACCATATCACCTATAATCGATACAGACACGCAAGAAATAATGTAGAGCGTGTAGAATTTTGTGACTGTATACCTCGAAACAAGGAAAATAAATTGTTTTAACCTCGTATTATTTTCAGCGATGAATCGACATTTCACCTAAATGGAAAAGCAAACAAACATATTTTTTGCACATGAGAGGCTGTAAAATTCTTGTGTAATACTAGATTATGAGAGGCACAACTGGAAAGTAAACGCGTTCTGCACCTTATCACTATAAAGGTTTACGGACCTTTCTTTTTTGATGATATCACAATTACTGCAAAACTGACTTGTTCCTCAAATAAGCAAAGTTTTAGAAGATTTGTTTCTACAAATTTCAATATCCCTAAGAAACCGTATTACAACTGCGATGAACTCAATGGCATAACACATTCTTCACTGAGTATAAGATGAATTCCGCTATCGTCTTGATGTTATCCGTGCAGTCGAAGTGGGTACATTGAACATCAATAAACTTCAATGTATCTATTATTAAATGAAATTTACAGAATTCAAGTACAACATAGTTAGAAAAATATAGCCCATTGAATTCTTGGCTACTTAATTGAATCATGTATTATATAAAAATAGAAATGTTGTTATGTAAGATGAACATTCAAAAAAAGAAAATTAAAACATTTCGTAAATAAAATTAATAAGTTTAATTTGATATAGTCGACTTACAAAAAGCAAAGCTGTTGGGTCAAATATTAATGAAAATTGAAGACTATAATTTCAGCCCGAAAGCCCAGAAGAAGATAGTACTGAAGACTATGTTTCAGATGAAATATCAGGAGTTTATAATTAAGAACAGGTAAAATCATCTATAGGGAATTTCAAGCCGATATCGTAGACATTATATCTTGAGAGTAATGAGAAAATTTTAAAGGATCAGTTTTAAATTACGTTGTATGTACCTACAAATCGCTTTATTATTTAATTAATTATGCTCAAAACATGTATGATTAAAATAGATATCTATCCGGCACTTTGGACAAAAGGAATACTTTATCGATTTAACGTACATAATAGCCATTTAAAAATAACTTGCTTGGTATTTTATACACCCACAATGCGATATTACAGTAACAAAATCAATAAAATTACGTATAATCCGTTCTTAAACATGTCTTGCTTAAATGAATTGAATACATTGTCTGATTAAGATATATAATAAAATACAAACTACGAATGTGTAATCTATATATGTATATCTAATGACAACAGTTGTACATATAAACAAAGAATAACGAGATAAAAAATATTAGTAAAATCAACATATTTTGAAATGTTTTATACGATAGATAAATTAAATTTATTTATTGGACTTGATAAACTTTATGATTTAAATCCAATTGATTACCCACCACAAAAAGATGTCTTATTTGCTTATAAAACTTCGATGCTATATTAGCTCTTAATAATTGAAGCAATAGAAATATTATATTTAACAAATTATGATATAAGATACAGTGCATTCAGTCTTCAAGTTTAGTTCTATATTATGCAGATAAATTATTTACATTCTAGATATTTGATCACTGCAAAACATGCAATATTGAAGCTTTAATAAATTTACGTCACTACTAAAAATTTCGTGCAGCACTAGTTATGTGGGTTGTCATTTAAGTTTTGCATATAAAACTGAAATAGAACAGTAGATAGCTGTTAAAGACTTCATCGTTTGTCGAAGTATTCTCCACGAAGATTCAACTCGGGAAGCAGTTGCTCCACTCGTTTGTTGATATAGTCAAAATTGAGATTTTGAAGGCATGGACTGCTCCTTCTTAGACTTGGGTCCAGACTATGCGGAGGATGGTTCAACAATTCGACGTTTTGTTGCGTTAAAAATTCAATTGTCTAGCGTGTTGTGTGAGAAGTTGCATTGTCTTTGTGGACGATGATTCATCGTTCGGGGTTGGTCTTCCGAAGCTCCGTGATGACTTGCGGAAAACAAATGATTGTATACCAATCGACAGTAGCAGTTCTTTGATCTTGTAGAGGAATTGTTGCTACATGACCTGGTTTCGAGGCAAATGTCCCGACCATATTTTTGGAAGCACTTCGAGAACGGATGGCATTTGTCGGCTTTTCTTCACCTTGAAACACCCAAACAGAAGACAGGCGTTTATTTTCTGGCTCGAATGAGTAAATACAAAATTGATCACCACTGATAATGTTGTACACGTTTTTAGAGTTTCCGTCGTTGAAACGATCTAGTGTTTTTTGACACCAATTCACTTTAGCTGCTTTCTATTCTTCTGTGAACAGACACAGTATGTAACGTGAAACTAGTTTTTTACAGAGAATTATTTATGAAAAATTTTTAAATTGAGATCTTTGAAATCCCCAATAATGCTTCAATCTGGCAATATGTCACATGTCGATCTTCGTTGATGACCTTGCACACAGCATTGACGTTTTCCTTAGTGACTGCCGTTTTTAGTGGACCTGCTCTTGGATCATCGCTAAGACTAATCTGTCCACGTTTGTGTTGTTCATACCAAAGAGAAATTGTTGACTGATGTTGTGCTTCATTGCCTAAAAGAGAAACCAACTCAGCGAGGCATTCTTGTTGAGATAATTGCCTTCTAAAATTATAAAAAATTATTTATCGAAAATGTTCTTTGTTTAATTCCATTTTTCCACTAACTTGTCAACTTTAACCGTTCGCTGTAACTACAACAGTACACGTATTGCACTGAAACTTTGCATTTAGGTTAACTAAAGATGGAAGTTAATTTTTAATGCTGACATTTGATTGGTGGCGCCGTTTATGTTTCACTATGCAAAACTTAAAAGACGTCCTGCGTATGATTAAAACTGACGTAATCAGCTTCTTCGAGACAGAAACTATGTTAGTATTCAATAAATAGAGTCTGATGTTCTCTGTTATTGTATTCCAGTTGCAGCTTCAATAGAGATAAAGAATTAACTGATTACTTAATATACCAGTTCAATTCCCTCAGTTTTCATTTCATCTACACATTAATTTATATAATTTCGCACTATCATAGTAAGACAGGATTCCAATTAACCAAACTTAAATTGTCTGGTTCAGCCTATCCGATTAATGAAAATGCCAATTTAAATTAATATTTCCATTGGGAGAAAACGACGAATCGAGGATAACTTCTTGCCAATCCTAAGACTTTATACCAACATTTAAGGTGGTTTGAGAGAGTTTATAGATATTTTTAGCATCGTGTACTTACGTGGACATACTGCATTTATTTCCATCATCGGTAGCTGGGCGATCTTAGAAGCGATTTAACTAGAAAATTCCATCATAGTATAGATTCTTCCTATTTCCACATAGAATGTCAGGGATCCACACCGTTTCGAAATATAGGATTTCTGTATGTATACTAAATGACTCTTAATGAAATGAAACTTTTAGTGACGAGCTCATCTGAAATACCGCTACTTTACTATACTTTATCTTTTTTTCTAAATTGTCTACCTCTTTGAAATTATTGCAACAGACAGTGATGAAAATAAGGTGTCGTACAAATCAAAATTAATTAATTTTCCATGCTCATTGCAGATAATCTTATTTTAATTAATGGAAATGATATTTATATTGTTTCTTCCACTTCTTGGTACTCGAAATTACAGCCTTCATATGACCGTATTTGAGGTTATTGATTGCATTTATAAATGACTTCCCACTTAGTAAATTATTTTCAAAGGTTCGTATTATATACTGTTTATCTACTTTTTATCATGGGCGGCGCATATTAAATTTTACAAGCAAAATTAATATTTCTTAAGAATTTACTAAAGTTTTATTAACAATCTATTCAAACTATGTATATTATTTATTATTATTATATATATTAAGCACAAATTTTCTCATCTTTTGATAGTGTTGAAAATACTATCAAGCATTTCAACACAACAAGCTGTTAACAGCATGGCACTAATTATTCTTCTTCATGACACTGCTAGCCACGATAAATCTTTTGGGGATGTATAGGTGTCTCTACAAGGACATGAAGATTTCTGCAGACCATAGAATTTTGTGAGTTTGTATAACCACGAAATGCTACTTCGTCGAGAAAGTTAGATTGACAGGCATCGTTTAAAAGTTTATTTAACCGTTGATAATACCGTATTCGACAAGAAAATTGGATGGCATAAGACTTTTTTACATCTTGCACCGAGTGATAAATTTGTTTAGATAAACATCGTAAAGATTTCTTTAAGTTTACATTCATTCTTTTTTAAATATATGAAACAACACTGAATGACACTGAATCATCCTGTAGATATTCTTTTTAAAACACTACCTATTTCACGAAATCACATGACTATACGCCACACTTGTTGAATGAAACCATCACATGTAAGTAAATTCTGCATCAGAAAATTGTGTCTGAAATTACCGATGGAAACTCTTCTCATATGTTCTCCCTCCTTAGGAAAATATACTTCCACAATAAATTTATTATTTTTAGTTCGGTGAAAAATCACCACTAAAATAAAATTATTTTATATATTATTACGTGTATATGTCACTATTTATTGGACTGTATAAAAAATCATAATATATTTCACCTACATTCGTCATAAATCATTTATTAATAAAAAAAGACTGATTTATTATATATTTCCCGGTTTCTTGTTAACTTTCGTCGCCTTTCGAATCTTATAACTCGTCATTCATAGAAGGACCTACCTTTATTGGCGAGAAACTTTATATCATATGTGGGCAACAACCAGCCCGTGGGCCGGATCCGGCCCGCTGTAAGACTTAATCCGGCTCGCGAGACATTTTGAAAAACCCAGTTAAAAGAAAACTCACGGAATAAAGTGAGCGAGCAAGCCAAGTGGCGGCGATCATCAAAGAGTGAGACGGTACACATCAAAGCCTTTGATGTTTGCCGTCTCACTGGTGGTGCAACAAAAGATTATTGCTTCTCAATTGTTCTACACTAGACGATTCTAGATCATTCCTTCATTTTACCTGTATAAGCGGGTGGATGGCCCGAAGTTCAGTTCTATTTGAGCTACCGAGGTGATAACTTCGACAAGCGATACCCTAACGAACTGCTAGTGCCGTCAATTTGCTTTGTGACTTTGTGTGCATTTCGAGTGCTTACTAATTACCTCTATTTTGTTATTAAGTTTATCGAGCGAAAAGTAAACGAAAATGATATCTCGTTGAAAGAAACGAAAAGTAGATGCAGTGGGTCGCCAGTCGCCAGGTCAAGAAAAATGAACTGAAAAGTTATTTTTTTATCTTGCACAATGGCTTATTTGTTTGCTGTGTAATGAATTAATTTCAGTGATGAAAGAATTCAATATAAGAGGCATTACTCAACTAAGCATCCTACGCTGCACTCACTGGCAGGACAAATAAGAAAAGACACAATTCAGAAGCTTACCGCAAATTTGACAAAACAGCAGTAAATGTTTCATAAACAAAGAACAAGGTTGATAATGCTGTGAAAGCTAGTTTTGTAGTTAGTTCAAAATTGGCCAAGTCATTAAAACCATTTGCCGAAGGAGAATTTATCAGAGAGAAGTTTGCAGTGTTTTATGTTCTGAAAAGAAAAATAAATTTGAAAAAATTAGTTTGTCAAGACGAACTGTTGTCCGACGTATAGAAATGATGGCTAACGATATAAAAACAACATTGACTGACCGTATGGCTGGTTTTGAATCATTTTCCATAGCATCAGACGAGAGCACCGATTTGTCTGACAGTTCAACTGGCTCTATTTATTCGAGGCGTTGATAAAGAGTTCATTGTTACAGAGGAATTGCTTGCTTTATAGCCGCTAAAAGGAACCACTACAGGAGAGGACATTTTTAATGAAGTTCAAAATGTATTCATAAGTTTTGGCTTGCCATGGTCAAAATTAGTTGGAGTATGCACAAATGGTGTACCTTCTATGGTTGGCTTACGTAAAAGTTTCTTCGGAATTTTGAATGAAAAATCAACTGAAATAAATGTGCAGAAAGATGATTTGATAGTCCTTCATTACATTATCCACCAACAGAACTTGTGTTCTAAGTCCATCCTACTCCAGAATGTTATGAATGGGGTAGGAAAAGCTATCAATTTTATTCGATTCGGAGGGCTTAACCGTCGTCGCCAAATATGACGACGTAACATATTATTGTGAAGTCAGATGGCTAAGCAAAGGGAAAACGCCGAAACAGTTTTACGAGCTTAGTAATGAGATAGCAGACTTTTAAACGCGGCCCGCGAACGTATTTTAACATTAAAGTTTGGCCCACAACATGTCAAAGGTTGCCTATACCCGGTATAGAAGTTTCATATTAATCCTCTATGCTTTTAGATTTTACACAGTCTGTCGTAGAGAAATTTTTTTTAAATCCACGCCATCTATTAAAAAATATGCGTCGGTAAGGTAGAACTTTCAAAAGTATCATGCCAAAATATTGTATATAGCAGAGAAATTGTGCATCAAGTAGCAGTGTGTATTGGGCATTGGTCGAAAAGTGAATTTTGAATAAAGAGTAAATATCAAGTTGCGTTTTAAACTCGGTAAATAGTTTACTGAAATGTTTAATTTTATAGAGCAAATGTATGGTGATGCGTGTTTATTATCACGTACAAGTGTGTATGAGTGATATAAACGACTTAAAGATGGTCGTACAGACATAAATGACGACAAACACCCTGGTGCAAAAAAAATGTGTCTACGGAAAGTGATATCGAACTTATGCGTGAATTTATCAGAAATCAGCCGAAATCCTTATTGCGATACGTGGGAATGGAATTAAATATTTCCAAAGAGACAATTCATCGCATTTTGACACAGCATTTTGGAATGAGAAAGATTTGCTTAAGGTTTGTATCACACAAGCTAACTGAATTCTATATGTACAGACTTGATTAAAGACTCACAAAAGCACGAAAACGTCAGGTATTCTATTGTAACTGGCGATGAGACGTGGTGTTTTCAATATGGTCCAGAGACCAAGCGTCAAAGCTCTGAATGGAAGTATCCAAGCGAAGAAAGATCGAAAAAAAGCCGTTTGGTCAAAGTGAAGACAATTTTGACTTGTTTTTATGATTCGAAAGGCATATTGCAGAAAGAGTTTGCATCACTAGTAAAATAGCCAATGCTGTATATTATTTTGGTGTTATGAAGCGTGTTTTGGCGCGTATTCGTCGTGTGCGCCCTCAATATCGTGAAAATGATAGCTAGTGTTTGTTACATTTTAATGCATTATCTTATCGCTCGACGCTAACCACTGATGTTTTTAGCTACAAATGACATTTTAAGCATCAACCAGTCACCCTATTCACCGGATTTGCCTCTCTGTGATTTGTGTCTATTTTCCAAACTACATTTTCCGATGAAAGGACAGCGTTATGCTGACGTCGAAGCCATTAAAAAGGCGTCGTCGACAATCTTGAAGAACATCTTTAAAGATGAACTTAAAAATTCATTTCAAATGTTAATCGATCGTGCAAAACGTAGTGCTGAAGCCGAAGGCTAGTTTGAATAAAATAAATGAATTTTGCCAAATAATACGCTTTCGTTTTTATTTTAAAAAGTTGCGTTTTCTCGGAGACCGACTGTGTATGTACACTGCAGGCCATAAGCTTGGAATCAGTTCCAGTAAATTCATAAAAATTAAAATTTGTCTATGTTACGTTCGTATTACTTTGATATAAGTACAAAGGATTATTCTTAAGTACATTATAAAGCTTTACATAAAAGATGTAGTTTTAAATACATTAATAGTTGGAAAATAACCAGAGATTAAGGAAACTCTGCGTGCGGTATTATTTATTCGAGCAGGTAATATTTCTGCATAATGAACGATTACCTGGAATGGACAAATTTTATTGCAGACCCTTCCGCATAAACCTTTTGTAATTACATTTAGTTTTTATATTTATAAGTATTTATACATTTTGAAGTAATGAGAATATTTTAGTTGCTTCGTATCATTTAAAGTGTGTAGACACATAAAAGTGTGTAGAATCAGTAAACATCGTTTGATTATGGCGAAGAGAAAGCAGATATCGCTAGAAAAACGTGTAGAAATTATTAGTCATCATAATCGGGGAGATTCTATACGGGATATCGCGAAAAGAATGCAGATATCGTACAAAGATGTACAAAATACAATTAAAAGATACCAGTCTACTGGAGGGTATACGGACAGAAAACGATCAAGAAGACCAAAAATTACAACTCCTGCAGAAGATCAGACAATTATATTGACGTCGAAAAGAGATAGAAGATTAACGGCCTCGCAAATCCGCGGTGAGTTTAACAGGGAGCGTGAAACTCGGATCTCTTTAACCACGGTGAAAGGGCGGCTCAGAGCGGCTGGACTGATGGGACGTGTAGCAGTTCGCAAACCGCTTCTACGTCCGCAAAATAAAATAAAAAGGCTACAATGGGCTAAGTTACACAAAGATTGGACAATAGAACAGTGGGAAAAAGTACTATGGACCGACGAATCAAAGTACGAGGTCTTCGGTTCCAGACGTCGGATATTTGTAAGAAGAACTGCTACGGAAAAAATGTTACCGCAATGTGTGGCGCCCACGGTAAAACATGGTGGCGGTTCTGTAATGGTTTGGGGATGTTTTTCTTCGGCTGGTGTAGGAGATCTGGTGAAAATCGACGGAGTTTTGAAAAAGGAGGGTTACAGACAGATTCTCGAACACAACGCTGTGCCCTCCGGTCTGAGATTACTTGGAGAAAACTTTATATTTATGCAAGACAACGACCCAAAACATTCTTCTCATTTATGTAGAGGATATCTCCAACAACAGGAAGCTGACGGTGTTTTACAAAACATGGTTTGGCCGGCACAATCGCCAGACCTCAATCCAATAGAGCTGTTGTGGGAAGAATTGGATAGAAAAGTGCGTGAAAAGTGTCCGACGTCCCAGACTCACATGTGGCAAGTTATACAAGATTCTTGGGCAAATATACCCAATGAAATCCTACAAAATTAGTGTCTCGTTTACCGCGATTGTGTGCTGCCGTCATTAAAGCAAAAGGATGGTATTTCGATGAAAAGTCCGTTTAGTTGATAATAAAAATAAGTGGATGTAAATAAATAAAATTTGCTTTTTTTCCTGCTTATTTTATAATAAAACGTTTTGGTATATTAATATTGTTTTATTTTTACAATGTTTGTTAAAGCCACTATAATATTTTCATTATATTCAGAAGTGATTCCTAACTTATGCAAGTGATTCCAAACTTATGGCCTGCAGTGTATATGTTAATAATTTTCATTAACTCGTGCTCGGAAACAAGCTGAAAATAGCAGGAATTTAATAAGTCAACTACGCTTTTTACATAATAACTCTCTCTAATAGAGTTGTCCTAACAACCTTTATATTTTATTTTATGTTTTCTGTACTCCTGATACACACTGGAGGAGTTTTTTAATGTAATTGCTATTGTTGCTAAAGCGTCTAAGTTATTTCGCAATTCCATCACATCAGACAATACGAGTAATAGCGACAATATACAGGCATGTCGATAATATAGTAGAAACATCTTCGTAATATTTATTCAGTGTTCAATTAAAAAAAAAAAGATTTAATCAGTGACCGATTTCTGAAATAAAACGTAAAAATGTAATTCTGTTGCTAATTTAATCTTGATATTTTACATCATTGTGATATAAACGAAATTACAAAGTATATGAAAAGAAAGATTTATGCAGATATTCTTTATGTGTTTTTCACATATTAAAATCAAAATCGTAATTTGTTTTATTTAAAATTATTTTCTGTAAACCTAAAACCTATGTGCATGATGTCAGAACCAATAATGTGGTCACTTTTATGCAAGAAAATACACTGAAATTTATATAATTGTTAAATATTTTTTACGGAATAAATAAAAATAAATCTAAAATGCTATTAATAAACGATACATAAAATTTACTATTTCATTTGTATAGACAATTAAAACTTCATCTCATCGATTTACTAAATCATCTTGTTTTAGACGTCTAGACTAATTAATAAGTGAAAACAAGTTTAGGAAATTTCACTGCTTCTATTTTAAGCTCTAATATAACATTTTGCAGAATAGAACTGCGGTACATCGAAATAGTCTTTTGTTACATACATTTTAATACACAATAAAAAATATTATACAAATCACTATTCCACTTTAATAGTTTTAGTCTTGCAATAAATATTTTTTAGTAAAATACAGCTTTCTGGAGACTACTTTTAGAAAACAAGAAAACATCAGCCAATATACATATGTATATACATTATTATGTTGAATATTTTCTCGTTATCTCTGTAGAATCTACTTACATATAATGTACAAATATATATTTCATGAACAATATTTAGCTGGTGACCTTTGTCCATCATTGCGATGCATGAATGAGTTTAATTTTAATGTTCATGCTAAGCACATGGGAAATTACTCATTCATGAAGGCAGTTGGAACGGTAAAGTTTGTTGTTACTATGAATTTTGTATAATGACGAGGTTAACCACATTTGCTGTATATTTCCCCTATACTATTGAAGATTGTTATGTATATATTTGTGTATTAATATAATTTAACACTTTCTTGTATTTTAAAAATCAGATTTATTTTACCATTCTCGTCTCTAGAAAGAATTTGTACTAGATTAAAGAATCTAACAAATAAGAAATTCTAATTTTCAGCGATTGAAATTGAGTTCAATTTTTTCGAAAAAGAAAACAAACCTAGATTTAGAGTATGTGAAATTCAAATTTCGTCTTCATTACGAGATGTACAATATTATGTAAGTTATATTTTTACACAAACAAATTTAATCCTTTACATAACGAAAGAATAATTTAATGCTTTTTTGCATTTGCACTTGAAATTTCTCTAATTCTGTTAAGCATAGAACTGGCCAGTGTTCTTGTATAATTACTATCTATAAGAAAATACACATTTGAAATTATCCAATGGTATAAGCATTTCTTAGGATTCTGTAGTTTTTCTAGGCCGTGAGTAACTACTAGATTAGGAGGCGGCTTCCCTGGGTGGCGCGCATCCGAAATATCCAATTTTCCATGACTTTGGCGTATAAATCGGGCCGAATTCGACCGATGGCACGAGTTATGTTGGCTTTGAGGACCGCGGTGGTTTGTGGCTTATTCGCATAGACTTGCGAGTTAAGAAAACTCCACAATAAAAAGTCTAACGGGGTCAAATCGCACGATCTCGGTGGAGTTCACATTACCCCCATGTGTGTGACCATGGTGTGTATCACGTAGCGCCGTCCTGTTGAAACTACATGTCGTTAGTGTTCATATCATCTAATTTAAGCCAAAATAAAGGCCGAGTTCTTGTGAGCGATGCGAAATCGACTCCCTGCGGATTCTCCTGTACACTCTCACGGACAGCGGCGATGTTTTCGGCAGGTGTTGGTTCATTGTTTAGCGAACCAGTGGATTCAAATTTATCCACCATACTGCGAATAGTCCTCTCGCTAGAACGTAAAATGGGCGAAGCGCGCGGAACAAACAATTTTATCATCTGTACGTGTTGTTGAACGCTATATCCGTCCATGGTGATTTGGCAATACAGACTGAATAAATGATAGCTAATTCGCACTGTCAAAGTTCGGAAGTCCCTATTGGAAGACCCGTTAGTATTCTTAAATCTTGTAGATGAAACCAAATAATAGATAAACATATGTATATTTGGTAGTCTTTTGACATATTTCTGTCTAAATTTTATCCCTTACAAATTACATAATAAAAGTAATTTTTTCGACTCTTAGCGATACCGTACAATCTCTTAAAATTACACATCATCTCATATCTCTCCTTTGTTTCAACATTATGCACATAAAATTCGGTTGTCGATTGTTTTCGTTTCATTACATCTACATATTATATATTCCAAAAGTAATTATATTTACGAATATGCTTATTCACAAATCCTAAAAAAATATCTTTTATTAAATAATTATCTTAAAATATTTCTAGTTTTCCCGTAAGATTTTTCCGAATTATTTTCCCCATCAGAATTACTACTTTAAAGTAGTTATTATAAATAAATTTAAATTCTCCCAATATCTTTTACGTCAAGAATATTTATTACAATTACAAATTTATAAACAAAGAAAAATGCATATATTCAATAAACTCTTAAATATATAACACTAATATTCCCTACAGATTTCATTTTGTGATCCTCTTTTACTGACAATTATAAAAGGTACTGTAAATATTTAAAATGATAATTTAGAGGAAACTGATGTTTTAGTAGACATATATATGCATATGTATGTGTGCATACGATCAATAATTTGTGGCTCGACTCGAACATTTATTTCACTATTTTACATAATTGGAAGAAAATTAATTTCAGCTCAATTCAAATATTTACTCACATTTGAATTTTCTTGTCAACAAAAGTTATCGATACTTAATACGAGATCGTATATTTTTATGAACCATCAAAAAATATAAGGCTGTTGAAGCAAGAAATGCGTATTATTAGAAGAATTATAAATAAAGTAAATGAGATTTCAGCAACAACAATTGAAAATTTGATTCGTTCTATAATCGTCAATATTTTAATATAATAATATCCAAAACTTATGTGTAATTTAGTACTTAAAATATTAATAATAATATAATAATAATAATAATAATAAGTATTTTGTACAGATAGTGTTCTTAAAAAAATATTTTAAAAGCCGCAATTCAACGTTTTAAGTGATCACCCAGGAATCTCGCTACTCTAAATTTCCCAGTATTTAGGTTATAACCCAATAAAATAGCCTTCTTACGCACTTAATATATTGTCTGTTATGTAGGGATTTACCTATATGTAGAAGTGTCTGCCAATACTTTGCTTTTATAGACTTGTTAAAAAAGTTAAGAGAAGATATTTTTAAATACTTTCGATAAAACAAAACCTAATATTTCCTACGTGAAGGTCGAGACTTACTCAAGCCTACATCGCAGCAGGGGCTTGTTTTTTTTGTGTTAGTAGCATCCGAACTAACATAGTGGAAATGACTCACTGTGTCATCCTGTTCAGAAGTAGAATACCGGGAAATATTAATTAATGTATGGAGGAAATAGATTCTGTATGTTAAGATGATTCACCACACCGTACAACTGTGTTCAGGTGATATAAAGGATTCCAGAGAGGAAATTTTAACTCTGAAGTTGCTCAGAGATCAAAATACAAAGGGTACTAGGAAAGTTTTGCAATACAGCTTTGTTTATTTAATTTTTTCAAAGTAATTTCCTCTACACTCAATACACCTCCCCATCCTCCCCAACCAGTCTTTAAACCAGTTCTGCCAAGTTTCACTAGGGAGTAAAACACACTCGTTGTCCCAAGCCCGCAGAAGGTCCTCATCACTGGAAAACCGCCTCCCTTTTAGCTTCAGCTTCACAGGCGGGAACAGTGAAAAGTCGCAGCGAGCAAGATCTAGACTTTAAGGATGGTGCTCGAGAAGTTTCATTCCTGTCGTGATCAAATATTCGGTGCAGGCTTTGGCGCGGTGAGCTGGAGCATTATCGTGATTGAAGAACCAGGTGTCCATTCTTGACTTTGGTCGCAGGTTTTTCATAGATCCAATGACTTTCGGCAGGCACTGTTCAGTACACCACTTAGCTGCGACTATCTTCTGTGTGTCCAAAACGATGCGTTCCACAATTCTACTCGATTCGAAAAATACAGCATTTTCTTCTTTACAGATCGGGTGTGCTGCGGGTGTGTCTTCATCTTCAAAGACCCAAACTTTATTTTGAGCTTTAGTCGGCACATCGTAATAGTACAGCCAAGTCTCATCACCTGTCACGATGTTGTTCACATACCGAGATTTTCCCTTATTAAACTTTTTTAGCACCTTCCGGCACCAAGTCACACGTCGTGTCATCTACTCTTCAGTCGATGCGGCACTCAGAGAGAACAAAGTTTCTTCACGTGCAAATGATCATGCAGAATCGAACGAATTGCTAGTGCATTTAGGCCTGAAGCATCCTCCAAGAGTCATTTCTTCGATGCACTGGTCTATGTTTAAACCACCCACGAAATTATAACGCTAAACTGCCCTTATCCCATTTCGTGACCACGATGCCATTGCAAGCACTTTACACTCTCACTGCTAACTGCTAATGAATAACTGAGCCTATCGACATGGCACGGCAGATATTATGCACGTATGAACATGTATCAACATGCAGCAACAAGCGGCTTCCTACGATTCATTGTTGCATCATATTGCAAAACTTTCCTAGTACCCTTTGTACGTTGAAAAATTAAATAATTTTTTGTAGCTTTTTTATCTAGGCTCATTAATTACTGATTTGCCTTCGTATTAAGTATTGTCAATAATTATCTGTATTGTATACAATAATGTAACAATTAACTCTAATTATTAAACTTTCCTTGTACCCTTTGTAGCTCACTTCGTTCGTTACCAAGGAGTTCATTGATATTGTGAGCAGAACATTTGAATTAGAGAGACACGTAAGCTATAGAGAGATATAAGAACATCGTGATATTCATGAACTGGCAATTTACACCATTCTACACATTCGAGTGCGAAAGGTTTGTCCTTTCTAATATTCTACGTCTTCTCCGGTAACCCTATGATACGACGCATTTCATGATACCGCGAGATGATCGAGAAGTTAATGGAACACCTGGTTACGCTAACAGCATCTCATTAGATAACGAAGTCTAGCTTAGCTATTATGACGCGTTCATCCATCACAGCAACACTCTGGCCCATAATTCTAACGTCTGCACCGAGTGTTTAGCAAGAATAGATTGAAGATACTGAAATATCTACCTTACAGCCCAGATCTCGCTCCATACGATTTTGCTCTGTTTGCCCATGTGAAGAACAGGGGGAACATAAAGAAGTTTTCTAACGATAAAGATTTGCTTAGAGCTTTGAATAACGAACATGCCTAGCATTCCTAAGAAATGTTTAAGAATTGCTTTAATGATTGGTCGCGAGAAAGCGTATACCTATATAATGTGGTAAAAATTATTTTAAAAGATTGTAAAAATTAATTGCAAAACTTTTGTAGTTCTCTATGTAAAATATACAAATTTAGTCTGCATTCATTTAATTGGAACGTTTATACGGTGAGTGATCTAATTCGACGAAGTTATACTCGCGGAGGTTGTTAAGCTTTAGCTGCATTGTGAACTCCCGCATTGTCATTTGGTCTCCTCTTGCATGTATTCAGCAGTAACCTTCAAATATAATTGAGCCTCAGCCCCATGGACTACAATCATTTGTTCGTGAATAATTTTAAGAGAATTCTGACCCTTTGTCAAAAATTTGATGGCATTGCGATGTCCTAATTTCAAAAAACTTATTTTTTGTTGCGAATTACTTTATAAAGCACAAAATAGTGAATGAGTTGTAGTTAAATACTATGTGCAAGAGGAAATATGTTACTTTTATAACTAAGTTCAATTAACTTGCACATATCTTACCCATTTCTCAGGCAATTTATAGATGCCATCCCAAAAAAAATATTTGTCCTTTGAACAAAACCATTCCTCGAGCCATTTTCTAACTTCTTCGAAATTGGCGAAGTGCTGCTCTATAGGCGCATATCCCATTGATGCGAAAAGGTGATAGTTGGACGGGGCAAGGTCTGGAGAGTACAGCGGGTGTGGTATTATGTCTCATTCAAGTGCTTTAAATGCTTCCTTGACCGGTTTTGCTGTATGAGACGGCGCGTTATCATACTGTAAAATCACTTTACCGTGTCTTCGGGCCCATTCTGGACGTTTTTATATCAATGCCTGATTCAAATTGATAATTCACTGCCGGCAGCGATCAGTATTAACTGTTCCACTAGGTTTCAACATTTCGTAATACATCACGCTACTCTGGTCCCACCAAACACAGAGCATTGTCTTGCAACTAAAACGATTTGGTCTTGGAGTCGATGGAATGGCTTTGCCAGGTGATAACCATGATTTTTTGCGCTTTCACAGACGATTTTTCGATTTTCTATTTGCCTGTCATTTAATTGATGAGGCACCCATTTTTCCATCTTTTCAATTTTTCTCAATGCTCGTAGTCGGTCGCTAATCGTTTCATGGGCCACGTTTAACGCTTCTGCCAATTGTTTTTGAGTATGGGTTGAGTCTTCATCCAATAACTCCTGCAGTTTCGCATCTTCCAACTTTTTCGGTCTACTAGAACGTTCTTTGTCTTACACGTCGAAATCACCACTTTTAAATTGTTGAAAGCACGCCTCACATGTTTTTATGGTTGGAGCATACTCATCGTAAGTTTCTACCAGTAAACAATGACTTTCAACGACTTTTGTCTTTTGATTAAATAATAAAAGTAATGTGTGCCGTAAATGCACTTTTTAAGGCACGAAATTGGACATTTTCAAAGACGTATAAATCTATAACACTGTTACTTTGGCTAAATATAACATGTATGGCTTTGAAACTTGATGTCAGTAGAATAAAATGAGATATGTGTCAAATCATAACATTACATACTTAAGCCTAGCCACATCTGTTAGAAAAATTGGAAATGACTTGCCGCTACACCTGGTATATAAAATGTGCCTTTAATGGGGATACTTTTAAACAAATTCGTCAGTAGAATAAAATGAGATATGTGTCAAATCATAACATTACATACTTAAGCCTAGCCACATCTGTTAGAAAAATTGGAAATGACTTGCCGCTACACCTGGTATATAAAATGTGCCTTTAATGGGGATACTTTTAAACAAATTCGAACAGAATAAAATGTTCTATTAAACATTAAAAACAAGAGCTTCGTTACAATTTTACAGTTGATAAATGGTTTTTTGAGAATCATATTTTTATAATTTATTATTATTGATCATATGCTCTAATTGAATATTGCTGTTACAGCATTTTTATTTTTATTTTTAACCACCAGGGAGGAAGTAGGCGCATGCGCGCAGTGAACGAAAATGAATAATGTAATGTCAATGTAGCAAGTGTTATTATTACCATTGAAACATAAATATTAAATATACCACATAAGTAATATTAGTTTTATTCATTTACACCAATGTGAACCTCGAAGAAAACAAATACAGTCCACTCAGCGATTACATACACACGAACATATTTTTGGTCCAGACGAACCGCATACATCAGCAAAAAACAACGACACGTACATACGATCACGATAAAGAAGCAGCAAAAAACATTGGTGAGTCCTTTTTTCCTTACATATTTAATATCCTCATATAAAATTCAATCTGAATCGAGCAATCTTATTCATAAAATAAATACACTCATTTACGTATATATACAAAACACAAAATGACAGAAGAAGACGAGATAAGAGAATTAAGACAAAGTCGGGGTATATTAAAAGGCCATTTAACGAGATTCAAACACTTTTTAGAAAGCAGTGACAACATAGATGATCAATACCTAGTTAAATTAAGGTTAGAAAAACTTGAAAAACATTTCGAAACATTCGAAGAGGTGCAAACGAAATTAGAAATCATTGATATAACAGAAGAAGCGGAGCGGCAAGAAATAGAAGATAGTTTTTTTGAGCTTATCAGCAAGGCTAGATCAATTATTAATGCAAATGCACAAAGTGTTAATCAAAACAGTACAAGTTCAATTTCATCAAATACTAATAATACGGGTGATCCGACAGCAAATTTAAGATTGCCAACAATCAGTTTACCGGTGTTTGTGGGAAATTACGATGGTTGGTTACCGTTCCATGACGCTTTTAAACAACTTATTCATGATAATGTGAATTTAACAGATATTCAAAAATTTTACTATTTGAAATCTTGTCTAAAAAATGAGGCGTTACGGTTAGTGCAAGCGTATGTAATTTCATCAGACAACTATGCAATTGTATGGGAATTACTTAAAAAACGATATGAAAACAAACGTATTATAATTAATAATCATCTCAAACAGCTGTTCGAATTACCATCGGTAACAAAAGACTCGCCTGTATTATTGAGACAACTAACTGACACAGTTTATTATCATGTATCAGCTTTAAACAAGTTGCAACTACCAACAAAAGAATGGGATGTATTATTAATATATATAATTACATCAAAATTAGACGCAATAACTAATCGCGAATGGGAAAATTCTCTAGACGACGAAGGGTCTATACCAACTTTTGATGAGTTAAGTAAGTTTTTAAACAAAAAATGCTTTACATTAGAGACAACAAGCAAAAAATACCCTCAAAGCACACAAAATTCGCGTTCACCAAGTTTTATTAAAAACCAATCGAGCAATTATAACAAAGATTATAAGAACACATATGCAGAACAAAACTTTGCCATGACAGAATATAATCAGGATCGGAGTTGCCAATATTGTAAGCAAAATCATTACATTTATGCATGTCCGGAATTTATGAAATTAAACGCGAAAGAAAAATACAATCAAGTAAAAAGGTTGTATTTATGTACCAATTGTTTACGTTCAGGGCATTCACAGCGAGATTGCAGGTCAGGAAAATGCAAAAAATGCGGGTTGGCTCACAATACTTTATTACATAATCAAGAATATCGTAAACGCTTTAATACACATTCAACAAATTCGGATCAAAATAATGATACAAATTGACAAAACGAAACGGAGTTAAATGATCTTGCTATTCAAACCAATAGCTCACATACACGAAACAAAACGCACACGCATGGATCCACAGAACTTTGCCATTTGACTGCAACAACAAATATTGACCAAAGGAAATCAGAAAATCAACAATCACTTCAAATTGCACATAGTAGTTCAAATCGTAATTTAGTTTTACTTTCAACGGCACAAATCTTAATTTATGATGACCTAGGAAGGGCTCATACATGTAGAGCATTATTAGATTCAGGGAGTCAGAGCAATATAATGACAAAATCATTGTGTACTAAACTAAGGTTAAAACACGAAGATATTCATATTCCAATAGCAGGGATAAATCAGAAATTAACCACAGTTACCCAGAAAACAAAAACAATTATCGAATCACGGGACAACAAGTTTAAGGCAACTTTAACATTTTTAATTTTACCAACTATCACCGAGAATTTGCCACCCGTTGGATTTGATAAATATACATTAGATTATCCAAAAGACATCATGTTAGCTGATCCTAATTTTGATAAATCAGGTACCATAGATATCTTAATAGGTGCAAGCTTATTTTATGAATTACTTCTTGCTAATCAGTATAAACTAGGAGAAAATAAACCTGTATTTCAAGAAACGCTTTTAGGCTGGGTAGTTACGGGTAATATTAACATACCATCGAAGGCAAGCAAAAAACGAATTTGCAATTTTACAACAGAAATTTCAAATGAAACTCTAGATGAGAATTTGACAAGATTCTGGCAGTTAGAAGAAATTCCACAGAAACGTTTTTTATCACCTACTGAACAACTGTGTGAGCAACATTTTTCTGAAACCACAACGCGAGACGCAAATGGACGTTTTGTGGTCAGATTGCCCTTTTTAGAAAAGATTGCTAACTTAGGGAACTCAAAGGCGATGGCATTCAAACGATTTTATTCATTGGAAGCTAAATTTCGCAAGGACACAACCTTAAAGGGTAATTATGTAGAATTCATGAATGAATACGAACAACTAAACCACATGACGAGGCAACAACGCGTCGATGTAGAAACTGAACAGATGCAACCGTCATATATATTACCACATCATGCAGTATTCAAATCAAGTAGTACTACTACCAAATGCAGAGTAGTATTCGATGCATCGGCAAAAACAGATTTGAACCTTTCATTAAACGATACATTATTGATAGGACCCACAGTACAGGATGATTTATTTGCTATAGTCTTACGATTAAGATTGCATAGTTTTGTACTTAGTGCAGACATACAAATGATGTACCGGCAAATATTGATTCATCCAGATGATCGTAAATATCAACAGATCTTGTGGAGAGCTAATGATGATCAAGCAATACATTTATATAATTTAAATACAGTCACATATGGTACAGCAAGTGCACCTTATTTGGCAACAAGAGTACTCAGACAATTAGCCGTGGATTGTCAAGATAAATATCCACGTACCTGTGAACTAATTAGAAATTCATTTTACATGGACGACTTACTCGTTAGTGTGAATTCCAGAGTGGAGGCATTAGAAATATACAAGGAAATGTCTTACATATTAGGAACAGCAGGATTCCATTTAAGGAAATGGTTTTCAAATGATAAGGAGATTTTAAACAAAATAGCAGAAGATAGCAACAACACAGAGACAATTATTGAAATTCGTGATAATAGAGACTTGAAAACCCTGGGACTCTCATGGATTTCAGAACCAGATACACTAAATTATGCAATAAATTTAGAAATTAAACATACATATGTTACAAAAAGATTAGTTTTAGCTACCATTTCTAGAATATTTGACCCACTTGGATTAATAGGTCCCGCAATAATAAGAGCAAAATTATTTATGCAACAATTATGGAAGCTACAAATCGCATGGGACGAAGAACTAGATCCGGAATTGGGAAAACTTTGGTTAACATTTCTAGAAGAGATGCAGCACATAAATCATGTCATTATTAAAAGGCAAGTATTATGTTACCAACCAGAATTTATTGAATTGCATGGATTTTGTGATTCGTCGGAAAGAGCTTACGGAGCATGTATTTATTTAATATCAGGAAATGCTAAAGGTGAAAAATGTTCCAATCTCTTATGTGCTAAGTCCAAGGTGGCTCCACAGAAAAAATGTACGCTACCACGATTAGAACTGTTAGCAGCAGTATTACTAGCAAAATTAGTAGATGTTATAAGACGTACATTGAACATTCAATTAACCCAGACAATACTTTACAGTGATTCCACGATTGTTTTGGCATGGTTACAAATTGACCCGTGTCAGTTGAAAACGTTTGTAGCTAATCGTGTAACAACCATAAGAGAATTATCGAATGTAACCGAATGGAAACACGTTCCTTCAGAACTTAATCCCGCAGATATTATTTCCAGGGGTCTTAATGCTTTGGAGATACAGGATTCAAAACTTTGGTGGCATGGACCAGATTTTATAATAACCAATGAATTAAATCACGAACAAGATATGATAGATTTTGAATTCTTACCTGACACTAAGAAATCAGTAATTAGTTTAGCAGCTGTTGATAAACCCAATGGTGACCTATTTAACAAGTATTCGAGTTTAAGCAAATTACAACGTATAGTTGCCTATTGTATGCGATTTAAACGTGCGACACTAGATAAAGCAAGGTTTAAATCACAGAAACTTTCATCAGATGAATTAGAATGCTCATTGAAAAGAATAGTTAAGTTAACTCAACAGGAGGTATTTGCTAATGAGATTTATTCGTTATCACATAAACGAGCATTGAAACCTAGTAGTAAAATATTGAATTTGAATCCATTTCTAGATGAAGTCGGATTATTACGCGTCGGCGGAAGATTAAGGCATTCCAATTTAGACTTCGCTCAAAAACATCCAATTATAATACCTAAAAATCATAAATTAACAAAATTGATTATCACAAAATACCACTGGGAACATTTACACGCTGGTGCACAAAATTTATTATCCATAATAAGATTAGAATTCTGGCCTCTCAATGGCAAATCAACAGTTAAGGGAGTTCTCCGAACTTGCACCAAATGTTTTAAAATTAATCCAAAACCTACTAAATTCCTAATGGGTGATTTACCCAGCTCACGGGTATTGCCCTGCAGGCCTTTCTCAAAATGCAGCGTAGATTACGCTGGTCCTATTTTAATCAAGGACAGAAGCTTACGAAATGCAAGGCTAGTCAAGGCATACCTTTGCATATTTGTATGTTTTGCTACGCGTGCAAATCACATTGAATTAGTCAGTAATCTCACAACCGAGAGTTTTTTGAATGCACTCAAAGGATTTATAGCTCGTAGAGGAAAACCGTCCGTAATTCATTCGGACAATGGTCTGAACTTTGTTGGTGCGAATAACCATTTCATTGAATTGTACCAATTAATAAATGATAAATGCCACAACGACAAAATTCACAATTTTTTAGCTAATGAAAAAATTAAATGGGTGTTCATTCCTCCCAGATCAGCTCATGTAGGAGGTTTATGGGAAGCGAGTGTAAAGTCGACTAAATTTCACTTACGGAGAATATTAGAAAGGGCCGCTTTGACTTATGAAGAGTTAAATACGATACTCATTCAGATTGAAGCTTGTTTAAACTCCAGACCTCTGTCCCCTTTATCCAATGATCCCGACGACTTTTTACCTTTAACTCCTGCTCACTTTTTAATTGGAGAATCATTAGCTGCTGCACCACAAGAAGATGTTCAAGATCAACAGATTAACCGACTTACTAGGTACCAACGCCTACAACAATTAACTCAACATTTCTGGAAAAGGTGGTCGCGTGAATATTTAACCGAACTACAGAAGAGATCCAAATGGAAGACGAATTCACATCCATCACTTCAGGAAGGCACACTGGCCCATGGCGAGGATCATCAAACTCCATCCAGGATTAGACAACATCACTCGTGTAGTGTCTGTGAAAACGCCTAGTGGTAAGGTGTTTCAACGCTCAGTGTTGAAAATATGTATTATCCCCCTTGAGGAAATTAATGACTAGTTGGACTTATAATGAACTGTACTATTATTTTATATCCTATATGTCAGAACAATATTTTTACCATTTTTACTAATATTGAAAGCTACCTTTCAAGGTGGGCGGCATATGTTACAGCATTTTTATTTTTATTTTTAACCACCAGGGAGGAAGTAGGCGCATGCGCGCAGTGAACGAAAATGAATAATGTAATGTCAATGTAGCAAGTGTTATTATTACCATTGAAACATAAATATTAAATATACCACATAAGTAATATTAGTTTTATTCATTTACACCAATGTGAACCTCGAAGAAAACAAATACAGTCCACTCAGCGATTACATACACACGAACAATTGCTTTATAATTACCTCCGACATCGTAATAATATATTTGAAAATATTAATCAGTAAATGTATTTTCGACCTGCAATCAATAATATTGTTTTTAATTTTATACGATTCCTTAATTATTAACAATTGTTTATTAATATAAACTCATGGCCTTCGAACTCATACGTACATTTTGTCCATAGATAAAAGATTCAGATTTTGCTTGTAGAGAGATTTAGTATTATAAGTACTAGACTTTTGTAAGTGTTCAAGCTGTTACATTGAAAGAGATAATAAGTACCATACATCTATGAAGTTATAGCTTGTAAAATATAGACATGAAACTCTCTTAGTAAAAGTATAATTAAATACTAGTTTTTTAGTACTAAAAAAGGGCTAAACACGAAGGTAGCATACCAAGTCCTAAAAGTTTATATTCACAAATTTCCAGGAAATATATTATTTAAAAATAATTGTTCAGATATAAACCTTTTTTTAAAGGCGTTTGAATGACAAAATGCGTAAATATTATTGATAATATACAAGCAAGCTTTGCTTAAACACCTTAAATCCATGTGATGAATAATTATTTTATCATATCTTTGGGATACGTATGTATGTGTACACATATGTATATATTTACTACATTATTTTTTGCTTTTAATTGTTTCTACAACGTATATATATATATATATATATATATATATATATATATATATATATATATATATATATATATATACATTGCTATTGAGATAGAGAAAACAATGAAATTTACGTTAAATAATGAGAAAATATATTATACAAAGAAACATTAAAATAAATTGTAAAATTCTAAGAATCCACTTAAAATAACTTTTGTAAGATCTCAATTAAGCCTTTTGTTTATAAAGTAATGAGGTCTCTAATTTTTCCTTTTTAAATAAATACGAAATTCTGTAATCATAAAAATATAAAATATATTTACGTATATGTACGTATATAAAATATTATATAATTTATATACAGTAATTGACTACCTTTACATATTTAATCTCTCAAATCATTTTAAATAAGTCGACTTTAATGTTTTATTAAAGTTTCTGTTTAGTGTTGTATCCACTTTATTTGTTAAACTAAAGTCAATTTTTTAATAAACGAAAAATACAGAAAAAGAAATTACCAGTACCTACACCTACTTTTTTCATTGATATTTATATTTGACAGTTTTGTGATTCAGAAAGGTCTGAGGATTACATAACTTATTGATAAAAATATTATACATATTGAATGTTCATATATGTAAATAATTAAATGTCGTTTTTCTATTTTAAAATGAAAGCAGGAAGTAAATTAACTATAATTAACATTGGATTACTATAAGATGAAATTTACTGAATGAATTAATTGACGGGAACAATTGGTTCTTGTTCATTGTTGGCGTGGGAAAAGGATGATAAGAAGTGTTCAGTAAAATATTTCGTATTTTTTCCGCTGATTATAGTTTTTTTATAAATATAAATACGCTCTTTTCTTATCTTTCCATACAATATTTTATAAATTCTAAATTAAGTTTATTACTGAGTCAGTTAATGTTAAGAAATATATTCCAAATTATTGAATAAAAACGAGGATTATTTGACAGGAAACTAAGCTCGAAGTGAAGCGAACCAATTAGGGTATTAAGATTTTTTATAATATTGTTGACATATTCCCTTTCAACTACAATGCCCTTGAACCAACAATACTGAAGTAACATAATGTCAAATTCGTAATGATCTTTTTCAAGGTTCTCGAAATACAGCTGTGCTACCACCATAAGTTCTTTAACCAACGGAAACTGTCTTCTATCAATAAAAGTTTAAGTTTAGGGAATAATTGGAAATCAGTTGTAGCTAGATTTAGCGAAGAGGTTGCGCAAGGTACAATCTGAAAATTCAGTTGATTCAATTTTGTATTAACTTCACTGGTGAAAGAATGCACGTTTTCATGATGAAAAAAATGGAATTCCAGGTCATTCTTCACAAATTACTTTATTTAATTTGTCTAGTAGAGCGGCGTAATATATAATACGGTCCATTAAAAAAATCGTAGTCATTATCTTAAAATATGCTTCTATTTTTGTTAAAATAATCTAAAGTGATTTCTGCCATTATGAATAACAACGAAGCTTTATGCGTTACATTGATTGCAAAAGGGTTTATTTCGCCATATTAAATGGAACATTATTTCACCGTATGTGCATACTTGAAATGTATGTAATTGGTTTGGAAAATAGAGAATATACATTTGACATACAAAAGCACTTGTTTCATGTGCCAATAAAAGCGATTAAAAAATACCTTGGTCCGGGCATTCTATATTTAGAAATTTTTATTCCACTACGTACATAATCATCGTATTGAAAATAACGCGAAATACCTTTTAACGTCAGTAATTTAGTCATGAAAGACATTAAAATTTATAAGCAACGAACCGAACCGTACGTCCGTGGCCTCTACCAAAAATCTATTTACTCGCAATTTACCGAGTGAAATGTAGATACAACCAGCCGAAGTAAAATTTCTATTAGTCTCGTTCTGTTGAATGCGTTAAATAATATTATAACGGATGAATGGATGAAACACGCTCGGCAAAAACGTGACGGGCCGTCAAAAATTTATCACGTAATGAAAACATGAACCACTATCGGTTCTTCTTGTTCATGGACGTATTGTGAAACGTTTTTGATTAACGGGAAAATGTAATAGTGGTTGTGTTAATCGCGCACTGTTTTATTGTATGCATAATCTTTAATTTGCTTGGCGATAATACGTGGGATGTCTATTAAGTTTTCCATAATGGGACGTAGAGGGAGCCACTAATCAAACGTCGGTACTAAAAATTAATCTCCATCTTTAGTTAACCTAAATCCAAAGTTTCAGTACGATACTGTAATGTTGTAACTACAACCAAATGTCAAAGTTGACAAGTTAGTTGAAAAATGGAATTAAACAGAGATAATTTTTACGGAATAATTTTTATAATTTCCGAAAACAATTATCCCAATAAGAATGCCTCGCCGAGTTTGTTTCTGTTTTCGACAATGAAGCACCATATCATTCAACAATTTCTCGTTGGTATGGAGTATTCAAACGTGAACGGATTAGTCTTAGCGATGATCCAAAAGCAGGTTCCCCAAAAACGGCAGTCACCCAGGAAAATGTCGATGCTGTGCGCAAGATCATCAACGAAGATCGACATGTGACATATCGCTAGATTGAAGCATTATTGGGAATTTCAAAGACTTCAAAAAATTTTGCATAAACAATTACGTGTAAAAAAATTAGTTTCCCGTTAAATACTACATCTGTTGACTGAAGAACAGAAATCAGCTTCGGTGAAATGGTGTCAAAAAACTCTAGATCGTATCAACGTCGGAAACCCTAAAAACGTGTACATTGTCAGTGGTAATGAATCTTGGTTTCACTCATACGAGCCAGAAAATAAAACCCCAGTCGTCTGTTTGGGTGTTTTAATGTGAACAAAAGCCGTCAAAAGTTATCTGTTCTCCAAAAAGATGGTCGCTTCATTTGCTTTAAAAGCAAGCCATGTAACAACAATTCCTCTACAAGATCAAAGAACTCTTACTTTGTTTGCCGCAAGTCATCGCTGAGCTTCGAAAAACCAACCCCGAAGGACGAACCATCCTGCACCAAGACAATGCAAATTTGCACACAGCACGCAGGATAATTGAATTTTTAACGCAACAAAACGTTGAATTGTTGGACTATCCCCATATAATCTGGACCTAAGTCCCAACGATTTCTTTACCTTTTCGAAAATCAAGAACAGACTGCGTGGTCAAAGGTTCCAGTCGTCAGAAGGAGCAGTCGATGCCTTCAAAAACGCAATTTTGACTGTACCAATAAACGAGTGGAACAACTACTTCCAGAATTGGTTAGAGCGCATGTAGAAGTGCATTAATCTTCGTGGAGAATACTTCGAAAAACAATGGAGTCTTTAAAAGCTACCTACTGTTTTATTACAGTTCATGTGCAAAACTTAAAAGACAACTACGCTATTATAACGTCAAAGTTACATTTATCTCAGTATAAAAATGGACATGATAAAGTTTAATTTGGTACGTAGACTTCCGCGGTCGTGGTCCATGCTATCTGCATCTGGGTTTCCGGGCTGGAACCGCATCACTTGTATATCTGCCGTCGTTTCGTACCCATTTGTATGGGACATCTTCAGGGCTGAACTACTGCACTGAAACTGATTCTCTGATTTTCTTCTGGATATCCTCCCCGTAGAGGCTGGTTAATTTGGTACGTAGACTTCCGCGGTCGTGGTCCATGCTATCTGCTTCTGGGTTTCCGGGCTGGAACTGCGTAACTTGTATATCTGCCCACGTTTCGTACCCATTTGTATGGGACATCTTCAGGGCTGAACTACTGCACTGAAACTCAGTTTCAGTCGGCAGATATATAAGTGACGCGGTTCCAGCCCAGAAACCCAGAAGCAGATATCATGATAACGTATAGTTTTTCCAAACATTGGTCTTCTTCAGTGTACATGGGTTAAGTGATTCGTGATTTCCAAATGGATCTTTCGTGACCTAACATCACTTTCTTCGCAAGTCGAGATCGATTAGGCAACGCTTACTTGCTAGTTATATTTACATCACTGTAGTTCATGGTTTGTAAACTGTAATGTTTTCAGCAAATATTGACGACGCCGAATGCATTCTTACGAAGTAGTAGATAAACAGATAAAAACTAATGAATGAATTTTTTTTGCTTCTTCATGTAACTTTGTATAAGTTTCAAAAAAAATTACACCAAACTTAATCAATAATTCAAATAATTATTTTTTAAATATACTTATATTTTACGACAATGTGTAATTTTATAACCATACCCCACATCGTTTTTCGTGAAATGGGGACATCTAGGAACGGCAACGATTCTTTTCTTCAATCTCGGTTGTGAACTGTATTTTGATGTGTATACTGTTTAAATGGCTTACAAAACTGTGCAATTTGATTTCCCCGTATGATCAAATAACAAAAATGTCGTCTATGTAACGTGTCCATAGACTTGGTTTATATATAGCGGTTCGTAGAGCTGTTGTTCCAAATTCTTCCATAAAATCATTGGCTAGGACATAAACAGTATACACACTAAAACACAATTCAGAGCTATTAATAAATATGTATATTTACTATAATTATAATTTGATAAAACATTTATTTTTGTAATATTGGAACGTAAACACATTTTTAATAAGTATGAAATGCAAAAAAAATATATGTATGTATATATGTACATATGTACATGCATCTCTTCAGTTACATACAAATATGTATGTCCGTTTTGCATCTTCTTTCTCACGTATTCAGCTTCTTATAGATTCCTTGAAAACTTAATAGCTAAATTTTAAAATAAGCAGAGGTATTTATTTTCCCATGTATTTCTAGAATATTTATATTGAAAAAATTCGTGGAGGATTCAATGATTTGTATTGTTTGTATATTTAAAAATGTTTCATAAATTTTTGTGTCTAAAAAATAATAAATATTTACCAAAGTAGTTATTACCTTTCTTATATGAATTCCTAAAACTAATAATTTAATATATTTAATTGTCAGACTAGATAAGTAAGAACTAATTAAAACAAAAATAATTAAGTTCAATTAGTTTTATTCGGTGAGATAATTCTGTGTGCTTCACACAGAATTTTCTTAACATTCTCATAATCAGTATTGTTATGTAAATATAAATCCGGTTGCCATTATTCTTTTAACAGCTATATAGACATCATTACAAGCATACAAGTCCATAAAATAAAGGAAACGATTAATCTAATAAATTTCATATATTTTAACAAACATACAGATTTTTTCTGTGTGTTCAATAAAAACATTTTAGTTTTTCCTAAAAAAATCGCCCTTGATAATGCAGTTCCAAATAAAAATTGGAGTTTCTGTGTCTGTAATTAAATAGATTACAGAAGTGAAGAAATTTTCTTTTTCATACATAAAACCTGGACGATACTCGATAATAAACGATCTTAGTCTTCGTTTATTATAGACGTCGACATCATCAGACAAATAAAGAAATACATAGTTACAAAAAGGAAATGACATTAGCGAAAAGCTATATTTTTTCTGCACAAATCCAAAAGAAATATAATAATACAATAATAATAATAATAATAATAATAATAATAATTTTATTTCCCTACAGAGAAGGCAATAACAAAATAAGTAACACAAATCAAGCTATTATATATCTATAAATGTTATTTCATACATACATATATATATATATATATATATATATATATATATATATATATATATACATACATGCATACATACATACATATATGTATATATATATATATATATATATATATATATATACATACATACATACATACACTAATCATGCAAAGAACAAGACTATATCTAAATATTTTAAATAAACGCTTGTTATACAGTGCACTTCAATATACATACTCTTTTGGAACAAGCTCGGCAGTGATGAGTACAGCCGTGCATTGTAATATGTAGTGAAATATATATCGGGTTTACAAAGAGTGCATCGTTGTATCGCGATGAATTAGAAAAATCAATAAACCCTTTATTTTATTTACGACTTTGCGTTTAGTCACGTAGACAAGTAACCTTTTATTTACACAACAGTAATTGTAAACGTAATTATGACCTTTGCAAATTGATTAAAAGCTTAAAAAAGATTTATATCGGTTACGCTTCGATACTTTGTTTGCAAAAAGATGTTTGCCGCCATGAAAAAATATTCTTATATGCAGAGAACAATCATTTGATATCTAATGATACATTATTAAATGTCATATTGACATATTTGAAATAATCTACGAAACTATTTAATGCATCTGTAAACGCACCTTCACAAATTTGTCTTAATGTAAAATCTGTATCTTTAGCAAAAAAACTTTCGAACACGATAATTTTTGTGTCACGACGTATAATAATGAGTGAATATCGTACACTATTTGAAGTGATTCCATAAACAACAGACTTTTTAAAGAGCACGGCTGACACTGTTAATAACAAATATTAGTACTTGGTTTGTTGAATCTTGAAATTTTTCTGTTTCCAGCACCAGTTTCGTAATTCTTTCATTGCTACACTATCCTACCCCTTACTAGCTAGTAACGAAGAGGAGAACGATTTAAGGTGCTATCTCGGATTTAATTTTTTTAATTTCTTCACACCCAGTTAGTACATTTCTTTGCGACATTCTCCTTACTAGAGTGAGATGATATTTATTACAGAAGAAGCGAAATGATTATTGATCGAGTAAAGTGAGTATTAAATTGCACACGTCAAATCAAAAATTTATTCCGAATAAGTCTTTCGGAATTTAGATGCCCACAAGATTTTCCTTTGCTCGAAAATAATACAGTTCTGTTGCACACTATTTTGGCACTTTCGCATGTCAAGTTCGTAAACTCCGCGATACAAACTTTCGCCGAATGTGGAAACGGTAACTTTCTTGCCCCTCTCCCGTTGGCATTTTCATTGTGATGCGTTCATTTCTATATCTTTCATATAACTGACTAGATTCTCTGTGTACAGACCTTACTACTATAGGCCCAATATATACGTCAAGGCGTGCTACACCGTTAACATGTTGCAATGTGTGGCTTTTAATGATGATTTGATGAGTGGTATATATCAATGAAGTTGTCAGCTATTAAGTCGTAATACGCGCGCATCATATATAGAGGAAATTACCATAAGATATTAGCCATGACCCTCTACAGTAAAATATTTTGTGCACACGTTTGAAGTCATGTGGAATGAAAAACTGTGTTTTATTTAATCGATTTGGTTCACCAATTTTAGAACATAGGATGTCTTGTAGAAATTTGATATCACTCTGGTTGCGATGAAATTTTAATGATTCCATATTAAATTGTTGGTATCATGATAGAAGCTCTGCGAGGAATATATGTCACTGAACTTATGGTAAAGATAATTAAGGAATCTGCTTTGCGCTTTATAAAACTGCGGCCAAGCAACGGTTGCATGTTCAAGTCATGAACGCACAAATGAGAAGTACAATTGCAAAAGAAGATTGTTTGGTATTTCTCATAATAAATCCAGATTTTCGAAGACAGCATGTTGAAATATGGAGAATATAGTCCATGAAACCCTTACCATATATATATATATATGCAACTTTATTTAACCTTGATACTTTTGATATCCGAGGTGTTTATAAATAAATATAAACACCTCGAATATATCATATCACTTCCCTTTGTTTAATGATCGCCCTGTATATCAATTTTATTCAGATTCTCCAACTAATGAAAATTAAATGCAAGTTAAATGCACACATTTTGGAGATATTGTACCATCTCCCTTTGTCTATTGCACCACAATGTGTATCACTAAATCAAAATTAATTCTTAAAAAATTTTGTTACAAACGAAAAAGTTCGAAGACTATAAATTAAATGAAAAAAATAAATTTTCAAATTAATTTGAACGACCACAAAACACACTGACTATAGTCATAAATACCTTCTACCCACCATCACAAAAAATGAATTCGGGGATATTTGTCGACACGTTAAATGCGAATTTATGAAATTTCCTTGTAAGGATATTTATTATTTTGACGTTAGTTATTCAGCATCCTTTTCATTTACATTATTTCTAATAGCAAATGGCAGTATGTAAAGCAAAACGTTGACTGAAACTACGACAACACGGCGAAACTTGTAAGAAGTTGGACGCAGTAACACCGACCGTGAAAATCTATGTCATTTTATTAGTGCTACTTTGTTTTCAGATAAACGTATCCCAGAATCAATGGATCTTACTGTCTTTATACTGACAAATTTCATGTTACTGACTTATACAACAGATAATATTTGTTGGAAATTTTATACCTGGAACGTTACAATTTTGTATCTGTCATTAATGTTATACGAAGATAATAAATGCTACGTACCTTACAATGAACAGGATTATAGAAACTGAAAATTAATCTTAATACATGAATACAGTATTTAAAACCATACCTAAACAGTGTCATAGGTAATTTAATAGGTTATTAAATTACCTATGATACATACTATCCATTTATTTCTAACGAATCTTTGTTTCAGTTAATAATATTACTTCTTCTTTTATAAATTCATGTTCCAAACTTTCAGATTTAAAAGAAATATTTTCCAATGTTTCGTTTAAATTTAAACAAAACAAAACTACATTTAAGTAAAACAGTACATTTATTCTTTATAAGCATTACATACATGGTTTTTAAGACATTTAGATTATAAGATTGGTTAAGCATATACGAGGGTAGTTTGACAAGTAGTAAGAACGGAAAAGAAAAACGAATTTTTTAAATACAAAATAATTTTTATTTTTCAATATATTCTCCTTTATTCCAACGGTGCTCCAATGCCCTTATGCCATCTCTAAAATGCGATTCCGGAAGGCTTGCAAAATACTCATTTACGAAGATGATAAGCTCGTCGTTAGACGAAAATTTCTTTCCACCTAGTGCCGTTTTCAATTTAGGAAAAAGGTGGAAGTCGGAAGGGGCTAGACCCGGCGAATAAGGCGCATGCGGTACTAATGCAACTCGTGGATTTTGGATATCGCAACTGTGCTGGTATACGAGGGAGCGTTGTCTTGGTGAAACAGAATCTTTTTCTTTGCCATTTCTGGCCGTTTAGCACGAATCTCAACATTTAATTTTTGTAGAAGTTCTGCATAATATTGTCCGTTTATTGCGACCCCTTTCTGAAGATAATCAATGAGCAAAATGCCCTTTGAATCACAAAAAATTGATGCCACCACCTTGTTTGCCGATAAAGTGGTTTTCGCTTTCTTCGGAGGTGCAGAACCACGTTCTAACCGTCGTTTCGATTGTTGTTTAGTTTCGGATGTACTGTAGTGTATCCAAGTTTCATCGCAAGTAACAAATCGCCTACAAAAATCAACCGGATTTCGCTTATAAAGGTCCAAACACTCATTGGAAATGCGCAAACGAGTGAACGTTTGATCTGTCGTAAGCAATCGCGGCACCCATCTTGCCGAAAGCTTAGACAGGCCCAATTCTTTCGTTAAAATGTGGTGTACGCTTTCTGTTGAAATGTTTACCATGTTTGCTATCTCTCTCACTTTGAGTCGTCACGTCTTAGAAGTCACGATTTTGGGTGCTCCAGAGCGCGCTTCATCAACACACCTTGTTCTACCACGTTTAAATTCATTTACCCATCTACTTATTGTGGATTATGATGGAACAGATTCACCTAATGTTTCCCGTAACTCATCTTTTATTTCGGTAGCTTTCATACCCTTAATTACGAAGTATTTAATCACCGCACGATACTCTGCTTTTTCCATTTTAACAAAACGACGTGTTGCTTCTTCTTCAATCAGCTGTCAAAAATAAACTAATCAACCGATTTATCTAAGTATCGGAATGTAAACATATAAATAGGAAACCTAAATTATAGTGCATTTGTTTTACCAACTAGAGCGCCATCTATGCGTCATTCTCACTACTTGTCAAACTATCCTCGTACAAATATAGAAATCGATTTTCAACTTAACCCCACGTCACGTATATCATACAATAGTATGTACACGATTATATTGCTCATAACATTCTTTACACCTCGTAATTAAAAAATACACAGCAGTATGTAGAAATAACCGATAGTTCCATTAACGTGCTTTATAAACTTAGAATTAGATACATTTCTTAAGTGCAATAAAAATTTCAATTACATATGGAGTTTGTTTTTATTTCTTCTGATGTAATGTCCTTTTGAAAAATATTCCATTCAATCTAGCGATATCCATAATAAATAATAGTTTTACTATTATCTCATATTATTATATTAAAAAACCTTTCAACTAAACTTTAGTCTTAAAACTTTAAGTAAAACTTTAACATTATAATCAACTAAAAATTAAAGAAATGTAGACCTCTTTCGAAGTTCTGCCTTGAAATTTAATTTATGTTTATTAAACATTAATTTTCTATATACAGTTTGAAGATAGTTTTGATATATATTAACTGATAACATGTTCATGCATACTTATTAGTCGTACTTTGTGTAAGCAAAATAATATTTACCTAGATTCCATTTAAACTTCATGTTTTACCCGTTTATTAACTTTGATGAACTGTACACAACAAACCCTAAAAGAACTTATATTACGTTGCTGTAGTTTTATTCTATAATACGTATGCGTATGTACAAATACTGTACTTTCCCACATACATATGTTCTAATGTACACGTATAAAGAGAATTTAAAGGATCCTCAAAGAAAAAGACCGATCATTAATATAACTCGCAAACAAATCTAAATATTAATTTATCTTTATTTTCATATAAGTACCTAGCAAAGCAGAAACGTAATATATAATCAGTTACAGAAGCTTCTACGCACGGTCAATTTTTCAAAATCCGTTGGACTCAAAAGATATGAATATTTCTCGTACATTTGGCTTCTGTTTCAAGAGTTCCTCAACTTTCTCAACAGATACGAAAATAAAATATCTTGAACAGAGTTGTTTAAAGAACTGTTCTTTGCTAGATACATACGTTGCATGTTCAACTATGCTTCGAGGGAATACTGTTTTGGGCATTAATAGTTTTACATAGCAATAAAGTTATTGTACACTTTTTTTATCGTTAAATAGTTACACCCAATCAAATCAGACGAATATGATGAATAATTCAACAAAAAATTGTATTTTTCATTACCATGTTGGAATATGACATGTACGTGAAAGCTAGCATTTCAACAGGTCGATCATGTGGAATAAACTCTTTGTAGCCTTTAGCATACAGGGGTGGATTCTCAAAAAAATTAATAAAGATGTTAAATGGACCATATTATCACAGAATTCCAAAGCGCCGTCAAACACTAACACAAAGTGAGCTATAATCCAATTTTCAGATGGCAGAAGAAGGTACAGGCGAATATATCAATACAAACATACGAAAGAAACCAGACATTCATAAGTAAACTGTGTAATTGCGTAAGTGAAAAAGTGTAATTACAATGGCGAGGTAAGAAATAAAACTATAGTAAATACTTGAACTGGCCAAGTTAATCTTCTATACTAAATTAAGCTTCACAAATCACTTTTCCCCAAATATACGTACATTAGGTTCACATAAATTAGTTACAACAGCAATCAATTTAAAAGACTGTTTAATCAAAAATTTACCATCTATATAATAATTAAATTATCAATACAAAAATTCTTGACTGTATAACATGGAACTACTAACACTAAAACAAAAAACTGACTATGTAATGTTAAATTATTAACGTTAAAATTATTAAATGTTTACTATTGAATTATTAATGTTAAAAATACTAATTGAACAATATATGTATTAATGTAAAAAATAGTTGAACAAGAAGAACATCCAACGTGCAAAAGTGAAAGTTACAAAACTAAAGGTTACAGAGTTTTTGTGAGACTCATCTGTCAAACAACTTGTATTCAAGCCAGATGGCTGTGCAAAATATGTTAAGGTAAAATTGAAATTACTAAAGTGACAAAAAACTAATTACTGATTTAATAAATGTAGTAGGATTAATTCGAGCACTATGTATACGATAAAAAAATATGTGATAGCGGTTATACGTTGGAAGATATTTCACACAACCCACTAGAAAGTAGTCCATAGCTTATGTTATTTGAGCCTCCAAATGTGTAGAAGCGGAACAAACACCTGAACGGTCAGAGAAAGGAACAACGGAAGCCAAAATTTGAATACAAAGCAAGTAAAAAAAATAAAGGCTCGTCCCTTACGACGGTTTTTTTCCTTTGCTCTAATATGCTTGAATTAAGGCAAACAAAAGGAAACGCTAAAATATTTTCTTGAAAAAATATTCCTTTTTCCGGACAATTCAATTTAATTCGCCAAAATTTTGAGAGACCTAATCACTAATACATAAAAAGAATGCCCCTAACATTGAATTTACCAAACTGCAAGCTTTCACTAAGCAGGTTTATAAGCGAATGTTTGTCGAGATCTTTCCCTACGTGAAGAAAGACCTACGAAAAGTAGTGCATATATATTTGGTACGACCATAAATATGACTGCTTTAGCGAAGGCGTTACGAGCATGTAATACGTTATTGTAGGAAAATTCCAAAAATTAAATTCTGCTGTCAGTTGAAAAATTCTAATTTTGGCCGCTTTTTACATCGCATATATAATGCGTTCTTTGCGCGGGCCTCAATTACGACCCCATGTACCATTACCATTAGACCAAGAAGACAGGGAATTCAAGTCCTTCTAAAGTGCCATAATTGCATTACAGAAATAATTATTAAATGATAACCCACGGTAGGTTATTAATTGCATATAATTATGCGCTTTTACGACACTAAATTGAAAAATTGTAATTTTAACCGATTTTAGATCGTATATGTTCTCCGCGCGGAACTCGAACCCGCGATTTCATTCTCTCCGGGAATACGTCATCACCATTAGACCACGGGGACAGTGAAATCAAATCTTTCTAATGTGCCATAAATTGCATTATGGAAACAGACATTAAATAAAAACCCACGATAGCTTATTAATTGCATGTAAATATGCGCTTTTACGATGCTAAACTGGAAAAATTCTATTAACAGCATTATGCGTCGTATATGTAGTGTAGCAATTTTTGAAAAACTTAAGGAGACAGTGAATGGTAAACCTTCCAAAGTGCTATAATTGCACTATGGAAACAGCTATTAAATGAAAACCCACGAATTATTGTACGGACATGTTAAAACTAATATGAATTCCTTGCGTTTTGAGTAAGAATATTATAACTTTTCGGAGCGCCTAAATACAGCGTGTTTCAAAAAGAATATACGTATTACAAAGTATTATTTTGTCAAAACTATCGATCGATGCGCCTCGGCTCGGCTATTGGAGAAACAAATACATAGTCTAATTTATTTAATAGCCGCTAGATATCAGTTATCTTCTGTTTTTCTTGGTAACCGTCATATGTTTAAAATGGCTACTCCGCAGCAGAAATAATTTTGTGTTCTCGAGTTAGCGAAGTGCAATTCCGTGGTTACAGTGCAAAGACGTTTCAGGTTGAGCTACCAAATTGATCCTCCCAATGGGTAGAACATTCCCAGATGGTATCGACAGTTTGTAGATACCATATGTGTATGTAGAGGAAAGAGACCTGGCCGCCCTCGTGTTTCTGAAGATAATGTTGCACGAATTCAAACTGCTTTCCAACGTAATACTTCAAAATCAACTCGTCGTGCTAGTCGGGAGTTACAACTGCCTACAACAACAATTTGGCGTGTTTTGAGACGTCGGTTGGTTATGAGGCCGTATAAGTTACAGTTGTTACAAGCTCTGCCTCCTGATGACAAACGGAAACATGTGGCATTTTGTAACGAGATTCATGATACTATTTCAAATCAAATTTAATTTAAACAGAATTGAGATTCTTATAACTTTTCTTATATAATGATATCATAATTTCTTCACACATACAATTTCTCTTTATATGTTTCTTGAATACCATTACAACATATGCAAGTGTATCTTGTTTTAAATGAATGCACTTTGTCAGTAGGTCAATTAGATATAATTCTTATTTTATAGGGTCAAAAAGTTACACTCGATATATAGATGCTCTCTACAGTTGCGAAGGGAACTAGAAAAGTTTTTTACCTGACAATGAGGCAAATACTACTACAAGTTTTTTTTATAATTTTATTTTAAAAAAAAATTTCGGTTAATCATCAATCTTTTCTTTCAGTTGGTTATTGTCTGGAAAATGACATCATTTCAGGTACTTCTTCAAATTTCTATATAAAAGACTCGGTCGAGGACAAATTCAGGCTTTATAGTGAGTGATCTAGCTCAAAAAAGGTACATTCGTGGAGGATGTGTTCTTCGGCTGCCTTGTGTACTCGCGCATTGTCATAAAGAAGGATAAGTTCTTTTTGATATAAATTCGGTTATTTTTGGTCAATATCCATGCCTAATTTCATTAATGTATGACCGTAGGTAACTATTATTATTATAGTCCCCTTTGGCATGCGTCCAACACGAATAACTCTTGCTCGGTCCCAAAAGACGATGGGTCATTTTCAATGGATTCACGATTCCACCAAAATGGTTTTGATTAATATTTTACTTTAAAATATGGCAAAACCTCGCCCCCATACTCGTCAATAAATCATTCGTAATTCGTCAGAATTGTTTCCCTATGTCGAAAATTTGTTTACAATGCGATGTTTTAATTTCGCAGAACTCATTTTTTATTGCGAAAAGTTCTATAAAACACAAAATCATAAACGACTTGAAGTCAATTTTGACACAAGTAAAAAATGTCACTATTGAACATTACCAATAAACGCACAATTAATTTCTCTAACTCTCCTTGTATTATAGCCACTTGAAAATTTGTAAAAATATTTTTATTAATAAATATAAATTTTGTAAGATGTTATCATAACCAAACACGACCGTTTTAGAAATATTTACACACATACTACCTAAAGTAGATACGCACGTAAAATATACAAATTAAATACTATATCATTTGTGAATTCACAGAACATAACAATGGATCACCAAATATAAAAAAAAACATCCTATACGGCGAACATTGTAAAAGACAATAATTATCATCCTCTGAATGGAATGAATCTCTGCCTACGCTGCCGATCCTTCTAGAGATTGTTTCGGTATTTGCTTTAACGAACCGATCGATATAGTCTATGTATGCAATTCCCGCCTTTACAAACATGCTTAAGTTTCGTATATTTTGTTTTCACGTTAAATACAAAAAGAATTCAGTTCTGAATTTGCGTTGGAAATTAATAGTAATAAAGTCATATTATTATAAATATTATTTGCAAATATACATATATACATACATAAATATCAAAATGACGTTCATATTCATCAAACTTTCATTAATTTCTTAACAAGGTGCAGACTATACTAATTGTTACGTATTTGAAGAAGCACACATACATACACTATCGCTCATAAGTATTTGGCCACTCACATTTAACCCGCAAATTGAAATAAAAATCAAAATTGAAATACTAATATCTTTTTATTATTTACGTATATAAAAAATATATATCTATACATTTAAAATAAATTGTTGTATAATATATTTATCTAAATTTTAGACTCGTCTGTATGCCCTCCTTTATTTTTAATCACTACAGCACAAAATCGAGGTATTCCTTCGATTAATTTTTGTAATATCTCGGGTTTTATTTTACCCCATGCATCTTGTAGGTTCTTCCACAAATTAACAATAGATGTAGGTGCCGATTTTCTTACCTCTCGGTCAAGTGCTTCCCTGAGCAACTCGATGGGATTTAAATCATGACTCTGGGGAGGCCCTCGTTCTCTAATTTCCGCAAATATGCCCGCCAAGTTTGGAAGGGTGTTTCGGGTCATTATTTTGTTGGAAGATAAAATTCTGGCCCGAAATTTTAATTCCAGAGGAGATCACGTTTTCCTCTAATATGCGCTTATACTGTTCTTTTTTTATTATACCTTCGATTTTTATGAGATCGCCCACATTTGACCCAGAAAAGCAACCCCATATCATGACTGAACCTCCACCATGCTTAACAGTAGAGGCTGTGCATTCTTCCCGGGCACGCTCACCCACAGACCTCCTCACGAAAACACGTCTTCGTGAACCAAAAATTTCGAATTTGGATTTATCGGTCCACAATACTTTATTCCATTCTTTTATGGTCCAATTTTAGTGATCGCGCGTCCGCTTTAAACGTTTTGCTTGTTTTGGTTGCGTAGAAGCGGCTTCCGCATTGCAATTCGTCCATGAAGACTGGCTTCTTTTAATCGCCGTTTAACTGTGGAAACACTTATGGGTTTTCGACGAACAGCATTCATTTTTGCTGTGACTTCTGGGGCTCTTTCTCGTCTATTTCTCTTGCTTGTTACCACCATTGCAACATCTTCTGCTGAGGTTGTTGCTCTTGGTCTGCCTTTTCGAGTTCTGCTCAACACATTTCCACAATCATGGTGTTTTTTGATGATGTAACTCACAGTGGACTGATTTAAGTTCTACGGAAATTTCGCAGTTGCTTTTGCTAGTTTTATGGTATGTGATAATAAACGATCGCGTTTCTACACTCAATTCTTTCCGGTTAGGCATCTTTAACCGATTGAACTTTTTCGAAACACACGATGTTATCACTATGAGCACCTCGCAAAAACTAACTGCAATTTTTCCAAAATACCCAAGTGTAAATATTCAATAATTTACAATAACACCCTACCTTAAAATAAAATCATAACAATCGAAAATTTCCAAGAATTGAGAGATCTAATGCCCTTAAGTGCAATTATTCTACCTGGAGTTCATTGTGAATAATAGGATATTCGTATAATTATTTTCGAATAAGCTTTTATAGATTTTAATGTTTACTATGAAACTATGTCTTACTACAGAAATAAATTTTATAATTACAACTTTTTATAGAAACTGTAATGAAACAAGGGTGAAAAATTCTTATGAGCGATAGTGTACATATGTACATTAAAATTATTAAAGATTAATATTTGATCTATTTTTAAATAAGTTGGTAATATGTACTTCAATCCCTTCCAGTTACGTTTTAAGTTATTACTTAAAATCAAAATGTATTGAATATTCGCACATAACCTTAATATTAAACACAAATTTACATATTATACACAATATTTAAAATATTTTATAATTTATAATAAATGTTGGAAATATCCCTCATTCTATTGCAAACAAAGTTATGTAGGATTACAATGGTCTAGTCTCTATGGGCTAAATTTAAAATTTCCTTACCGTTAAAGTGATCGCTGAACCAATTACTGTAAGTGAGATACAACGAAAACTTTGGATGCATGTCATGTTTCTTTTAAGTACCCTCGAACAGCTCATTTTGAAAACTCTGTAAATAATAAAATATACTTAATTGAAAGTAAATTTGATGGAGGCTGTGTTTAATTAACTTAATCACTTATGGTTAATATATAACCCCTTTCCACATTAATTTTCGTATTCTGTATACTTACATATTTCGACAACTAAGTTGTCATCGTCAGCAAATAATTAAACAGTATTTCGTGCGGGTTTTTGCCATGGTTTTCAGGTGCGATACTTAAATGATTACAAAAAAATACTTAATTGGCTATGAGCTATATAGTATTGTTCTCAAAATAAATAAATTGAAGAAATCAGAATTATCCAAAACGCAGTAGCCATGTGATAGTTTCGTACACCCAATATAATTACATTAGTCTGCAATAAAAAATAATCACCAAAACTTTGAAGGACTCGATCTGTTTTTAGAACGTAATTATAAATCTGCTTTCCGTTTTTTTCTAATATGTAACATTATTTTCCAATGCCAATCTTTTAAAATACTATAAAAGATGGCTTTTTGACTGCGAGCTTCGCGCAGATAGAGATTAAAAAATTGAAATAGAATATAAGAAAATTTTTATTTTCCTATACAAAAAGAGTTGAATAAGAAAAATAGTTGGCAAAATCATTTAGCAAGCTTCCAAACTGGTCAAGAGTGATAAAGGTCACCACCATTTGTCACAGTGCGGTTGGGCATTTCCTTCGTCTCGGAAGTCGTCACAAATCACTTAACTACACTTTTTTCTTGAACTAGTTTTGCGCACATTCTAACTGGATTTCACTCGTACCAATACTACCAACACAAGATATGTGATGTAATTGATACATGGTCACTGCGACTCAAGTCACAGGGTGACCCAAGTACCAAAGTAAACACTTCACTAAATAGAACACTGTCTGGTCAACACCTATTTTACTTACAACAGCCAGAAATACAAGCCGAAGGTGCATCGATGGGATCCCCGTTATTATCAATTGTTGCCAACATTTTATACCCACGTGAACAAACCTTTCTTGTAGCTGCAGTATGTCTATAATACGTTCGTGATTTGGTCACAACATCAGCACCGTTTTTACTACACATAGACAGAAACCGACGTGCACGCAAACATCAAGTGTATTATATATATATATATATATATATATATATATATATATATATATATATATAATTAAACGAATCTTTAAAATTTTATTGAGTCGTATTTTATACTTTTCATTTTGTCACAAAATGTGTTCGACAGTACTTAAAATGTGTTTTTCAATTTTCAGAGCTTGGTTGTCCTAAATATTTGCTTAAACTAAGTATTTATTCTTTATCGTATGAAATGTAAATATCTATCTTGGAAAAGGTTTAAAAAACTATAGCATTTCTTGTATGTAACGCGGTTACGAGTATAATATGTGTGAGGTGTAAGTTAAATTCATTCTTCTGAGTCGAAGGTTGCAAGGAGTTTCCAAAAGAACAAACCAAATGAATGTCTGAAGGCACAAACTCCGGTAAGTAACGCATCCCATCGAAGATCCAACGTTTTTTGTCGGGCGATCAAACCCGTGTGCGGTCTTGCATGTCGTCCTGGAATATCACTGCGATTATGAGGTCTAAACGTTTCTAGACTTGTTCAAACTATCCAACAATACACGGTTGAATTAATTGTTTCGTCCTTTGATAAAAATTCGAAAAACGTAACACCTTACTGAGAGCATAACTTCGTGGTGAACGTCTGATATCGATTACATTTGAGGCACATTTTAATGTGGAGAGCAAAACCGTTTTTGCACCATATTGCTACAATCAATCCACTTTTCAACATCGTTATTAGTCACATCGAAAGGGGAGCTCTTTCTTCATATTTAAAAAACATATCATAGATGTTTATAAGCGCCGTCTAATGAACTTCTTTAAATTCATGAGGAACGCAAATATCAAGCTTATTAGCGTATCCTGGCTTTTTTATGCGGTCTCAATACTTAAATAATGGATGTTTAATGTTTAGATTTCTCGTGTCGTGTGCCGGTAGTTGAACACTCAAGTAAATCATTCAATTTTTTTTCTGAATGAAAGTAAAACTGTCAGCTATCATACAGCATAACATAAAGATAGATGCAAATAACTCTAGCACGTGTAGAAACGAACTAGCACCATTTGTTGCAAACATGCATTAGGACTTTTCCGATAGCCCAATACACATATACATAAATTATATATTTACATTTTACTTACTTTTTATAAAATAACAAACATGTATTTCATTTAATATTTGTAACTCTCCATTTTAGATATCTTTAAAAATACTTTGAATATTGAAAAAATTAATGTTCAGATGTTTTTATGAGTTTTTCACTGGGGTTTTGATGTATGTTGTATAGATATTCAATGTTTTCAGGCTAAATAAATCTTTATACAAAATTTCGTAAAACTTTTTGCAGTTTTTACCTCTCATTTCATAAACTGTATTTCATTTTTTATGGTTGTATAACGAAAATTGGTATTGTAACAACACTGCAAATAATGGGAGTGCAACTTAATTCGGTTACTTTTTTTGTAAAAAAACGCCTTTATTTTATAATCAAAATGAATGAACATATTATTCAAAGTATTGTCCATCAGAAGCTACAACTTTTCCCCATCTTTCGGGCAATTGATGAATTCCTTCCCAAAAGAACCGTTCATCCTTTGAGGCTAAGAATGAACTGAGCCAATTTTTAATTTCTTCAACTGAAGTGAAGCGTATTCTAATAAGGGTATTTTGCAGAATGCCCTTATGCAGAAGGGGCAATGTCTGGGCTATAAGGCGGGTGAGGTAAAACTTCCCAGCCGCTGCTTTCCAAATAGTTTTTAACTGGTTTTGCAACATGAGGTTGAGCGTTGTCATGATAGAATATTATAGACTCATGTCTGGTCGCATATTCTGGTCGTTTCTCGACGATTGCTCTCTTCAAACGAATTAATTGTTGTCTCTACAGCTCGCCCGTAATAGAATCACCAGGTTTTAATAGCTCATAATGGATAGTACCCGTCGAATCCCACCAAATAAACAGCATTACTTTAACAGCATGAATATTTGGCTTCGCCGTTGATGTTGATGGCTGGCCAGGCTTTGCATAAGATTTTTTTCGTTTTGGATTATCATAATGAATTCATTTTTCATCACCAGCAGTGATTCGATGCAAGAACGACTTCTTTTTATGGCATTCAAGCAGCATTTGCGACATGCAAAATCGTCTTTCAACGTCTCTTGGCTTCAATTCGTGTGGTACTCAATTTCCTTGCTTTTGGATGAATTCCAATGCTTTTAAATGTTTTGAAATGGCTTGGTGAGTTACTTCCAACGTTTTCGCAAGTTCTTCTTGCGTTTGACATGAATCTTCATCCAGTAACGTCTCCAGTTCCTCGTCTTCAAACTTTTTTGGTTGACCTAGACGCGGTCTGCCTTCGAGGCTGAAATCACCGCTTTTAAAGCGTCGATACTATTCACAACATGTTTTTTTTTTGTTGGAGCAGATTCACCATACACTTCTGCAAACAATCGTTGAGCTTCAGTTGCACTTTTCTTCCAATTAAAGCAGAAAATTAAAACTTCCCGCAAATGTTGTTTATTTAACACAAATTCAGACATTTTCAATGAGCTCAAAAATACTGATATTGTACAAAATTCAAAACAATATAACTAAATATGGCCGACAGATGTCAAACCTTTCCAACAAAAAAAAGCCAGCTGTCATACTCAACTATATATACAACTAACAATCTCCATTGAAAAGTAACCAAATTAAGTTGCACACCCAATATAAAACATATTTTGCAGCAAGAGGTAAAAGCTTTATAAGTTTTATTTATTTTATTTTTTTTATTTATTTATTTTAAATTATATATTGTATAGCACATTACAAGCTAATATTTTTTAGAATAAAAAGTGCATTGTGAAACATTTTCCGTATCTCGCGACGATGTAATCGACTTGTAATCTTCTCATCTACCGCTCTGGCATGAAAATTCAACAGTATGGTTTAATTTTAATTAAAGACTTTGATTTGCGTTCGGGACGACGTTTTATAGTATAAAATTGAGAAAGGATCTTGAGAATATTTATTTATGATAAAATTTGAGATACGACATTCTATAAACAATGTACATCCCATTGTATAATCTTAATTAATGTTAATAATAATAAGGAAACAGGAAAGCCAGAAAATTGTAATAATATTAACAATGGCTGTTTGAAGTAAATTTGTAGCATGTATTAATTTAAAATTATTTTTGAATAATTACATCCTGGGATTTTCATAAATACGATGGTGATAGTTTTTTAGTCATTTACAACTGTCTTTATGTTATGCCATATGATAGCAGACAGTTCTAATTTCATTTAGAAAGAAAAACTAAATGATTGAGTGTTATGAGTGTTAAACCTACAGCACACGGCATGAGAAATCGAATGGTACTACAAAACATAAAAAGCGAAAAACTATATGTGTACTTAAAGTTGGTGTACATAAAGGTATACTTAAAGTCGTTATAGATTAGTTAAAACGTTTAATTTGTATTTATCCGTTCAGAGAACGTCTATGAAAATGTATAAGAAAAAAATGTTTAACAGAATTCATTTTACGTAAACAGTTAAACATACGTCTACACAAACCTTGATATTGCTTGCTACATACTTGTCGTATAAGCGAAGATGCTGCAGGTCGCGTATGACAAACTCGAGGAGCTTTTATTTGTCTGGGCAGCAACAAAACAGTGGCCAATTAGCTGTCGTGGAGGTCGTGGTGCACAAGCTAAATAGTCGGAGATAGATGTTCATAAAAGGGTGCCAAAAGCAAATAGTGACAGACGTAAAGTCTCTTAGTAGCCCGTAGCTTTATTAACCCATTAAGTTGCCCGAGAATATCCTTAAAGATATAAGATATTTAAAAAATAAGTCAGTTAAGAAGTGGACAGAAGGTGAGCAATAAAAGAATAAATAAGCAATATTTCGATGTTACAGTTAAATAACAGGCATTTCAAACAATACAATACAATATATATATATATATATATATATATATATATATATATATATATATATATATATACATATATACATGCAGAATATAGACAATAATATAGTATAATTAATCACCTCCAAAACAGAAAAAAAGAAATTTTCATATACAAGACACATTTTCAGATAATATTGGGGATGTTTTGAAGTTTGGTGAAGCATATATGATATTGAATAAATTCTGAAGAAGGCAGCATGTATAGTGCCGAAACAATAATAAATCGAATTTATTCAATATCATATTTGCCTCACCAAATTCCAAAACATGTATATATATATATATAAATGTTATAAACGGCAAAAGCGAAAAAAATAAAATGCTAATGAATATATAATAATGGATATGTATAAAATAATAAACAAATTCTATACTTACTTTAGTATTTTATTGTTATATATTATATTTATTTTTATAATACACTATTGTATGTCTCTGTGTTAGACCATGAGATTTATCTCGGACATAAATATCGCCAAAACTCGGTAGGTATGCTGGTGATTCATACATGCATTCTGACAAAAACAAAAATCCTTTTTTTGTATTACCAAATTATTAAACACTCAAATACCTCTTACCTTATATTCATTGTAATGCTCTTTATCTTTTAACGACTATCTTTTGAAATCTATATAGTAATGTAAGAAATGTATAATAATAATAAAATTTAATATTAAAATTGCATTTTCTTTTCTGACTGTGTTGGTACTAACATACTACTAAATAAAATCAAATTACTTTTTAAAACTGTATAGTATATTAATGTAATATCCAACATTTAAATAAACAAATAAATAAACAAACAAATAAACAACGTCAATTTATAATAACTCTGACAATTAAATTTACTTTTAGTTTGAAATTTCAAATAAAATCGATGATTCAATAAATAAAAAAATATATAATTTAACTACGATAGTCCTTTTAAAAAAATGTGAAGTCTTAAATAACTCTAAAAACTCAAAAATAACATAATATTACCACAAAATGTACTATAACTGGAATATAATTATGAATTTATCTTTAACATAAAAAGAATCCATCCTTCTCTTCATCCTGATTGTTCATATTTCTACTAGAGGTCGTGTCCAAAATTTTTCACTGTTACAATTGCGGTATGCACATAACCTATTCACGCATTTATGTCTTATGTGTGTTCTATCATTTTAATATCACTAGTTTTAAAAGTGTATATATTTTTAAACACTATTTTGGTATTCACTGGAAATTGTTTTCTGCTTTTCACCTAATTACACTCTTTTAATTTCTTAAATACTTGTACATATATGGTAAGTAATAAGTATATCTATTTGACCTTCGTCAATGTCATTTATAACTTCTAAAATTTATTAATAACTAAAACTTTGTTTAGTATTTATTTTTTAGCATGATATTTAACAAGTACCTATGACGGAATGAATTGAATTGTCGCTCCTGCTTATATATATATCTCGATAAAAGAGAAGTGAAATGTAAATAGGTTTCATGGCAACTTCAGGGAAACAAAAGAGAATTATTATGAAATCATGATGAAATTTAATTTCTTTCTAAATATTAAATTGAATGTGATATTCAGATTCCCTGAATTTTAATTAGTCAGGTATTTAAAATTAATATTTTAATTTTTCAACTACAATATTTAGAAAAAAAAATTTAGAAACATTTTTAACTTGTCAAAATTCAAGTAAAAGAATTTATATAAAAGCATTATACTTTAATGTTTCTCTTCTAAATTTTACTTCAAGACTTCTATTTCTATAGAAAATATTGGTTTTGGAAAATTGCATAAAATAAATCAATTACTTATAGAACTGATATTCTATAAATAGAATATCCACGACGAAATAAGCGAATATAGGAGAATAAACTATTGCGAATTTATACGAATAATCAAATGCGCATGCTACTATACACAGTTATTGAAAAATAAAGCATGTGTAAGATAAAAATCGAACCGTAACACGCTTGCCTGGCGACTTACATACAATTTCTCTTGTATTGCATGTGTACTTTCGAGATTCTTCATTTTTACAAATTCCCAATCAGTTCAAACGGAAGGAAGCCTGCGATTGAAGCAACCTAACTTCCTTAAGTTTAGCCTCTTTACTATTAATTAAATTATTTCTACATAGCTTTGAAACACATTTTTCTCATAAACAGATTCTGTGCAGCACTGAATTCCCGATTAAGTTTATTTTTTAATTTTTGCTAAATTCTCAATTTTCAAGAATCTTCCTGCAATGTGAACATTATGAAGTTTTCTAATATTTGTCCAAGCATAAAAACACTTTTGTATATACAGGTTTGAATTGCTAGATATCAGACAATAAAATATATTTTCAACCATTCATTATATAGTAATTGTTTCCCCTGGTTTGATGGAATTTGGTTTTCGTTTTTAGTTGAAAGAACATTATTGTTGTATATTAAATAAAGCAACTCTTAAAGCTTAAAAGCATTTGGTGATAGTTAAGGCAAAGCGGTTTCCTAAACTATAATAGACAAGCGAATGTAGACAAGTATCTAGATAATCGATGGAAAAAACCTGCCGATTGTACATTGAATTGCTTTATGACTATATTAATTTAAACTTATTAGTTAATATTTATAATGTGGTAAAACTGAAGAACCAAGTGTTCTGACAACTATACTTAAGCAGGTGACAAAACCATTGACAATACAAGATTTACAGTGCATAATCTCAGCTTATCGTAATAAAATGCAAGTCTAGATTTTACAATATAAGAAGGTTAAAAATAATTATACACTTTGAGTAAATTCTATAAATAACTAAACGAAATATCCAAAAACCTTTGGCGAAAAACTAATAAATAAGTTAATTTTTATTAATAAAATAATATAAAATATACACTAATATAAACTATATTTTGAAAAAAAATTTTTATTTTATTAATATGGTATGTAGAGTGGAGTGAAAATGAACAAAAAAATTTTTTTTAAATTTTGAAACATCCTGTATTGTTAGTTGATGACCCTATTAGAAAGCTCTATTTATGCAAAATAACAAGACTCTGTGACATTATTTCGAGGTGGCGCATGAAGGGTGAAGTTTGAAAAATAACATAATTTATGTAAAGGCAGAAAGGTACAATTTAAAAATCTTTTTTATCTACCATTAAATGAAACTGTTGGCAACACTTAAATTTACAGCGCAAAAACAAAGTTCACATGCATAAAATAAAGTATCTTTTAAACAGTTTCTTTCAGTTCCTTCATAGTATTTAGAAGTGCAACGTGTTAAAAAAGTTTAAAAACTTAATTAAACGTAAAATTTTCTTTACCAAAAGTTAAAACGTGATTGCTGAGGAAAGATTTAAAATGCCTAAAACAAGGAGAGATTTGTGTTGCTCTGTATTTGGAAAACCAATTACATTAAGTGCAAATGTGTAGACTACGCATTGTGATATTATTAAATATTACTTGTGGCTAAAAAATGATGTGCTTGAATTGAACAACCGAAAAGATCCTTCAATTTAGTGCATATGTGAAATAATTGCTACTGATATTGAACAAATATGGCAAAAGGCATCGATTCCTATAATAAGTCATCAACAAATCTTAGCAAGATTGATTTCCTATGACAACAAATACAAAAATATGAAGAAACTGCGCAGTGAAGTCAGAAAACAAAATTTCTTAAAGGAATCTCAAAAACAATTATTTGACATCGCAACATGTAAGCGCGCGTCTAGAAACATATGTAAATGTGTGACAAAAGTACCTCCAGCAGAGGAAAAATTTTTAAAGGACCAACGAAATGAGCGTAGAATGTATATTGACTGTGTAAATAGGTTGACAACAAAAACTATACGACGCAATGAATTTCGAAAGAGAAAATATGGTCAATTCGTTCAAGAAAACATGACTACTTCTTCGTCTATGTCAGAATTATATCGATCATGCAGTAGTACTTCAAGTCAAACATCAGAATCAGAGCAAGATGATTTTTGCTTTAATGAAGGAAAAAGAAAAGTTCACAAAAGAGAAAATCAAAAGGGAAATAAGCAGATGTGACAAAAGTTGCAAGCCCTTGCTACAGCTTGTGACAGGACTGGAGATCGATCTGCAGCATTTATTGTAAACGCAGTAATGGTTGATTTAAACATTATAGATGCGTAAAACTAATCAAGCGTAAAAGATCGTAGTGAAATACGTTGAGAAAGGAAAAAAGTTCGAAAGCAGTTGAGCTCTATTAGCAATGAAAAACCTCTGAATTCTATTTATTTTGATGGTCGTAAAGACAAAACTTTAATTATAACTTCAAATGAAAATAAGTCACAGCGTAAAACTATTACTAAAGAACATATTTCAATGGTATCTGAGCCAAATTCGGAATATATTGGACATTTCACAATAGATTCAGGAAAAGCAGATAATATTATGACGAATATTGACTAATATTATGACGAATATATCGCCTTATTTGATGAAAAGTATAAATGTAATTCATCTTTGGTGGCAATCGAATGTGATGGAACGGCTGTCAACACAGGGTGTGAAAATGCAGTCATTGCTTTATTGGAATCATATTTAAAAAGACCATTGCAATGGTTTGTGTGCTTACTACACGTAAATGAATTGCCGCTGCGCCGTTTGTTTTTAAGTCTTGATGGAAACACAGCAAGTCCTAATAGCTTTTCTGGAGCTATAGATAAAAACCTCCTCAAGTGCCTTGATTTCAAGATACAAGCTTTTGAAGCGATTCCTGCAGAATTGCCGGATATTAAATAATATAAATTTGCTAAGCACTGATCAAAAATATCTTTACGAGATTTGTTCTTCCATTTCGTCTGGTTTAGTTTCACCAAATTTAGCTGAAAGAGACCCTGGGAAATTAACACACTCTCGCTGGCTAACTCGCGCCAATAGGATTCTTCGTTTATATATTGGAATGGCTACACCACCAGAAAACCTTAAGCAACTAGCACTTTTCATTATGAAAGTATACGCGCCAACATGGTTTGACATAAAGTCAAAGCCATCTTGTAAGCATGGTCCAGTTCATGCTTCCAACATGTTCAAGAGAAGTAAATATTTAAGAGATAACCTTAAGAGTATTGTTTTAAAAACTATAAACAGAAATTCATTCTTCGCACACCCAGAAAATATGCTGTTGGCCATGCTTCAAGATGATACTTCAGAAATTAGAGAATTATGTCTTCGAAGAGTATTAGAAGCAAGAAAAGAAAATGTGTGTGTTAAAAGCAAGAAAGTTCGCAAGTTCTGCCTTCGACAACTTCAAGTAAATGCGACAAATTACTATGAGTTAATAAATTGTTCGAACGTGAGAATAACTGAACCACCAATGACTATGAAATATTTTAATACAGAAATTTCAAACCTGATTCGTTCGGGAAATAATTTCAGTCAATTTGGGATGTTTCTTTGTCATACCCAAGCAGTAGAGAGGTGTGTCAAGCTCGTCACTGAAGCTTCAATATCTGTTTGTGGATCAGAAGCTGGTTTCAAGAATATGAATATGATTTATGTGAGTAAATAAAAGACTGAAACTGTTTGAATTAATTGAATAAAAAAGAATTTTAAACAACTATTTTTCTGATAAAGTGCCACAAATGTGGATCAGAAGCTCTGCAAGAGGTTTTTAATACAGGAAAAACTAAATTTCAAAAAAAAATTTCGGTTTCATATTTATAATATTTCGATCAAATCTTTTATTTAGTCTAATTGCTTATGTTTGTAATTAAAGCACAATTCATTCATTCATTCTCATGTGAACTTATTATCACTCACTTCAGTTATAATTGATAACTGAATAACTTATAAAGCGTTAACTCCTCTTTCGTCTTTGAATATTTTGTATGGTCAATTTTGCACGTTCGTAAATGAATAATTCACGCATTTTCGGTATTCTTAATAGTTATACTGGTTTTGTCTACAAAAAATAAATATAAAAAAGTATTATTAATACAAATAAATTACATTTATGTGGTACACAATAAAACCCATTACCCATTATAAAAATTGGTCAATTACGAAGGTTATCTAGAAAGCAGAAACGTTTCCCTACCAGATGTTCGTCAGTTGAAAAAATGAGCAAAATTTGTTCTACACTTTCTGCGACGTTTTAAGTTGGCGAAATCATGCGCAGCCCAACCACTACTTTGTGTGATTCTCCAATTAAAGTAATATATGCTATATCTTATACTTAATGTGGTGCTCCAGCTGAAGTAATATATCTTTGAACAATTAAAATTTATGAAGAAAGTCATATGCTTTACTGTGCATTTCTCATATTTGCCAGCTTAATGTGACCGAACAGTACTAGAGTAGATACTGCCAGCGTTCGAAGCCCCTTCTGAGCAGCGTTTTTAGTATGCAGATGTACAAAGTGAATAAGATGTCAGATACGTTTAAACAGTTTCTTCATACAGCCCTGTTCGCCGTGAGGAATAAATATTCTTATATGCAGAGAATGAACGTTCAACATCTAACGATAAAATATTTGCATAATTGAAAAAAGTCTGTTAGTTTTTAATATTAGTATTATTGCTAAATTAGGTAGTGTGTCAGATTTCACTACATCAAAACAAATTTTTGGTGATAGTGAGTGTGCATAAATCCCATAGGAATTAACGAAAATCATTTTAATTATGCGATCTCTATATAAGGACATTTATTCCTCACGGGGAATATGGTTACATGGAAAAACTCTCGAGACATACCTGATGATGGGAATATTTAACCGATCTTATCCACTACATCTACATATCGAAAACGCTGCTTGAAAGAGAAAACATTTATTTACATTTATTACCTGGTAAACCTTTTTCATGTCTTTGAAACAGCCGCCGCTGATCAAACGCTCGTAGTGCCAACTATAGATAGTACCTACACTACTTCTCTACATAATCTTTCGAATTTAAGTGTTTATCGTAAAGTTTTCTAATGCCTTCTTTATACTCTATTGCCGGTAAGCTATTGAACCAATAAGTAACGGCTTCTTTCAGTTTATCATTTACTAAGGAATAAAGAACACAAAACACCATATGTGCTATACGGTAGATGTTTAAAAACTTCGGACTCCAACTGTTGAAGAAAATAATAGATCTCATATATTCTGAATAGCACAGTAGAGTCGATGAAGCAGAAAGCTTCTATATTTATTGTTTCTCCGCTCGGTATAAATGCGATTCCAAAAAGCCGTAGCCATAACTTTTCGCGTATTTAGAGTTTTACATTTTTGGAATTCTTTTGGAAATCGAGAATCTTGCTATTCCATTGACTGGTGCTGTTTTTCTTATAATTTGTTGTTGTCTTGAGTAGTTTAATTAAAGCAGAAGGTGGCTTGGTCATTCTTCCTCCTTTGATAACAATACACCATTTTTGAATTGAAACTTCGTTATTATACACTTGTTCGGTCTGCCCATGAATTAATTTAGGATAAATATTTTCCGGATTCAAAAAAATAGATCGAACTTCGAAGCCCGCTCTTGATGGAACCACTTATATCACTTATACATTTCAAAAAAAAATATTACAAGCAAATCTATCCAACCATTCACTATCTTGCTCAGGATCATTGATTGTAGTGATGTAGAGAGTTTGTGTGCTGTAACAATTAAAACGTTCTGTATTTTTCAAGTAACCCTCGTCCATGTTATTTGAAATGCAAGAGTATACAATATTGTTACCGTGTAGCAATAATAACATTACGCACCATCTGTAGTTATGTGTGAAATTTGTCGAAAGACAAGATCCATGAAAATGCAAAAAAAGTACTAACATACTTATATAATACTAGCATAACATTGCAGAGAATGAATTATGATATATGGACATGTAATGCTAATAGTACTTTGGCTGTTAAAATTAAAAAACTAACTTTAAAGTTTGTAAGCTGAATAAAGAGAATATCATTTCCTGTTCTACCATTTGGGATCGATAAATACAAGAATCCATATGATTTAACTCTTTCAGGCTTGGTGGTCAGTTATCTAACCACCTATTTAAGAGTTCTCAAAACCACTTTTTATGCCGTCTTGTGCCAATTTGCTAAACAATTACTTTTTTTAAAGTCGTCGTTGATCATATAATGCGAAACTTTTACACTAGAGTGCGCTGGGTAGATTAACAGATTTATTTAAAAATGTGGAAATGTATTGTTTTTCAACGGGACTTTCCCGAATGTAATAAAAAATGCTCATAGTATTTATTATTTGACGAATTAGGTGTTACTCTATGGTATAGTGTCCGTTTAATTATTTTATAACAAAAGTATTATTATATATTATATAATCTACGATAAATAAGGTAAATAGTACGGTGGTTAGATTACTAACCACTGTGACTATAGTAGGTTTCACATAATGTACATATTTATGTTGCATTATAAGCATACCGCGTGTAGTTAATGAACGTGATATAGAAGATATTTTGTTCGAAAGTATACCTTCTGATTGCGAAAGTGTGTGCAGTCTTGAATCGGATGAAGGAGAAAATTATGAGATGCAAACGGACCCGATGGGGCTCGGTGACATACCTTCTGGGCTCCAGCTAAATCTTGAAGATGAATTTGACTGGAACGATGACATAACCATTTCAAATTTACCTGACACTACTGGTAGTGCTACGGCGAGTGTTTCATCTACTCAAACTGTTATGAGGGAACTAAAATGGAAGAAAATTTTAAGAATGGGGGAGCCAGAAAAGTGCACTGGAGGCGGGAGTGTGCCAAACGATGTAATAGAGTTGGAGGATATCACACTACGCCTACTGTTTAGATTTCGATATATATACTGGCAAGGATAGTGACAAAGTACAAACTGATCTCAGTGGTAAAGTTGTTCGACAATTTTGCGTGGATTTGAAATCGAAAAATCACAAAGTCTTTATTGATAATTATTTCAATAGCTATGCCTTGCAAGAAGATTTGTACAAAGATAACATATTTGCTTGTGGTATCGTAAACTCAAATCGTAAATATTTACCTAAACTAAAAGAAGACAAAGTTCTAAAAACGGGAGGAGAACACGATTCAGGGTGAGTGACACAAATATCGCCTTTCTAAAGTGGAAAGACGAAAGATCAGTTTTCATGTTTACAAACTACATAGATCCGAGAAAGACTGATATTGTTACTCGCAGGGAACACGATGGAGCCAAAAATGAAATAGCTTGTCCTGAGACTATGACACAATACAACAGTTCTATTAACAATGTGAACAAATTCGACCAGTTAAAAAGCACTTACGCTATAGACCGAAAATCACGTAAATGATGGCAACGAATATTTTTTCACTTTTTAAACTGTGCTATCACAAACTCCGTTGTGTATATGGAACTCCAGAAAAAACATAATCCAGAACTGGATCAGCTCGGCAACAAAAATTTTCGAAGAAGTGTTTACTAAGGGATCCTAGCCCCAGCTCAGGCGAAGAATTCCCAATTATGCTCTAAACGCTCCTGCAATAGCTATGCATCTTCTCCTGCATAAATAAAGCGGCACAAACTAGCAGTACCAACAGAATTACGTCTGGAAGGCAGCACGCATCAGCCAGAGCAAACCACTTCTCGAAGATGCGCAAAATGCAGCACGAAAAAAAGTCCGGTGCGTACTACATGGCAATGCAGAACCTGTAAAGTCCCTCCTTGTATACGAAAAGATAAAACGCGTTTTTCAGATACTCATAAAAAATAAATTTGCTTATATATTATACTAAACTTTTCTTAATGATTTGTTATGCAAATGCCATGGTGGTTAGTATACTAACCACCCTAATTTGTAAAAGCCCAAACGGTTTTTTCTTATTTTATATGTTTTTTATAATAAATAAACGTTAATTAACCTAAAAATGCAATTGTTTTTATTCTGAAGTAGTATATAAGAAAGCGTGGCTGAAAGAGTTAAAATACTTTTGAAATAACCTTTTACCTTAAATAAAGAGTGTTTCAAATTGCGCGGTTTTTTTTAAGAATAAATAAAATATAGATGGCGCACTGAATTTGTCTGGGTATGTGGGCATTTAAAAAGTGTTATGTATGAAATTTATTAAAATGGCTTCGTTCACAGTACAACAACGCGTTCAAACTGTTGAATTATTTTATGAAAATCAGCGTTCTGTGAAAAGAGTTTTTAGAAAATTACGTGAATTTTATGGTTTACATAATCGTCCACCTAAAAGCACTATTGGTCGAATTATTAAAACATTTCAAGAGACCGGTTCCGTGGAAAATCAAAAAAGTGAAAAATACAGTCGTAGTGGTCGTTCACAAGAAAATATATTCGTATAAGTATTGCTGAAGATCCTGAAATGTCCATTCGTCGACGTTCACAAGAACTTGGACTTAATGAATCAACAACATGCCGTATTTTACACAGGGATTTAGCTCTGAAGGCATACATATAAGGTTCAAATAACACAGGAACTGAAGCCATTAGATCATTTAAAACGTCGTTCATTTGTCAATTTCATCAATGAACAACCAACTAATTTTTCTCAAAAAATAATGTTTTCCGATGAGGCACATTTTGAACTTGGTGGCTATGTTAATAAACAAAATAGCCGTATCTGGGGTGAGAAAAATCCACGAATTATTCATGAGAAATCTATGCATTATAAATGAGTTACTGTTTGGTATGCATTATGGTCAGGTGGTGTAATTGGACCTTACTTCTTTGAAAATGCTGCTGGTGAAGCTGTAACTGTCAATGGTGATCGATATCGTCGGATGATAACCTAATTTTTGTGGCCTGAATTAATGAATATTGATCAGAGGATATGTCGTTTCAACAGGATGGCGCTACACTTCGCTTTACACACGAATCAATTGATTTATTGAGAGAAAAATTTGCTGGACATGTAATCACAAGAAACGGAGATGTTAATTGGCCACCAAGATCATATGATTTGACACCGTTCGACTATTTTCTTTGGGGTTATGTGAAAAATCGGGTTTATAAAAACAATCCACAATCAATTCCTGGTTTGAAAGATGAAATTGTTCGTGTCATTGGTGAGATAGAGCTTCAATTATGTTAAAATGTCATTGAAAATTTTAACAGAAGAGTGGACATCTGTGGAGCTGCAAGAGGAGGCCATTTGGCAGATATTATTTTTCGCATATAAATGTCATAACTGATACGTCAATTACCAATAAAAGTTTTTGAAAGTGGATGCAAATTATGTGTTTTATTTATTTTTTAAAGAAACCACGAAATTTGAAACACCCTTTATACAATACGAATTGCTTTTATTAAGTAAATCGCGGGTGTTCTTGCAATTGTTAGTGTATGAACTTGTCAAAGAAAACGGTTTTATTTTTATAAAATAACTGATTCGGAAAAAAATACACAAATTAATTTTAAGGGGCAAACGTTCAAGAAAAAAATGTTCAAAGTTTGCAAACTTTAAGAGACTACCGTAATCAAATGGATACAATCTGTCAAAAATGTTGACAACTGTTGAATTACCAAGCCAGACAGTGCCCCTCATTTAGAATCCGATGGAAAATTAAATACGATTACAAATTAAGAAATAAAATTCAGAAAAATTTTAAAGTTTCGGAATATTTAGAACGAATAGAAATTTTCCGAATTTTAAATTTAAATATGTTCGACAACCTAAATTTACAGAGAAACGTTAAAAACGTTAAAATTGTAACATACATAATTCTTTGAATTTTGTGTAATATGTTACACTAGTTTCATTTTGTAAAGATCTATTATTATTATTATATCTAAACTTGTTAATTTCAATTATTATCTGTATGACTACATCGTAATATTTTATGTACAGGTACATATGCTATTCATGTCATTATTCCAATGTAGAAATAATTAGTTCTATGTATATACATATGTCTATATTACTACTAATTTGTCTAGAAGTATACCGTGCATTCATTTTACCTCGCTACGAAAACTGTACCACATTATATTCGGGTCTAGCTGCCGAATACCGATCAGAATGTAAAGTGGTGGGTATCGTATTAACGGTCGTTCGTGGTTTGCATTTGGGAGAGTGTGTTACGGTAAGACCTTTAAATTTAAATATTTTTTTAATTATACTATTTTGATATTGTGTACATTGGAAGAAAAAATTCAAATGATAACATGGGCTTTGAAAGGTAATTCTTTACGGCGTATCCAGCGTCTTTTCTCTGAAAAGTATGTAGATCGTCCCTTTCCTGCATTAACAACAATATTATTAGTAGTTAAAAAGTTTAAATCAGAAGGTTGCATTTTGGGATGTAAATGTCATAAAATACGGAGAATAAATAACGATAAAGAAATGCAGGAAGTCATGGTTTACGCAATGGTCGAAGAAAATTCCAATATTACTATACCTAAAATATCAGAAGAGACAGGTATTAGCATGGGTAAAGTTCATACGATATTTAAAAAAATAAATGCACATCCTATAAATACCAAACTCATCAGGAAATTTTTCATGCTGATCAACACCGCAGAATGGAATTTTGTGAAACTGTAATAGAACGTGTAAACGCGAATGAACACTTCATTGAGACTATCGTGTTTACCGATGAATCAACGTTTCCATTGCACGGTAAACACAATCCGTCGAATCTTTGATATTGGTCTATTGAAAACGAGTATCGACAATTGAATACGGGGACACAGTATCCTGAAAAATTGAATGTTTAGGTGTGGTATTTATGGAAATAACATTATTGGTCTATTCTTTATCGAAGGAAATTTAAATGGGGAAATATATTTGAATCTTCTTCGAAACGACATTGTCCCTGCTTTGAGAACTATTAATCCTAATTTAGAGAACGTATGGTTCCAGCATGATGATTGTCCGGTCCATGTAACTAGAATTGTGAATGAATATTTACATAATATATTCCCCCAAAGAGTTATATCTAATAGTGGTACAATTCGCTGGCCACCAAGGTCACCAGACTTAGCCCCGAATGACTTTTTTTTATGGAGTTACATAAAATCAAAGTTATATGGGCATCAAGACGAAAGGGCTAATAATTTGGAAGAACTACGGGTTAATATCGAACACCAATTCCAAATTATTAATCCTCTTGTACTGGCCAATGTTCGAAATGAATTTTATAATAGATTGGGGTACTGTTTAGCGCAAGCAGGAGGGACATTTGAGAATTTAATTAATTGAATTTATTTTCTGTATTTTATAAGTTTTGGCAAGTTATATTTATTTTTTGTTTAAAGAGTATTTTTTAAGTTACGAGAAGTTATTTTATTTTGTAGCTTCTTTAAGGTTTTTTTTTTATTTTTAAACGTTTTATTAGAAAACGTCTTTTAGTTCAATGCGAAACTTATTGTAAAAATACCCAATTGTACAGTTAAAAGTAATTATAATTTATTAATTTTTGGACGTAAACAATTTGGACAGTCAGTGATAGATCTTCCGCCAAGTACCACGAACAACTACTTAATCTGTAGTCTATAGTCAGTCGTTGTTGTGATTCGACTGACTCGCGCCCCACCACTTTACATTTTGACCGGCATTCGGTATCTAGACCCGAATATAATATGATACGGTGTTTGTAGCATTTTAATATGAAAGCACGGTATATATATATATATATATGTATATATATATATATATATATATGTATATATATATATATATATATATATATATATATATATGTATGTGTATATATATTTATATATATATATATATATATATATATATATATATATACACTAAAGGCAAAATAATTATTTAGAATTCCATTGTACATAAGTCATAATTGAATGCACAATAAATTACTGTACGCCATTATCTTAATACGCAGCTAACGTATGTAAATTAAATACCTAGCATTTGGTAAATAATAATGATTACCATTGCATACCGCATACACATACATTCGAACAGAAATATACATTATTTAAAATAATTGGATTATATTAGTGAAATTCCTATAGTTCCGCACAGGCAATTTAATAAGTTGGAAAGTTACATTGTTTATTTTAAATAAAATAAATATGAAGTTGCAACATATTTATCAAAAAAACACACTATACTTTAAACCAGGTATGGGCAACCTTTGACATGTTGTGGGCCAAACTTTAATGTGCAAATACGTTCGCCGGCCGCGTTTAAAAGTAGTGCATTTTAAAGTAGTGTTCATAATTTTTAGCGATAGATATCAGACATGAAGTAATACGGCAATGTCTCGGGGGACGGATCAAATCTTACAGGGGGGACGGATCAAATCTTACAGCGGGCCGGATCCGGTCCGCGGGCCTGTTGTTGCCCACATATGCTTTAAACGATAAAGCGAAAAAATGAGAGATAAGTGAAAGCAAAACAAAGATAAAAACACAATAAAAACATAAAGTATTGAATAAACTATAATACACTATTTTGTACGATAAGCTATCTTTCAGACATTTAATCGATCAATATTAAAATTTTTCCATTCCTTAAAAAAGTAAGTTTCATTAAACTACTCGAAATATGTGTTAGTTTCAGTGGTTACTTTATCATTCGGTTCAAATCTCCTACCGTCAAGTCAAATTTTCAGGAAAAAATCTGAGAGGGCCAAATCTGTTGAATAAGGTGACTGCAGAAACAGTTTGAATTGTAGTTCATGAATTTGCCATTGAAACAGACGATGTGTAAACACGTATATTATTCTTTACTTTGGTACCAGTCTCAGTCCTTCACTTTAACTATTGCTTCATTTCGAGTGTATATTGGGGTAGCCACGTTTTATCCTTATTATTTGACGTCAAACACGGATAATGTTTTAACTTCGCTAAATTGAAGGCTGAAGAGCGTTTTCGTGTGCGTTTGTGGTTCACAGTAAAGAAACGTCACACGCGTCTTGCACATAACTTTTTCATATTCAAATCATTATGAAAAATCGAAACTACTGGTCGATATGAAATATGTAATAACTCTTTTGGGCGTCCACTGCGTTGTTCATCAAATATACTATTCCGGCCATGTTTAAATTCTGACATTTATTGCTTTATGGTTGCAATCAATGAAGACTGATCTACGTAAACAAACACTTTTTATATTTCGAAATAAGCTAAAAAAGAGTTTATATTCTAAGCGTCCTTACTGTGGAAATTTTGACAATTATGTTTTGAAGGATTGCCAGGTTGAAAAACATTTATTTAAATTCTAATTACTGATCCGCTCTTTTATATGGAAGTAAATCGTCGAAATACATGGTATTGTTGCTCTAACTACATAGTTATGATGTATTGATAAATGTGAATGATTTATATAGGTATGTACATCTATTACTACCTTAAAAGGTAAATCAACTTAAAATATAAGAATTTATACGACAATTATTCTTTTCCACCATACGCAGTTTATTTCTTAGTCGTCAATTTAGGATGAGAAAATTTAGAAAGTATAATTTCCCTTTCCATTTAATTATATATAGATTGAAGGCGAACGGAAAATAACATAGAGAAACGTAAATAAAAGCGTGTTTCATATTTTACAAGATGAGAAATTTTATTGAAAATGAAGTACATAAAATGAGGAGCTGCTAGCGTATTTTATTATTTCTGTTGTAGAACGAGAACAATTTACAAATTACGCATAATGTGTAACTATATTTTATATAACGAATGATCCAACTAAGTTTTCAGTTTAAAAATATTAAGTTTACAGAGGCTCTAATCGTGTATACTATATTTTTCATAGATTTTCTATATATTTAGCATCACCGTAAAACATGCTTAACATAATTTGGTACGTAGACTTCCGCGGTCGTGGTACATGCTATCTGCTTCTGGGTTGCCGGGATGGAACCGCGTCACTATTATATCTGCCGACGTTTCAGTTTCAGTGCAGTAGTTCAGCCCTGAAGATATCCCATACAAATGGGTACGAAACGTCGGCAGATATAATAGTGACGCGGTTCCATCCCGGAAACCCAGAAGCAGATACATGCTTAACATTTTTCTCAATAGTCAGGTGATAGAAGTAGACACTTATTTCGAAAAATTTCCTGTTACGTACCCATTGTTACTATATTTCCCACCAATTCGTTACCGCATCGTCTAATACCAGTAGTAGAAGTTCCAAATTCTATTCCTTAATATTAATTGGAAATATAATTCACAGAAGCCTGCATATTTATAATAATTCGAATTATTTCGGTCGTATAAAAGACAAATTAAATTTCTTGTCAAATATAAGATCGATTTAGTTATAATTTTTAAATTCAGGTTTTTAAATGTTAATAAACATGTAAAGATGAAACTAACTGTTAACCTCTCTAAATGATCAAAATAAAAGTCCCAATTCGTTCTCTTATTGTCATTTGATATAATCCTTGCATACCTTTTCGAAGTTTTAATTCGCCTAAGCGAATCTCTTAATATATATGTATGTTAAGAGATTCGCTTAGGTACCAAAAACATTAAAATCTGTATTAGAATTCAACAAAATGAGGTCTATAAATCCCGAGTTTATTGGAGAGATATTAGAATGGTCCACTGCTAGAACATATTTACAACAAATGTTCTTAGCTTAAATTGGAACATGATTTTACGAATGTTTTGCTTAGTTCTTTTGACTCGAAATAATTCATAATTTGCATCAGAAAATTAGGTAAGTAATTTCGGCTTGTATTTAAATTTTAAATTTAATATATCCGAGTATAGACGCGACATAAACTTAAATAATAGGATCCCAGGTTGTTTTTAAACAACAAAACGCAGTGAGTTATGTAGTAAATAGGTGAATATCTAAAAGAAAGGCTGCGGTGTTCAGAATGTATAGAAACTCTTCTTAAGACCACAAAAAAACCCTGGAAAGATACTTTGAATCCAATTCAAATACGACTATTTTAAGTAATGACTTTGTATCCATTCTCGATGTTAATACCGACTATAATGTGGAAAGTCGATCGCCGTACAATATTTTAAAAAATTTAAAATAAAAACTAAAATTATGAAATTTTGTAAATTTTATTTGCTGAATTGTAAATACTCAACTCAATTTTTCAGAGACAGACAAGACGTAACCTATATCAAATGTGTATGTCCAGAATAGCAGGATATATAATTAGCAGGAATCAGCTTCCTTTTATTACATAAATTTTAGTGGTAACCATTTCATGGATGAAGAAAATGAAACAAAGTATTTTACCTTTTTATACCTACATGGTCATATACAACGTTTACTTAATTATTGTTTGTAATTAATAGGTTTCATATTAGGCTCTTAAATCGGTTGTAGAAGTAAGATACAAACAACAGAGAACTTATAATATTGAAGTATAGTCGAAACCCAATTATTCTGAAATCATCTCAGAATACGTATTCTGATTTATTAGTTGGACTTGAGTTATATCGTATTTTTGCAAATATACAGAATATGCACGATCTTCTAGAAAAACCTTGGTACATAATATATAGAATAATAATCAAAGAAGATCAAATCAGTTCCCACATTATATCCTTCATAATATTCCTGGCAGAAGATAATTGTAATTCATACTGCATTTTTGGTTGCAATACAAACAAAATTTCCCATGTCCGTATATCAAAATATTATAAAAATGGCATATCTCGAAGATAAATTGTGGCATATACTTTAATATAACTCCTCCATAACGAAGTAAACTAGTCTAAGTTAAGACGAAGTCAACAGAATTGAGAATTGTCAAATTGTATTATCCACTACCCGAAGAACAAATTGTCAAAGGTTCATTTTAAAGTATAACGTGTGTCCAAAAGAATATACGTATTACAAAGTATTATTTTATCCAAACTATCGATCGCAGGGCCTCGGCTCGGCTATTGGAGAAACGAATACATAGTCTAGTGTATTTAGTATCCGCTAGATATCAGTTGTCTTCTGTTTCCCTTGGTAACCGTTATATATTTAAAATGCAATTCCGTGATTACAGTGCAAAGACGTTTCAGGTTGAGCTACCAAATTGATCCTCCGAATGGGTGGAATATTCGCAAATGGTATCGACAGTTTGTAGATACAGGATGTATATGTAAAGGAGAGAGTCCTGGCCGCCCTCGTGTTTCTGAAAAAAATGTTGCACGAATTCAAACTGATTTCCAACGTAATCCTTTAAAATCAACTCGTCGTGCCAGTCGGGAGTTACAACTGCCTATAATAATTTGGCGTGTTTTGAGACATCGGTTGGTTATGAAGCCGTACAAGTTACAGTTGTTACAAGCTCTGCGTCCTGATGACAAACGGAAACGTGTGACATTTTATAACGAAATTCATGATGCTATGATGCTATTGACAATGCTAACGCTCTCTCACAACGCATCGTGTTCAGTACTGAAGTGACTTTCCATGTTAGTAGTCTGGTAAGCAGACACAATGTTCGAATTTGGGGTCTAGAAAACCCACATGCAGCCACTGAACATGTACGAGATTCGCCATGTTCGCCGATCAGTTTACGGCCCATTCGTCTTTGATGGAAACACAGTTAACAGTCAGCAGTAGCTCGCTATATTACAAAACTGGTTGTTTCCGAGGCTGCACGAAGACATCTTCATTTTTTAAAAAGACGGAGCATCCCCTCGCTGGAATCGCCAAGTGCGTGAATATCTGAATGAAACTCTACCGAACCGTTGGATTGGTCGTCAAGGAGCTGGCGACTTAGAGTGTTTCAGCTGGACTTCACAGTCACCGGATTTGATACCCTGTGACTTCTTCCTGTGGGGTTTCGTTAAAGACAACGTTTATATACCACCACTCTCACAGAACCTGGAAGAGTTGCCCGAGTATGGAAGGTATTTGAGTATCGATGTGATATTGTTCGTGTTGCCGATAAAGAACATATTGAACATATGTAATCTGAACTTGAGAGGTTCGTAAATATGTGGGTAAAGTTTCATATTCGTATGTCTTAAAGTTTAATAAATATATGCATTCGAAATACGTATATTCTTTTTGAAACAGCCCGTATAAGAGTGGTCTCTTTTTTGTGACAGTAGTAGTAAGGCAGGAGTTAAACAAGCGATAAGAATACTATAATATACATTTTTCTATCCTAAATTGGAAATTCACATGGTGCAATAAGAACGAGTAAGAAATATCTAATGATTTGGAAGGGATGCCAAAGGATAGCTTCACCATAGGCTTTAGGAAAAAAAAGGGATAAGTGTCGAAAGTTGAATATTTTTCTTTTTATATTTATAACAGGAAATATTGCCGTTTAGTAAATTGAACATTAATATTAGTCAATAAAGTAATATATTACTTTAAAAAATCATAATATTATTCGTTCATTATTATTATTTATTTGCTTTTTTTTAATTCAAAAGTAAAATATGTTATGAAAATAAGCTTTATTTGTTAAAATAGCAAATATCAACTAAAATTTTAAATATCCAGAGGTATCTTTTAAAAATAATGTGTATATTTCTTCAAATGCATTTATAAACGTTGGTATATCATAACTCATTTTCAATTCTGTCACGTACTACATTTCTATGTGGATATTTAATTTTATTGTGTAGGTATTATAAGCATGAATGCAGGAAAGTACATTCTCTTGCAAAAATAACGGCGTTTGGTTTCCACTTAAAACTTTAACATGGTTTATACATACGCTGCATACATCTTTGATATTATATGTGTGTAGTATGTACTTTCAGTGTTACACATCCAGTATGAGAGGAAACACAGTGTACCTACCTCTGGAATTATACGGCCTGATGAACATTGAAAATGTAAGCTGTGTGTTATGATATAAATAATATACGCGTGTATGTACATCCATATAGTGTATATTTATATATAAATGTTGGATAACTCGATGTGTTCGGGAAGATATTTAAGTATTAGTTTAATTGTGCAATCCTAATCACATTTAGTGAGCTTAGCTTATGACAATTTCGTGTTGTTAAATATTGTTTTCCGCCAATATAACTAACATCCTGTGTTCAGTGTTTATTATTACTGTTACATTTGCAGTTAGCGGTCATGGGTAAATTATTTTTAGTCTAGTTCATTTATTTGAATTTGTGCATGCAATGTTCATATATTTATATAACAAGAATATATATATTTATATTATATTACTTTTATGAATCGACTTACATAGACAACAAAACTAGAAAGTGCATTTAGTAAAAGTGTTCTTAATCATTTAGAAAATTTTCATTTTCATTAGAAATTACTTTATGATTAAATCGTAAACATAATTAGTGAAATTAAAATTTTATTTTTGATTATGAGTGTAATATTTAATAATAGTCTTAAAGCACAGGTGTGTTAAAGGAATTACAAATTTCAATATCTAGAGAAATGTACAAAAAGTTATCAATTCGTAACTTTTATTAGTAAATAAACACAGCGATCTTTGCAATTATTGCAATATACCTATTGTCTGATAATATAGAAACAATCAACAGTCTATCATATACATATACATATAAGCAAATTACCTCGTGAAAAGGTTTTCGCTGCAGATCAACACAATATTAACACAAATCTTATGGTTGTAAAAATTCTAGATTTTTACTTTTGTTTCACATTGTTTCTTTTTGTAATTTAGAATAATCTATATAACACAGGTAGTAATATAACATATTTGCAAGGAATATTTATATTACGATATGTGCGACAGTGATCAAGTTTGCATCTAAACTCTATCGTTGATGTCTGGGATATACTAGTAAGAAAGATAAATGCAAAACATCGTTATAGAATTGAATATACTATGTTAAAAACAATTAGCATTAATAAATAAATACGAATAGTATTTTGTATGTTTTAGCGGTAGGTCCAGATGGGACCAAATCAGCAGATATTCCTGACCAATTAAAGGACGTTGACTTTTCATAACTACATTCAGAAAATTGCGATATGAAAACGTAATGCAAATTAACTTTTATACTAACATTAGTTTTGGTCAACGTTGCAGGCGTGATGCTTTTGTTTAGCATGTGGTACAATTGTATCTGTTACACTACAGTGGTACTATTGTTTACTTTATAATAATAATAAAGTATTTATTTTGTTAGTTTAATCAATAAAGGTTGATATGTAACCCCTTTCCACATTAATTTTCTTATTCTGTATACGTATTTTGACAACTAAGTTGTCATCGTCAGCATATAATTAAACAGTGTCGCACCTGGAAAACTACCGCAAAATACGTACGAAACTAAATTCCACACACGATCTGTACCGTTGAAAGTCAACAGATCGTGTTCGTGTACTTTTGTGTTCTGCTCTTAAGATATGATTTGCAGAATTCTACTGTTGGTTTGACACATCAGTCCAGTTAGTGTTGATAACAAAACTGTGATACACTCTGCCACAAGCATTGCTGTAATCTAGCAAAATCGACAGAAACCTTGCCCGAGCTTGTTCCTGGAATTACTTCATCAATAATGTATGTCAAATATTTTATAATCATTGATTAATTGATGAAATTGTTTTACAATGAATCTTTCGAGTACGTTACCCAAAGTTGGTAAAATGTTTATTGGGCGCAAGTCATTTAATTTGTTAACATCTTTTGACTTTGGAATTGGCCTAATTAAAGATGATTTCCAAGCGGAGGGAAAGACTGAATTATCTACACAGAAGTTGAAAATGTGACATATATATATATATCACATTTTCAACTGTGTGTGTGTGTATGTGTGTCGAAATATTTTCAGTATTTTTAATATTGATGTCGTCACTGCCAGCAGCATTACTTTTTAGTTTTTTAGTGACCAAAGAAAACGAATTTATTTTCTTAATCCATGTGATTGGAATTGTAATTTAAAGGTTCCATCTGTGGATCTGACACGGTCGATGCAAAGAACTTAGTTAGTTAAGAACATCTGCAGATTTAGTCCCATCTAGAGCTGGCTTTCATATTTGTTTCCAAAGATTATTCTTATCAGATGCGTTTATTCTGACTCAAAACTGGAGATACGCTTTTTTTCTCCTTTAATCTCTCGATTGGTTTCGTTCCTAAGAGTTTTGTAGTACTGATAATGCGTAGGATTTTTGGTTCGTCGAAATCGCATTAAAGCCCTATTTCTAACTTTGTTCATTAGCCATTATACGTGAGCCACGGAGCTGGAGGTCAACATCAGTGATAATCTTAACTGAGGCATGCTTAGTGAATATTAATCTAAAATTCTACTTCAGATTTTGAATTATTTTGGTTAAACTTAACGAATCTGAATAAGAGAATTTTTTTTCAAATATATTTAGGTTTGCATGTAACATAACAACTTTGTTACATAGTTGTTATGTTATATGCAAAGTTATATATATATTTGAAACAAATTTCTCCCCGTCAGGTAGTAATTCATCGTTCATCAGAATTTTATCAATACCAAACCTAATTAAAACAAAAACCAGAAGTAAACTTTACAAATTGTAATTTTTTGTTGTTAACGAAAGAATTGTTAAATAATTGCAAATGTTACTAATGAACTTTTAATGAAAGGTTGTTAAATAAAACTATTAATTCACCTAATTTAATGATAACAAACAAAATTTTAAATTTTCGTGCTTGCAGTACAAAAACTCATCGCGCGATACAATCCATTAAGTACATTCGGTACAAAAGTTTATTAGCTATGGGTAACATTAATTTAACTGTTGTGATACAATCAAGCATATTCTACTGAAATACAGTATATGCAACACGGAAATTATTATTAACTAACACTGATATAACAATTGCACGTACAGACGAATGTTTCTGATTAGTTTGTTCCCATCACTATAACTTTGTTAAGATTTAGAATTTTCTATTGTCTATGATGATTCTGTACCAAAAATTGCCCTAGAAATAATTTATAGATAAAAACGCATACAGTCTAGATCAAAAATTCAAAACTATTTTCAGTTTCGATTATGTACGGGATGAACAATAACGTCTGTCCGCATTGGGCAATAGAATCTTAAATTAGCATCAATGTAAGAAAATTTTGTGCTACCAGCTATAGACAAACCAAATTGTTCGCAGGATATTGTAATTAGAGTTTCCAATACCGATCTCTTAATGGTCAATATGTTTGAAACCAGACAAGTCTTTTACGGTTAGAATTTTAAATTGCTGCAATGTGACTAGAGCTATGATCTGTATGTCCTGTTGTTGACAAATTGATTATTTTGTCTGCAGATTACTTAAGCAAGTTTTCCGATAATAAACTTTCACTTTTAGAACATTCGGATGAATCAGTCTATTGCCTCATTTTTAGTGAAGTCTTAAAACTAACTAATAATATTAATTCTTTCACAGCTATAAATTCTAATATAAATTAGACACACGAAACTTTATCATTGTTCAAATGATTAAATTTTTGAAGAAGAATTTTTTATAAACGGAAAGCTTTATTACGTCAATCGTTTTCTGAAATTGAATCAGAAGTTTGTATACACCCCTTAAAGAGTTTATACTTACTGCAGCTATATATATAAGTATGTGTTGTAATAACGTATTAAACCCTTTCTTCTTAGATTTTAAAATACTTCAAAGTACCGTTGCTGTGTGTCCCAAGTTGTCTTTTGTACTACCAGTTTAGTAGCTCGCATTAGTCCTATATTTAAAAAAACCGCATACTTTGCATTTTCCGCCAAACGTTGTCTTTTAACAGTTGTCGGCGTCAGGTTATCTTCAAACGCCAATTCTTCACTTTCTTAACGTATCGCTACATCGTGAAAGGAAATATAAGCTTTTTACCACTTGTTACAATTTTTGAAATTATCTAAAGATGTTAATCAATAAATAATTGCAAAGTTTATTTCTGTTAGTTGGCTTTAACATTCCACTGTTCGCTAGGGATTCCATTTTGAGTTGTAAAGATACTAAAAATATTTGGAGTAGCAGCCGCAAAAGCTTTTCTATTTGTTCGTCTCGGTATAGCGAAATACAGCCACCGTGTCCTTACACGATTTATGTATGAAGAATTTGAAACTTCAATACATATACCGCACCTCAATAATTGGATGATTTTAGAACGATTTGAGAAAATTATCAATATTATCGATACCAAAGCTTAATAAAATTTAATCTCAATATATTTTTTGGGCTAATATTCATATTTTAAAGAATTTTTTTCTATCGTACTAAAAAAATCAAATAATTGCCAATACAAATTGCTAGTGATTAAAGTAAAGTTCTGCTTAAAAGAATATATACTTATAAGTGAGGAATTTTCAATAAAGTCCGACTAGTACTACCAAAACTGTGTTTATTAATTTTAAACAACAGTACTTTTATCACACTTTTATAGTCTTCCTGCAATAATCTTGTCACAAGTGTAAATAAACATGACGAAACCTATTCTACTAGATCTTAAAAATCTCATCAAAGCTTTAGCAACACAACTCTCTATGAAATCCCCGTGCTTTAAGATACTTTTGCTTGAAAGTCTGGATAGTCATATGATACCATACGGAAGACATATGTAGTACATCCTTCATTAACCGACGCAAAACTTTAGTGACAGATGTTTGTTCATGTGCTGTATTGGGTGGTGGTTTTCTTTTGCCTATACATTACATGCACTACTACTTCATTATTAAATCGTAACAATATACCCAAACGTCATCTGCAGTAATAACCATTTGTTATTTTCTTTTTCGTCTTATTCTTCAACTCTTTGTTCCCAGTTACAAATCCATACTGTATTCGCTTTTTGATACAGAGTTAGCAAGCGTGGAATCGAGTGCAAGAAGGCAAAGACACGTCCAATAAATATTTCAGGAAAATTAGAAAGTTGTGAGGCACCTAAATATAGATTTGTGCCAATAATTGCTGCTCCGGAGCCGATTATTTCCTCAGCTAGCGCACTAATAAGATCACTTGGAGCGCCTCAAAATGTGTAAAGCGGTACAGACTTTTACCGTTTTCGAAAACAAGCAGATCTTGTTATAGATGATTCTCAAGAACTAAATGAATCATAAAAATGATTGCAAATATTCGCTCAGTTGCGCGATCGCAATGTCATAACTTTCGTATTCAGTATTATAATAATCATAAACACCGATATATGTATGTATGTATGAAAGTTTGACTGCATATATGTGCACACTGAAGAATTCTTTTAAGTCTATAAGCATGTATGTACTTGTGAAAACTCGTATAGCTTTATTTAAACTTATGTTACCCTTAATTATTATATGACATCTCGGGATCACAGCCCATTCACCACAGTGTAATAAAACCCGCAATATAATATTTCGGAATATTTTTGACTTTTAAAACCAGACATGGTGAATTACTAGATGTAAGACTGGGACACATATTTCACATCCAAGGGCCTATCAAGATAACTAACAATTAAAGCATACATATATTCGGCCATGGCTAAACGGGTTAGTCCGATTTGGGGTGGAAACATCGCATCTGATTTTTAAATCTTTATAGTCATCATAAGACTCAATAACTAAATCGTACACACATTACTATACATTAGGATAATAATACTTGCAGGTAGTTGCACTCCTTCTAGCATTAATTTGTATATGAATCCATCTATTATCTTTCTATATAAGGACCAGTTCAACAATATATGGTTAATGTCCGTAATTTCCTCTCCACACTGACACTGAAGCGACTACAATTTGAGCCTATGTAGATGCACTGGATACTGCCCGTGACCAAAGTTTATTCTTACTATTAATGTACAATCAAGTCGTAAAATTTCAGCCCCTAGGCTATACTAGAGTAGGGTGGATGCAGGCTTACTCAATCATTTTGTTTCTGCAAGACTTTTACCAATGTTCTTCCCAAGGTTGATATATTGAACTTGATTTAATTATTTTTAAAACGTTTGACGTATTAAAAACCTGTTTGTACAGAATACCATCTACACAACTAAATTTAATAAGTCTGTCCGCTTCCTCATTATGCGAGATTCCTGCATGGCCTTTTACCCAGTAAAAATAAGTGTTTCTATTTTGTGTCCTCATATCTGCTACATAATCAATTATCTTTAATATTACGCTATTGATCCTGGAAGGTGGTAGATAGTAATTAATTGCAAGACACCAATAAAACCAATCATAATGAGCACGTATTTGAACTTTATATCAGCACCATAGCTTAATGCTTCTCGTACCTCAACTGTGTATATAGATGCGCAAAATGCGCATCCGTAACTATTATTAGCTTTGGACCCGTCTGTAAAAATAACTAACCTTTCTTTATATTGTGCTAAAATGGACAAACAAAGTTGTTTATCATGATCGTGTTGTCAAGTATATTGAGGTAAGATAACATGTCTTGGCTGTATATAGTCAAAATAATTTATATTTGAGATAGATATTTTACAAAGGCGCGAATCGAATTTTGCAGTGTCTCGACATACATCACATAATACAGGTCTCTTTTTACCAAGTCAAATCTAATATAGCTAATATTCCATGCTTTTTTAAGACGAACAACGTATTTGATACTTTCATTTTTAGTATGTATTTTGACGCAAAAAATTGCCTTCTAAAGTCCAATGCAAAGCATTAATGGGCGTGACTCTTCTGTAAATGTTTTGTTAATGTATAACAGTTGTCGTCAAAACGTGGAGTAATATCATTTATGTCATATAGAATAATATTAATTTCGTTTAAACTGAACGCCTCCGATATAAAATGCTTGTTACAATTATTGATTTTATTGACTGCATGAGAGGCAAAGTCAGGTGTTAAGATACCCAGGAAAGTTTTTGCATGACTATCTGAAAGTCTTATATGACTGGCAGATCTTTGATTAAAGTTTTTAATTGTATTCCAAACTTGAGAATTTGGAATATCTTCACTTAAATTGTTACAGATTGTTTTTCAACTTGTTCTTTTGTTTTGTTTCAAAAATCTCTGGAATATGCGGTTACTTCCCGATGTTTTGAATAACTTTCTAAAGTATAGTTTGCATTAAAATTTCTAAGAGCTTGTTTACGTTTATGTATAACTTCTGAACACTTATTATCCCACCATATTAGTGTTGACTTTTTCTTTGGCACATGTGGCTTCTTTACTGTGAAAACTGCGTCACCTACTTATCTAATGTTATGAATGCAAAATTCTATTTTATTTTTAGTTAATGTTTTAATGAATATTTAGTACATCCGCGCAACATGAATAGGACCAACTGCATATATGACATTTGTAGTTGGTATAAACATGGTAGCGCGCTGAAATTGTTATTTTCGAAAATAAGAGGGTTGATAAAAAGATGTATGTAGGTACCAAATATAATTTTTGTAAAAGTCAGTGCAAATGTACGTTACTAATGACAATAAGTAGAGTAATTAAACGCCACTTGAATACGACCAATCTACAAAATAAAAGATTCGTTTGCAATAACAAAATACTTTATTGTTCAATAATGAGTACTTTTGCCATTATTTCTTATAACCTCAAATAATCGGGATGGAATGGAATTATACAAGGTTCTCAAGTAGTCAACGGGAAGTTCCGCCCAACTTCGTTTCAGCGCCTGCTCTAGTTCGTCAGCGCAACTGAATTGGGTAGCATTGGAGTACAATTTACGCGACAACCATCCCCAAACATTTTCTATGATGTTCAGGTCGGGGGAGAGCGATGGCCAATCGAGAACCTCCATGCCTTGTTCTTGAAACCAGCGTCGAACAATGCGCGCGGTGTGAATACTGGCATTATCCTGCTGGAAAATAAATGGCCCACCTGCCATAACGTTGGAAAATTTGTCTTTCACCTGTTGCAGCAGCTGGACGTACTTTTCCGAATTCTGTCTGCCCTTCACTATTACCAAATCAACAGGTCCGTTATAGGAAACAGCTCCCCATACCATGACTGAACCAACATCGGCTCGCCTTCGTGACTGAATCACTTCATCTTTACGTAAATCGTGGAAATAATAAGAAAACCCATCCGGGCCATCTAAATTAAACTTCTTCTCGTCACTGAAAATAACAGTTTGCCATTCTCTTGTCCACCCCATTTTTGCTTGAGCAAACTGAAGACGTGCAGTGCGCTGAAATTCCCTTAAAGGAGGCCGTCGTTTAATTTTCAAACGTTTTAAATGCGGACAGGTCTTCAGTAACTTCTGTACAGTTCTTACCGATGCATTCGTTCCAACGTTATTCGCGATTTGTCTTGCCGTTAATGCCGAATTCGATGCTTCGCGTAATATGGCTCGACGTTCTCTCTTAATTGTAACGGATGTTGTTCGCCCTTTAAAACGTTTTCCATAATTCTCGGGATCCCTAATAAAATTGTTCACAACCTGGTGTGATCGACTTATTTTCTTTGCAGTAGCCCTTGAGGAATACCCTTCTTGATGGAACGCTTTAATTTTTCCAATTTCTTCCATACTTAAGCACTTCTGTCGTCCCATCGTTGCACAATACCCTTAAATACAGATGTTTGTTTATCCGGATACACGTTGTAACTCGACACTCATCCGGTAGCTTACTATTAAATACTGGTCGTATCCAACTGGCGCGGTGCATTTTATATGTATGTGGTACTTACGTCACCCAATGCATAACGTTAGGCACTATTGCGCAATAATGCGTATTATTTGCCATATCATACCATTACAAACTTGCATTGTATTTTTAGTAAATGAATTGTTTTTCAAACCACCGAAAGCTTGCAACAAGTCGGGTGGTCCTATTCATGTTGCGCGGAGTGTAGACAGCTCCATTTTATTTTGATCAATGTTTTATCTACGTGTAGGATATATTGTGTCAGCATTATACATTAAAGTCTTAACTTAACAATGGGAAAGTAATCTTATGTGTAAGTATCATCTAATACGTGCTGTTGGATTCTTTGTCATAAATTATGAGTGCATAAAGTTAAATCAAGAGCAGATGGGCCATGATCCGGGCGGGAGACTCTAGTAGGAGATTCTCCATTTAAAAAATGCTATCGGCTGTATCTCCTTCTTTCAAAAGAATGTTATCGGCATTATCGTTTCTTCTCGAACCGAAAGTAGTATGGTGAGCATTGAAATCGCCGCACCCCATATGATTTGAGAAAAGAAATCAATGTATTTCTTGCACGAAATGTGAGTTGACTGGTTCGATAAAGAGAATAAATAGAAAATTGAAGTTACTTCAAATACATGAAGTCATCATTTACATTTTAAGTCAAGAATATCATAGTTAATCATTTTTTAATCTAAAATAGCAACTGCAGCATATCCGCCTTGACAATCTTGTCTAACAGTCATAATTTTTAAATCGGTATTCGAATTATGCTTCGGCAAGAACAATAATGTCTATATTCTGCAACAATACAATCTAAACTATACCTTTTGGCAGCAAGTGACTGGGTATTCCACTGAAGAATATTTAAATTATGAATTTTTGAATCAAAGTCTAAGTGAACAGGAAGCCAACATTGCAAGAGTACATACCAATCGAAAGTAACTATAAAATTACTTAATTAATTATTAACTTAAGCTAATTATGATGTATCGATTGAGTAGTCTTGCAACATGTGAAATTCGAAATCATCATTATCTAGCCGTAACACTGATTTTGAAGAACAATATGCTCTCTTAATTTTTTTAACAACGTTTTAATCGCAATCTTAATGTATTCTTTTTAACAGTATGAATGGATTTAATGAGTAATTTAAATATTTGAATGTTTAAATTTAATGAGTCAACGATTCCCAAAATATCTTGTTTACCTTTGCTTAATGTTAAAACTTTAAAAAAATCGACGCCGCTTACATTTCAGTTTTAAAAAGGTTTTCTATATCTGAAAGGTCGTCATTTGCTGTGATATTTGTTTTCAATATATTTTTTAAACGTGGTTTTAAATATTCTTTATTATAGAATTTACCTCTTCATCGGTATGAACGCTTGGATACTGTGAGTCATCGCCATCTCTGATTCATTTGAAATAGGAGCTGACCTTTTTATCGAGTTCTTTATTTTAGGGGCTTAACTATTAACTCCTTCTAGATTACTTATAAGGCATTCTGATGTAACATTATTCATTTGGCTAACTTTTGGTAATGCGTGGACTTCAGCAATAACAACCATTTCGTTTAAATTATTATGTTTATTTTCAGAACATTTATTTGCAATGTGTCTCACTTTTTTACATATAAAACATTTTATTTCGCCTGTTCTTATAAAAATTCAGCATGAATTAACTTTACACTGATCTATAGTTGAATCCGGTATGTTATCATTTATGTCTAGAACAACGTAAACCTGATAGAAGAAACAACTTTTAAACCTAGTTTTTTCAGTGAGTTACATATAACTTCTTGGACAATGCTTGGTGAGACATTAATATACTAGCAATTTTATTATTCAATGTTATTGCTCTACATTTATTAATCAACTTGTTAACTATTTGTTTTGACGATAAATAAATACATATTCTATTATTTCATATTCTAGAAGCAAAAAGTACGTATTTGAGGCCTATTAGCTTACAAATACCGATAATGTTATCGTTTGAATTTTTTTGAATATCGTTTACCGCATCCAATATTATAGCCTGTTCACCTTTCGGGAAATTTACTTTACTGTTTGCGTTTGTTTTCACAACTGAAGCAAAGGGCTGTGTATTTATATTCATTTCACAATTGTCACTTATTTTCGTATTTGCATTTACATACATTACTATTATTACTCAACACCTTCGTCCGTTAAAGTATTGGGGTTAGCAATGGATATATCATTTATCTTAAATCAAAATAAAACTAGGACGTTTATGTATGTATATAACATCAACCAACATACGTAAAATCACACCTCCTTACTTTAATTCAAAACAAGACACCCCCCACGCGCCGCGTGTGCATAAAGAGAAGCACGACACTATTCTTTGTTTCTCTTCTTACATATACAAAAGCAATAAAAACTAAAAATTTTAAAATAGTAAAATTATCTTATCTTCTTGAGTACTGCTTTTAGCTACACACTTTAATGTCTTCTAGTAGTTCATATGAAACATTTAATCATAGAATAGCATTTTATTATCAAGCAATATTAACACACATTCGCACACCCTAATTTTATGTCTCTCAGGGTGGGTGATTTTGTGAACAAGGCCTGGCATCCAAATCGATTAAGTATTTTACAAATGAAGAAAACAATAAACTCAAAATAAATCTCTTAATTTATGTACTCATAACCAAAATGTTTCAACAATAATAAAATAATATGTATTTGTACATTAATATAAATAAAACTCTTCTTAGAATTGTATTTATTTGTTATGTACAGTCAATAGAATTAATTGATAAATAAATTTTCTTTATAAAACACAATCATTAAATTACAAAATAATAACCAGGGAACCTGAGCAGCATAAAATAAATACGTGTAATTATTTATTGCAGTATGTTTTACTTGATTTAATTAAAATTGTATAATTGTCCAAATTTCAATTGACCTAATGATAATATTGATTAAAGAAAGCAATACAGATTTGTAATATCAAACGCCAGAGATATCTGGTCACCAATCTTTGTTTTATAGCTTACCACGTATGTATATCTATTACAATTAAATTTCCTAATACCGATTATTAAAAATTATTAATTTAAACTAAATACATTCGACAAACTCCGAAGATATCATGCTACCTAATTTCATTTAATGCACTCACTCTGTATATCTAAAATCAAAAACTTTTAATTTTATTAATTAATTTAATTTAAATGAGGGAAAGTTTCAAAAAGTCTAAAAATCGAAAGAAAAATAAATTCGAAAATTAATTTAAATTTAAAAGGACCTCAAAATCCGTCGATTGTAAACACTTCGTGTTATTACATAAAAATCAATTTAGGTATCGGAAATTGTATATGCATATATGCTATTGACACGTCTAATAGAAAGTCCATATGAAACAAATACGTCAAATTAGTTTGAAGAGTGCGACAGAAAGTCCGCTTCCCGCCTGTACGTTCCTCTTCTCTTTGTATATTCTGGGCTTGCTCCGTAGCGCCTGTATAACCAGCATGCTTTCAAATATCTCACGTTTCTAATTTTGTAACTAACCTTATCGCATCATTTCCTACATTTATAAATCATTTTTGAAATATACACTATTTTGCGTCCTTAATTTATGATTTCATTTTGTATTGAAAATTTAATTAATTTGGCGTTTTCAATATTTTTGTATTTCACTGTAATCTTATGATCTTGTAAAATGACATATCAATTGATTACTTTTGTATTACTTTAATTAACAATATCGAAGTCGATCAATGTAAAAAAATTTAAATGCATTACAGTTTTTCAAATTCGACATAATTTAATTTCTGATTTTTCATAAGAATACTATAAAAGTCAAGGTCCATACCACTAGAAATATATTTCTATATAATTTTCCAAAATGTTTATGATGTATCCATAAATTACAACAAACTACCGCAGTTTCGTTTCAATATCGACTGAAGGAACGTACACATCGATATATATTTTAATTACTTTACTCTAATCGAATCAATTAGGTGGTATATTAAATTACATCAATATTTACCGGTCACGATTCAGTAATTTAGAAAATTTAATTAATATTATGTGCATATATGTATGTATATACAGTATATGCAGGAAAAGAAAGGTATATTTGCTATATGAATGGTGAAAGAAAGATAGATGAAAATAAATTATTGTAATTAAACAAACACAATGAAATAGAAAGGTATTGGGATTGTATAGAATCTAAAGAAATTTTTCGCTGGCTATTAATGTGATTTTTTTTAGAACAGATGACGATGACTGCATATTCTATAATATCCTGAAGTGGGCTTTATGTTCAGTCCGTGCATGTTGTCTATGCTGTTATCGTTAGTGCTTATCGGAACAATTCTTAGTATGCTTCTGCCAAAATGAACATATTTCCATGTTCTTGACTTGACTGTTCGGATGTGTGTAAATTTTGATGGTTTCTTTTGCTATTTTTGTTCTTGGGGTATCGTTCTTGTATTATCGAAATCGATTGCGCATCCTGTTATATGTTGTGCCAGCAACGACGTGTTCTCTCTAAATGTTTTACGTACTTGAATTCTTCTGTTTGTTTGTTTAATGGTCGATTACAATTACAAATGTAAAACAGGATCTTTTTTTGATCTTCTTTGGAGATGAGTTACTTTTTTATGCATCGATTTTAAATTTTATTTCTCTTGAGATTAGCTCAATGTTTTTCTTTTCGAGAGGTCTGCTATTTCTGCATTCTATCCTCTCCCCAGGCTACCCGTTTTTTCCCATCACTCTTGTTTCAAAATCGCTTTCATCACTTTAATCTCATTCATTCTGACTATATGTCCAAATATCCTAAGTTGTTATATTTATTCTTTTAACTATGCTATCGCAATTCATATCGTGCAGATTTTTTATTTTAACCTATTAAATAGACGGTCCCATATATGAGCTTTGAAACTAGGACTGGCTTGTAGATTTGAAGTTTTGCTTTAACTGATATTTCTTTATCATTAAAAAACGATTTTGAATTTTAAATTTCTTCTTCATTAATTTGAATTTATATTCCTTCTATGTCAGTTACTTTTTCTGAATTACAATCTTTCGAAGGTTATTCGGAATTAATTTTTCCATACACTAAAGCCAATTTTCAGTTCGATTTCAGATCGTCTATATATGATTGCTCATTTATATGTTTATTGTAATTTGAGTGTTCTGTGGTCTAAATATGTTCTTCTATTGCCTTCATTCACATCCGTTGATATACGTGACTCCTTGTTGCTTTTTGTTGTATGCACACTGAAATGCCCATCGCTAATTTTGTTTGAGTATCCATTAACTTTAAGGGTTTCGGAAATTAAAATTATTTCTTGATGTGGTATCTCGAAGTTTCTGTGATGTCTAAATTAGTTTCGCTTTGGGTTCTTGCATTCAGATATCAATTCATATGTATCTCTTTGTTCCCCATGACTGACATCCAAAAATTGTAACCGGTTTTACTCTTCTATCAACATTATGAACTGAAACGTGGAATGTCTGTTGTTGAAATGTTCTAGAAAGTGTTCTAGTTCAATAGATTTCTGCATGACAAATGCATCGTTCGGGAAAATCATAAACGACCTAACAAAATACTTAGAGAAAGTAATTCGAAAGAAAATCAACTCGATGGTGATAGATGAAGGAAGACACAGTAGGACAATAATAATAATAGTCTAATAACGATAATCTTTATTTGTCCAACAGCGAATTGCCATTTACAGTACAGTAATACATGTAACTATAATTTTAATTTTAATTTATGGTGCAGAGTAAGAGGAAAAAAGAGAAAGAAAAAGAAAAAATAACACCAACTGAACTAATATCAATTAGCAATGTATAAATGTATAAAAAACAAATATAATTCAAAAACAAGTGCCAAATTAAATAAAATACTGTTCAGAATATTATAAAAAATTTTGAACCCTGTCAAAACTCCTGCACATAACACGCACAGGTGATTTCAACAATACATTGTGTGTGTTAGACACGGGTACATTAAAGTTAATGCAGGCTAATATCATCAGACAATCAATTTCGTTAGCTAAAAGTTTGGATAAGAATTTACAGCCATACATTTCACGGCGACAAGACAGAGACTGCATATTATGTTGGTTGGACAATAAATAATTCATAAGTTGATGACATGAAGACGTAATGTATAAGATTATTTCACTTGCAAATATAAATAACTTTAATGAAATAGCAAGATTATTTAAGGGTCAATGAATGTTTTCCAAAGGCAAAGCAAAAGAAAAGTTATTATTATTCTAAGCGTTTAAAATAAGAATTTTGTAAAGTAATGCACCCATAAAATGTTCTTAATTGTGTACAAAACAATTCAAAAGTTATATTTAGATCTGTATATTTCTAGAACTTTAAAATTGTTTAGACGTGTTACGGATTGGTTCCATTATAACTTATTCCAAGTGTGGCTTCTATGATACTGATAGGTGTATTTTTTAATCATATTAAAATACACAGCAATTACAAGTAATAGATGCATGCAACATATAATTTCATGTTCATTTTAATAGGTAAGGATTTACATATTTCTTTGAAATTTGCGAATTCCTATATGCACATGTAACCTCAATTTCATTTTAATAAGCAAGGGTTTACATATTCTTCGGAAATTGTGAATTACTTTGTCAATAAAAATTTAATGCTGGATTTCGACATTTTCATTGAAAACTGTTACCAATTTTTGTAGTCCGAAATTACTTCAATATTAGTTAAGTAAACATGGAAATACCAGGAGTGTTTTTATTTGACCTGGATCAATTTGGAATGCTTAACCGAGTACTAAATGGGAACAAATGTGTGCGCTCTTATCAGAAGAGAGACAATTTTATTTTATAAGGTCGATGTTAAAATAAGCCAAGCTGAAAATTTTTATTTGTTTACTTCATTTATCAACTTATTTAGATGGAAATATTATTATAATCTGCAGGATGTTAAATATTTGTACTTAAAATTATGTAGAAAGATTAAAACTTGTTTTATGTATAAAGATTCAAAAATATTGTGTATATTTAACAAACTAACTAATACGCTTTCTCCGTATGCAGACATCGTTAAATACTCATTGTATGTAAACTAATCACGTCGTTATTTTCATACCAATTTATAAAATACGTACACGTGGAATTTTCTCTCAACGTTGAATCCTAATAATAGGAAGTGTCTTATTAATACAAATATTATCATTAGATTCCCATTTCAACTTTTAATACTTTAGTAAAAGTGACTGATTGTAAAAATATTGTTCGGTTATTTAGATATTCGGAAAATTATTAAACGGGAACTATTACCTCTGTATACCCATTAATTAACACCTGCACAAAAGAAAGATTGTGTGAATTGGTACAAAGCTGTGCACTTCCACATTATTTTCCCCGGATCTGCTTTACGACATTGTAACAGGCGAAGAGAATTGGATATATTCATATAACATTTCTACACGTACAAAGGGTACCAGGAAAGTTTTGCAATATGACGCAACAATGAATCGTAGGAAGCTGCTTGTTGCTGCATGTTGAGACATGTTCATACGTACATAGCAGCCGCCGCGCCATGTCGATGGGTTCACTTATTCATTAGCGGTGAGAGACTTTGTTATTTCTGGGTGCCGCATCAACTGATTGAAGAGCAGATGACACGACGTGTGACTTGGTGCCGGGAGATGTTAGAAAAGGTTAGTAAGGGACAATCTCGGTATGTGAACAACATCGTGACAGGTGACGAGACTTGGCTGTACTATTACGATGTGCCGACCAAAGCTCAAAACATAGTTTGGGTCTTTGATAATGATGTATTTTTCAAATCGAGTGGAATTGTGGAACGCGTCGTTTTGGACACACAGAAGACAGTCACAGCTAAGTGGTATACTGAACAGTGCCTGCCTAAAGTCATTGGAGCTATGAACAGCCTGCGGCCAAAGTCAGGAATGGACACCTGGTTCCTACATCACGACCACGACAGGATTGAAACTTCTCGAGCACCCTCCCTACAGTCCAGATCTTGCCCCCTGCGACTTTGCACTGTTCCCGCATGTGAAAATGAAGCTAAAAGGGAGACGGTTTTCCAGTGATGAGGACCTTCTGCGAGCTTGGGACAACGAGTATGCTTTACTCTCTAGTGAAACTCGGCAGAACTGGTTTAAAGATTGGTTTCGAAGGATGGAGAGGGGTATTGAGTGTAAAGGAAATTACTTTGAAAAATTAAATAAACAAAGCTGTATTGCAAAACTTTCCTAATACCTATCTGCCTCTGGGTTTCCGGGCTGGAACCGCGTCACTTGTATATCTGCCGACGTTTCTTACCCATTTGTATGGGACATCTTCAGGGTGGAACTACTGCACTGAAATTGAGTTTCAGTGCAGTAGTTCTGTTTCTCTTGGAAGGTCCAAATTTTAGAAAAAACACTCATATCTAAAACTTTTCAAAAATATATTTTCGAAATCTTTTGCTTCGAAAATTATATTAATTAAACAAAAATCCCGAATTTCATATACGAATTGTTAAAATTTTATCTAGCATTTTTAATTTGTATAATAATTAACTTTTCAAAAATTGTATAAGCAAATTGAAAGAGACTTTATGCAGAAAATAATACAAAATCAGTTTTTGTATATGCAATTTATTGTGGTGTTTTGTAGGATTCCATGGCTATCCTGTTGCAATAAAGAAGGTAGATCCATAAACTGAGTCTGTATAGTGAATAGGGCTTCGATAAATTCATATGCTTGGAGTAAAATAAAGTAAATTCCCAGAATTACTGGTAATCTTAATCTTTGTAATGCTTGAGTAAAATTATTTTTTATAATGCTATGATGAGCTCAAGTTACAGTTAATCCTGGAGTTAGAAGAATTGAAGTATTTAATAAAGGAATTTGGATAGGGTTAAATGGGATGATGCCCTTAGGAGGTCATATTATTCCTAGTTCAATTGTTGTCGCAAACTGTAGCAGTAGCAGTAGTTGAGCCTTGAAGATGTCCCATATGAGTGGGTACGAAACATCGGCAGTTATACCAGTGACACGATTCCAGCCCGAAAGCCCAGAAGCACATACTATGAACCACGACCGCGGAAGTCTACGTAATAGATTGTAGTTGTCGATTTAAATATTGCAAAATTCTTCTTCGCGACTTACCCAGGATATTCCTAGGTCTAAAATTCACTGTAATACATAAAATTCTAATAAATGGGAGAGCAATAAGTACACCATCATTAAGGGAAATAATATTCAGCAGCTTAAAGGAATTTATCCATCTTTAGCTTTTTTAAATTCTAAACGTTCAATTTCTCTTTTAATAAATGTAATAAGTTTATTGCATTTTGAAATGCCAGTATTATTATAAATTGCACTACTAAACAAGATTGAATGATTACTAGATCCCGCTAGACTGACTGGATCCTTATTGTTATCTATTTCGGTGGAATCCTTGACCGAGGAAAATTAACACCAGCATGGAATTTCGTGAACCAAGGCATTGTCCGGCAAACACTATCACCGTAAACTTTACACTACTTTTCGCACGTTTTTCCCTTCGCTTTGTCTTCCGCTTTCAATTTTTTATAAAATTTTATAAAACATTAAACTTTTTTTCAAAATGGATTTAGAACTGTCAGCTGTCACATAATATGGCATAAAGATATACATATCTTAAATGGCTCTAGCTAGCAATTGCAAAAATGAACTAGCGTCATCTATTGCGAAAAAGGAAATTCTGGTTTTACATGTTTTAATTTATGTATTAGACTTAGATTACCATTACTTCGTCGTTTTCTTGTCTATTTATGCTGACAATGTTTTCAAATTCCACATGATAGCCTGCAAACTTAATCATAAATTCCATTTTTGTTTCAACATTTTATTACTTATACTACCAATTAATGTAAGACAGTTTAGTCGAGATACTTTTTCAAAAATTAAAAAAAAATAAAAACCTCAATTTGATCGGGTATTCTTTATTATCATACAAAAGAACCATTCTTGACATTTATTTCTTAAAAATTATTTCCTTCAAATATTGGCCGTAACTGCGCCTACAAATTCCATTTTTCAAGAAATATGGACCGATGATTCCACTTGCCCATAAAGCCACACTAAACCGTGGTCTTGTCTAGATGTAATGACAACTTTTAAATCTCTTCATGTTGCTTTTCACTCTAAATACGGAAATTGTGCTTATTGGCGTAGCCGTTAAGCCAGAAATGAGCCTCATCGCTGAACAATATTTTGGTCGAAAACAATGGATCTTCTTCAAGCTTTTCAAGAGTCCAAAGGCCGAAACGGTGACGGTTCGAAAGGTCGGCCGCTTTCAATTCTTGAACTAGTTGAATTTTTTATGCATTTAAACCAAGATGCTTACGTAAAATACCCCAAGCTGTGGCATACACCAAGCCAAGCTGTTGCGATCTATGTCGAGTCAATTCTTCACCGTCATCGCGTGCACTCTCAGCTACCATCTCTATATTTTCTTCACTACCTGTTGCATGTGGTCTGTCTATTTGGTCGCGTATTATCCAATAATGAAAAGTGCCTGTCAAATTTTTCGATAGTATAGCTAGTTGTGCCGATTACGTAGATCGTAAGTTACTCTAAGCGCAAAAAACACATTCGTCGTCAAACGCTGATTTTTGCAATACAGCTGAATAATTCGAAGACGCTGTGCCGGGCTTAGTCTTTTCATAATAAAATGTCGCATAATACTTAACTAAAATAGCATAAAAGTTTGACACGACTTTGACTTTATCTGTCAAAAAATCGCTATTGAAAAATATACATCACAATGAATCACCATTATACAAATATGAAAAAATAATACTTGATAATTTCCAGAAATATAATAACGCTAATAGTTTTAATGACGCCGACAGCTTATGTGGTTTTTAAAACATGTCTTTTTTAAAATTATCCATTACCGGACTAATAATTATAACATTAAATTTATCAATACACAATGCTCAAGTAGAACTAAAGATACGTAGTAAGTAATTACTTTTGATTTGTAAACAACTATCAGACACGGGTGTTATTTAATATAATTTACTAATTTTTAATTTTATGATTTTCAATGAATGTACATGTTTATAGATACTTATTCATAAGTTGAATGATAAGAATAATCTGTAGAAATGGATTAGAGGAACAGAAAAATTCAAGTTATTTAAATTATCTTAATTCAAATATACACAGGTAGATAATTATGTATGTATGCAACAGTGAATGCCAGTACATATCTCGAGAATATTGTAAGTGCCAGTTCCCTTCAATTCTTATGTAACAATGTGGAAATTAAAAGCTATTATATATTATGAACCAAAAGTAATATCAGTAACAGGTAAATTTTACAATTAGTAAGCTTTTTATTTGTTTAACATTATCAAATGATTAAGAAAAGTTTAATTAATTATTCTTTCTACCACAATTTAGATGTTAACAATTTTGTGTTTTATATATTATATATTAGTAGTATCGGATGTTCTGATGAAATATATAAAACTTCCCTGCAACTATTTTTTATACACTTACAGCAATATCTCGATGCAACTATTTCTTATACATTTACAGCAATATTTCTATTTAAATAAATCTATTTAAATTCACTTTGCTTTTATTACCATATAAGAATACTACTTTTTACTTACACTTACTTGTTGTATATCGAAAATTAACCAAATTAAAATTAACTCGTCACCTCAAAAAATGGCAGTATTAGAAAATTGTCACCAAAATATACATGTATATTGTTAATAAAATTTATTTGCATTCATTTTTAATAAATAAGTTGTACTGGACGCAAGTACAGCATATTTTCGTTATTTATTTGTTATAACAAACGGTTTTAACTTGATATAAATGTAATGAGTGCTCCATAACTCTCCATTAACTGTTTCAGTTAAATCTATTAAGTTTCAAAGTCAATTATATACTTTCTGGTTTAGATAGCTGAACGAACTGATCATTTAACTCTAATTCTTCCTCCAATAAACCTGTAGGAAAAATAAGTCTAGAATGATAACTGAATACAGAGAATGATAACTGAATACCCATCCAGTTGAAACTAAATGTTTTGTGGAAGTTGACTATTTTCCTCTAATGCAAGAACTATTTCACTATTTAAATTTCTAAATACTTTTCACCATTTGGAGCTTCTTCTATAGAAACAACCCTATTATTTCTATTTCTATAAGTACTATCCCAAACGTTAAGGTTGCTGGGGGTTGCGTATGTCTCTTTTGCATCCAGTGAGTACTATTCTATGTCCAGTAGCGACAATTATGTCTATGAATAGTTATTTAAACAAAAGATTGCCTCCTACGAAACTAATGTATTATTTACAAAATTGTTATTACAGTTGTAAATGTTCATCATTGTTTTACAAAACTGTTCCATTCTATGGAAATTATTAGCAGAGAGCTTAATGCGAATTTTATATGGATCATATCTTCTTTTGATATTTAAGATAAGGGAATATATTGCGCTTTAGCATCATTCGTAGCAGATTTTGCTCCTCCGGTTTTTTGCAAAGTGCGAACACTGCTATTTATGTTGCACACCTTGTTTGGCTAGTAGTTAGTTAAATTAAAGAAATAGAACAAGATTATCATTTACCAGATTCTCTTTCGTAATTATTTATGTACACAACCCAAATATTAATAATGAGCTTTAGTTAAAATCCCGCGTAGAAAACTCTAGAGTATACAAACTCTATTTATTCTTCAGTGGAACTCAGTACATCTGGAAGAAATTTTAGCTAATATGTACCAAACTTTTAATGAAAATGCTCATTCGTAAACAAAAATTTATCGTTGCGCAGCGCACTTTATGTATATATGAGTATAGATGAACCAGGACCATTAAAAACTGCAACAGTTAATGATTGCACAAATTATTAATAAAATAAACGATATTGTTTTGAACGAACAAAGAATGAACGTTATTTAACATTACTACATTTTACATACAGCATTGAGCACATCCAAGCTGTTCAAGAAAGTGGGTGTCACTTACTTGAATTGTTGTCATAAATACGAAAGAACGCCAACGTAAAACGAAGTTAAAACTATTTAACGAGAACCAAATAGATTTTTTAGAATTCGTTGCGTTTGGGAAACCTGACTCCGTTAACATGATGTTAAACCGAAACGACAATCTCTACAGTGGTGACATCATGAGAGCTATACGTCTAGAGAGAAGATAAAAAATCAACGTATTTAAATCGACGTATAAGGTAATTGCTACGAAGGTATATATTTATAGTATTATATATCTTCAAAAGGCCAATCCATATTACGCCAATCTATTAAAAAAATTGAAGAAAGGTGTTTTTGAAACATAATTTGAAATGAATGGTCTACAAAAAGTTTTCTTTTATTACAAAATACGCAGTGTGTCGCGTGCAGTATGTACAAGTAACTCCGTCCTGTTGGAACCACATTTCCTCCAAATGCAAATCGTCAACTTTCGTTAAGAAAGCATGACTCTATAGCGGTCACCGTTCACCGTAATAACGTTATCGTCGGCTCCTTCGAAAAAATAAGGTCCAATCACTTTTTCCGACGTATGTAAGTGCACACCGCACGGTAACTTTGAGAGGGTGTAATGGTGTTTCATGAATTGTGCGTGGATTTTCCGTCGTCCAGAACCGAGGATTTTGCACGATTGGGATATTTTCGTCGAAATTCACGTTGCGTTAACACTATTATTGCGCGCAAACATTGTCACAATTATCTTGCGGGTTTGAGGTGTTTATCGATTCATTGTTATTCACTATAAATTTCTCACGTCTCTATTTCACGAATGTCAAAACTAAACTGACATACGATGCCATTTGCAAAAATGGCAGCACTTTCCAATAGGATGATACTTATTGCCCCACCTGTTAGACTAAAGAAAGTAAAATTTTCCAAAATATAGCGTCACGCATCTATCTAAAAGAATAAAAATAAGAGCGAATCTCATTTAAATTATATACATGTTACTGCATCACCTAAATTTCAGTTAGAGTAGATAATATCACGTAAACCATTTTTTTAATCATCACTGTTTAGTTTCGCTTTCATAAAATTAAAAAAAAGCATTCCATTATTTAGATAATATTTATTTAAAAGCGATAATGAATTTTGGAATTTACAATGTACACAAAACATATATTCAACATTTATTTTTCTTCATAAAAATAAATTATGATTAATAATTCAGATAATCGCGGTGTTATATACGCATAATACACCTAAATACTGATAACGTTGAAGGTACATACGTGTATATGTGTGTACTTGCATACATATGAATATACAGACAATATAGATTTTTGTTCTGTTATGAGTATTCTATATGTGGCAGCGGCATTAATAATACTTATCTGCTTTGCAATATGAGTAATGACTGTTTATTATCAATAGCTGAGAATGGGTCTGATAGTAGGAGAGAAATTTAATTGAAGGCAAGTAACGAACGGTGTCAGGTGATTAATAATTACTTGTGTTTCACTCACAGTCTCGTACCAGCGGTTTAACTTCGATAACTTTAACCAAATAGAAAACAATAGAAACTGTGATGTTTTAGAATGATTTAGTGCACAGTAAAACTATTAGTACCATCTAGTGCCAAAATAGGTGTTTTAATTAAGTGTAAATTACAAGGAAAACTGTGATATACAAGTTAAGGTATGAGAATTAATTACTCGAATGATCTCAATCAAAACGTACGCGTTTTGATTATCTGAAAGTTGTAAAGGATTAGATAATTTAAAATTTAATAATTTCAAACAAAATGTTAACATTATTCTATGTATGAAGATATGTATGTACACACATTATTTATTGAAATTGAAACAGAAGTATTTTTTCTAGGATTCAATTTAAACATAAAATTTAAAATATAAAACGAAAAACGAAACATATAAATATGATATATGTTACTTTATCTTAGCTTCTGGGCTGGAATCGCATCTTCGACAATTCTGGTACCAGCTCAACTTCACATTGCAGCTATTATACATTTGTTGCAATGGATATTTATTAGGAAATGTTTTCCTTTCATGTCGAGAATATATGTTTCGTGAAGATGGAGAACATTCATTGATCTGACAGGCAATTGATCGTGGATATATAATCTACAATAATATTATTTAAAAATATTAAATAATTGTCATAGCAGTGCGTCGTGATATTGAACAATCAGTTTAAAGACTTTTATGTTATAGATGTACATGACCCAGATATTCATCCGCTGATAAAACAATAGAATATATTTGTATTAATGTCGATGGAAAATTATATTGGAAAATAGGAAAGAATTCCAAACAAATGCCCTAGCGAATATTTCTGTAAATATACATCATACTCATATTACTTGAAAGATTTTCCACTCTACAACTGTATTCTATAATATTTCTTAATTTGCATAGTTACGTAGATTTGATACTTTTAGTAAATCAAATATAAATTTATTTGTATTAATAAAACTGTCATCTATAATTGAATTTAGAAAAACTAGATTTATAATTCATAAGTTTAATGTTACTATATACTGAGTGCTAATATTCGAAATTTTATATTCATCATTTTTATAAACTCCTACGTATTTAACTTTCGAAATACATATATCGAAAAAATGGATAAATTAATAAGAGATTAAAAAATTCATTCCGTTAAGAAAATATAAACAACATAAAAATACCAATTATCAAGTAACCTATTTCCTGTATTTATTACAAACATAATTTGATTTTATACCCAAAGTATTGTACTACTGAAAGTTTCGTATTGTTTACATATAAATAATTTAAAGACTTCGTATTATGATTTATATTCTTTGGAGTTATTTAAATAATTTAAAAAATTATTTCGGCAACAGATGCACGCATTATATGTACATATATTATACTTTGTTTTCTATATAAAGGTATTTTTTTAAGACTTTGAGAACTTAAAATGATAATACAAGACAGAAATATTATTGGAATGAATTTTTTTATTATAATCTGGTAGATAATTTCGTGGCAATTATTTTTTAAATATGATTTCCGGCATATGTCCGCCGCAGCTACGAGTTACATGATCCATTCGATCAGTCCAATTTTCGACTACTTTTTCCAATAAATCTGGCCGTATGGCGTCAATAGTGGCTTGAATATTGGCTTCCAATGCTTTAAGATTTGCTGGTTTGTCGGCATAAACCAATGACTTAATATAGCCCCATAAAAATTGCACGAACGAGGGGGCCAGTGAACAGGACCACTTCTGGAAATAAAGTTGTTTAGCGCGCTGTATAGCAAGTTGCGCCGTCTCGTTGGAAACAAATGTCGTCGATGTTTAGCTGATTAATATCTGAAAACAAAAATTCAATTAGCATGCTTCGATAGCGCTCGCCATTCACCGTAACGGCAGCTCCTTCCTCATTTCGAAAGAAATAAGGACCGATGATGCTGCCAACGTGTAAACCGCACCAAACAGTCAATTTTAAAGGATATAATGGTTATTCGTTAACGTCTTGAGGATTATCTTCGCTCTAAATACGGCAATTTTGTTTACTGACGTAGCCATTTAACCAGAAATGAGCTTCATCACTGAACACAATTCTTCGATAAAAATGCTCGGCCCAGTCAGCAAAAATGCGACGTAAACGATGGCGTTTGTCTTCAATTCTTGCACGAGCTGTATTTTATAGGCACTTAAGGCAAGATCCTTAGGTAAAATTTTCCACGTAGTCGAAGGACAAAGGCCAACAAGTTGAGAACGACAACGAATCGATATTTCAGTGGCGTCTTCAATACTTCGCGCTACAGCAGCAATATTCTCTTCGTTCCGCACATTTCTTTGTATTGTTGATGGTTTTGAATCGAGAAGAGTAAAATTAGTACGAAAACGATCAATAACTGCACGAATTGCTTGTTCACTAGGCCGATTATGTTGACCGTAAAGTGGACGAAGTGCTCTATGAACTTCGCGAACAGATTTATTTTTTTCAAAGTAAATTTCCACAATTTTGAAGCCTTGTTCTGGCGTTAAACGATTCATGATGACTTGCCAAACCTTACTGAACAGAAATGTCAACATAGTTTAACATTATCAGCTCTCAAACCATAGTTATCGATATCGATAGTTCTCATGCAGCTTAAAAAACACCCATTACATATCTATAATGCTTCTAAAGTGATAAATTTATATAGTTCGTACATGTTTAAATAATCTCTAAAAAATTGGTCTGTATATATTTATTTTAAAGCAAAATAAGCAATAAAGTAACATACTTAAATTTTATTTTCCTGATTTTTATATGAATAAAATAAATGAATATATATATATATATATATATATATATATATATATATATATATATATATATATACATATAATTTAATTTTGATTTAGCAAAAGCTATACAAAAAAAGTATACATTAAAAATAGAAGTTGGTACTTAAGCACAACTTCATAGCATTCTGAATTCAATATAATGATATATTTCAGAGTAGAAAAAATTATAAATTTTTAATAATTTTTAAGATAATTTTATTTAAATTATAAAGAAGACTAAGTTTATTTCAAATAAAATGCAAAAAATAAAGAAATAAACGCTTGTCTAAAAGAAATATACACATAACATATATTTTTGGAAAGTAGATGCAGTTATTCAATATTGTTTTTTATTAATTTTATTTTGAAATACGTGACAATAATGTATAGTTGAGAGAAAACTTAATTACAAACAGTAAATTGAAAGTGTTATTTGGGACTGTACAACGGAAACGAATCCAATAGGAATGTACATTTCACGCTTTAGCAATTACTTAACTCTTACAAAATAACTTAATGGTATTCCAAGAAACGTTTTTTGCTTAAAGTAATTTGTAGATTTCGGTGTTGTAACCAAAGAATTCTGTGAATGGAAAAATTGCAATTTGTTAATTACTTTCTCTGCATGTAGTTTTTGCGTTTACCGAAACATTGCATTGATCTCTTCTGAACAAACAGCAATACGTGAGAGAAAATGAAACTTACTATTACATACAATCTCTGTAAAAAGTTGATTTAATAATTAGTATCTCAATCTCTTTTAATACAGTCGAGAATTTTAGAAAATCGACTACTTATTAAATCGAAATTTAAAAATTTTCTCTTCAGAATTACTCTTTTAGCAATATTTATTAGTGTTTCCATATTCGTTCTTCGCAACATCATTAATATATATGACAATCATGTACATAAATTATTTATTCTGTCTCATAGTTATAAATGTCATTCGCGTATATATTTTAAAAAAGGAAAGAAAAAGAAAATTTGAATAGTCCTTATTGGCTATGATCGAATTTGAATTTCTAATCAGTGTGTTAAAATTAAAAGCAATAAAAGAATTATTTAATCAAATTTCTTATAATAGAGAAAATTGTTAACAAAATATATTTTAAAAATCTAATTATTTCAATTTTGTAATCAATTTTAAAATTCTACTGATAATTCGCCCAAGGAATTAAAAACAAGATGATTTGTTTATTATGTAATTTGTAAGGGGCATCTATAAATTACTTGAAAGTTTTCTGAATGGTATATTTCTGAAACAAAACACTTCAATGTAGTGAGAGGCCAGGATTAGTAACAAAACGAGAAGATAGATGTCGCAGAACTAGGAAATGGTCATCTTACAAATAACATAGATTTCGATCAGCATATAGGTGGACATGCTATAGCTTCAGGTTGTTCTGAAGGTGGTGGAATTGATAAAAATATGAAAAAATAACGAAAGCAGTGTACTTAAGTAACCTTGAAAATAAAGTTGCACCAATTATGTGCAGATTAATTTTTAAGAGCTTCATTCATCAACAAGGCAATAACCCCAAGTTTACAAAAATTGAAGGTACCTTTTTCTTAGTATAGCCACCGAGAAACCCTGATAGTGAAGAAATATTTTGTATTGCTCTTCAAGGAGTTTAAAATTTGATGACTTGTTATTTGGCAAACAACGTTTTAGGTAAAAAAATGCGATAAAATTTTAATACAATAAGAATTATAAACTATAATATTCAGTTACATAATAGCTGAGGGTAAGTTCGATTTAGGCTGCTTCGTGAACTCGCGCATTGTTATTGGAAGAAGAACTTCTTTGTGACACAAATCTGGACGTTTTTAGTCAACAGCCGTACGTAATTTTGTTAACCAGTATACAAGAATATCACTTTTAAACATGACGGAGTCTTTTCTCCATGCAGTGCAGTCCTTCTTCGTGGATAACTTTAGGAAAATTCTGTTTCTTTGTCAAGCATTTGATAAGACAATGTTCTAATTTCACAAAACTAATTTTTTGTCGGGAAACACTTTATCGAGCATAAAATAATGAACGAATTGAACGAATTGACACATAAGGAGAAAAATGTCGCTTTTGAACATAGCTAACGCACATATATACATGTACATATGTATATGTATATATACATATGTGTATGTAAATTTGATGGAGCCTGTGGTTGGGTTGGGTTGGGTTGGGTTGGGTTGGGTTGGGTTGGGTTGGGTTGGGTTGGGTTGGGTTGGGTTGGGTTGGGTTGGGTTGGGTTGGGTTGGGTTGGGTTGGGTTGGGTTGGGTTGGGTTGGGTTGGGTTGGGTTGGGTTGGGTTGGGTTGGGTTGGGTTGGGTTGGGTTGGGTTGGGTTGGGTTGGGTTGGGTTGGGTTGGGTTGGGTTGGGTTGGGTTGGGTTGGGCTGGGCTGGGCTGGGCTGGGCTGGGCTGGGCTGGGCTGGGCTGGGCTGGGCTGGGCTGGGCTGGGCTGGGCTGGGCTGGGCTGGGCTGGGCTGGGCTGGGCTGGGCTGGGCTGGGCTGGGCTGGGCTGGGCTGGGCTGGGCTGGGCTGGGCTGGGCTGGGCTGGGCTGGGCTGGGCTGGGCTGGGCTGGGCTGGGTTGGGTTGGGTTGGGTTGGGTTGGGTTGGGTTGGGTTGGGTTGGGTTGGGTGTAATTTTCATGGAGGCTGTGGTTGATTGGATCGACAACTATCTATATCTATCGGCTGATGATGACAACTTAGTTGTCGAAATACGTATACAGAACACGAAAATTAATGGTGGAAAGGAGTTATATATCAACCTTCATTGATTAAAAAAAGTATATGTATATATATATTATGTATATATGTGTGTGTATAAATATTGTTTTTAATTAAGTATTATTGTATTTATTGAATTGTACAGTTATATTTTTATACGACTTGATCATAATTATGGATAAAACAGTTCCTTTTTTCCAGTGTTGCTTTTAATATAAAGTTGATGACATGAAAATATTAATAATATATTTGAAGTACTGTATAAATGTGTTTCTACAAACCATTAGCTTTTGAAAGTCCATGATTTAGCGAAAGTCCAAGTCAGATCTTAATCATAGGTTATTACTAAAATGTGTGCGTAGTGGCACAGAGTTAAGTATTAAATTATTTGTACGGCTTTTCTAGACACCGTCTTAATGTAACATTTATTGAGTAGGATACATCGTGTTATCGTGGTAGAAGTAAGTAAATATTGCAGCAGTTAACTAAATTAATTTGTTTTATCTTGACGGGGTTCCTCTGCGAGTTCGTAATTCCGAATTACATCTGATATTTTCGATGTTTCACTCCGGCAAAGGTTGAACGGAGAAAGAGCTACGAAACTTAATTAAAGAGATTAGAAAAATTATTCCCAGCACTGGAGCAATTCGATGGCAGAAATTCAAGGAATTTAAGGATGCCATGCTTAAAATACGAAAATACGAAAATACAAAATAGTCAATGAAAGTTATTTTACTAGATGAGCAACTAAATTTTTTCCATTTTGTCGTAGCAAGTTGAAAGAGTTAATTAGAGAAAATCCGCTTACAATTTTTTAATTTACAGGTTCAAGAAAATTGTATTAGTTTATAATCTAATCAATTTAGAGTATATTATTCAATACATATTAAACTTTAACAATATTTTACTTATTATCTTGCGGTATTTTTCGGCAAACACTTTTAAGTTTCTTTTAAAATATTATTTAATTAGTTACACACAAGTTTTTGTTAATTCAAAAATATGAGATACGATGTAGTAGGATAGGAGCATACGTATATATCTAACTAATAAATGTAGTTAAATAATTTACCTAATTGATAGTATTTTAATTAAGCAAAATTTTAATTAAACAGTTTCGTTAATTGCATTGATATCTATATTCAAGTTTGTTTTTCAGATAACTGATTTTAATTTAATATTTGTGGAAAGCAACTAAAAGTGACGAATACGATGAAAAGAGAAAATTATAAAAGCAAAGACAGAATTGAATGACGAAGTCATATTGTAAATATTAATGAATAAATGCAATTAATAATAGACCCATTTAAAATATTATTGGTAATTGCTTTTCACCAATTTTGAATTCTTTCAATCAAAATGTAACTATTCCACAGTAACATCATAATTAGTTCTACATACATGCATATAAAAGGCGTTGTATATTCTGGAAATACATTAATAAAATTCAAAGCTATTTCCTCACACGCTATCCAATCACATACGATACCAATAGCTTCTATTTTAAAAGCATATACACATGACTAAATGCCTGTTTAATAGAAATATGTTCAGTTGCGAGTGAACACAACTTCTAAAATAATCAGATAATAATGCAAGATTCTCTAGATAGTAATTCCAGAGATGTCTGACTTTTTTAAAATAATATTTTATCTCAATGTTTAAAAAATATTAAGCACCGATTGTATTGGTCTTAAAACTTGAAGGCTTAAAATGTCTAGTCAAATATTCACAGAAAACTTTCTTTGGTGTCTAAATTCTCAAATATCTCTAGAATTATTATCTGGCCAAATATGGAAATTGTGACTGTTGAAGACTCCACAAATTGCATTTTCATATAATGGTTGTACTTTTTAACATGAAACAGTCCTAAAAAGCTTCCCGTAAGCATTGAAAGAACCATTTGAAACATTTCAGCTATATGTCTAGTGCTACAAGTAGAAGCCTAATAAACAATATCCAAAATTGCTTCTTAACTTGAATCGTACAAAAATACCTTAGTCTGCCTGCATCATGTTGATTGGGAACAAATTTGCCCGTTTCACGACGTCTCCGATACAATCTTCGAAATGTATTAGTACATGGGTCCAGCTAGTATAGATATCGTATCGCATATTTATCTTTTGCCAAGTGCGCATTTCCATTGCAAAATCCAAATACCTTTTACATATCAGGGTATTCGTTGAAAGCGTACATTACATATTGCTTGGGAAATTTGGCAAATAATTATTTTTAAATTACACACATTATTCTGAGCCAAAGTTGCCATGTGTACTTTCACGAAAGAAAACAGCTAAAAAAATGTTTGATCTCAACGTTGGAAATGTGCAACAAAAACTATTTTGAATTTTTTAAAATTTTTCGTGGAGAACCATGTTTTTTAATGTTAAATAAAATTATGCAACACTACGTTGGTGTAATTAGTCGTTTTATGGCAATATTTTGCTTTATTAAACATTTCTTTAGCTGTTTTCTTACGTCAAAGTACACGTAAGTGTGCCTCAACGATTGACGATACAACTTTTCTGTATTAGCACTGTCGACTCAAAATCGTAAAATCGGCCTACCTGGCGATTATCCGTGAATTTCTGATTACCGTACATATTAACGTCTTCTATTAAAATATTCATTGTTGTATATAATTATGAAGAAAAGTAGGAAATAAAATAGTAAACTAAGAATAACAGTTATCTCCGAAACATACAAGAAGGCTAGCTAGCAATGATAAGAACAGCTAATTGTATGTTGGTTGGTAACGTTCAATATTGACAACATTTTTCTACTTATGTGTCAAATTTGACTTCAATTCGTGTGTATTCCCACCAAAAAATAAATTATTTGAAATTAGAATATTGTAGTTTCAACAAATTTTTGAGAAAGGAACAGAATTCAATCAAAACAGTTTCGATAGAGTCCTGAAAGCATTGAAGATTACCAATCATCTTTTGGGGTCAAGCAGCAATATCAACAGTTACCCAGGCATACGTTGATAAAATTACATACGGCTATTGACTTCCTTTTTCAATATATGAGTTCACAAAGTAACCAAAATCTACTAGCTATGTTGACAACAACTAATTGTGCGTTACATGTTCTTGTAACAAAACCTACTAATTTACAATCGAATAAATATTTATAATATGGTTATTAAAAGCCAGTTTATCATCAAATTTTATTCCTAAACCTTTGAATGTTACACACCTATCAAGTTTACTGTTCGTTATCTTATAATCATATCCAATGCATCTATTTTTCCTGGAGTATGCTTTAGTTTTACATTTACTAGAATTTAAACATAAACTATTATTTACATACCACATTGACAATTTGTCGAGATGCGGTAATTTGTACTTATTGATGTCATTAATAACGTCGAAAATCTTAAGATTACCAACATACGTAGGAGCAACGGAAGTAATTGCCTAAATAATATCAGTAATACATAACGAACAAAATCACTTGTTGAAAACGAAGTGCTTTAATTTTACACCATCCTATTCAACACATTGGACTCTATTTGTTAAATATGTTCTTAAAAGCTCTACTACATCCGAATTAAATTCAAAATATGGTGTTAGATACGATCTAAAGCCTTACTAAAATCTGTGTCAACCTGTGTCCTCTCATACTGTGCTTCTGGGATGACTTGAATAATATTGCACAAATTTTTTACCGTAGGCTTGCCTTCATAAAACCGTGCTGGTTTCTACTATTGAATGCACTAACATGTCCATACATAAATTCGTAAGTAATAATCTCTAAGATCTTGGCAAAATTAGATGTTAAGGAAGCAGGACGATAATTTTCATTATATTTCTTATACATACTTAAAAGTCGGTGTTATTCTACTCTTCTTTCATTTATCAAGAAACGTTTTGATGATGCAGCTTCATGATACGGTTCTAAATCACTTTTAGACGGTTCGAAAGACAATTAATACAATATATCACATTTTTCCATGTTTACACTGCTTTCCGAATATCCTAATCAGAAATGCATTACAACGACAATATACCAATTTTGATTTTATCTTCAATATATAATAAATGCCACATACTCAAGATTTCGAGCTTACTACAAACCGAATTAAGTTAATCTGCAAATCCATTTACAATGTTAGTTAGTCTAAAGAGGATTTCAGCATGTCTTATGATATGGCCTGAGATTCGGAAATGCCCTTTTCTCAAGTAGACGAGGGACCGAAGCTTTTGACCTGACCTGAGGCTCTGTACATCTTATGTAATTGACGTAGTTAATTCTATATTAATAATATAATAATAATTATTTTTGTCTTTCATATATTCTAATATATGGAGTGAACCATGTTAGATATTATATATTTAGGTTTTAATCTCTGCTTAAGAACATTAATTACGTAATATAAAATGGAATAGAAATTTTACAAATGCTGATCAATACTCACAATTGCTGCACACAAAAGACCAGAAATCTGCCTTTTAGAGTTATAATTCTAAACAGTTATGTTAAAATAGTTGAAAGAAGTGTCAACTGTTTCAATTTTAACTTAACATTCCAGAAATGGACGAGGGCCATCCTCATGCACTAAATGATCATCACCACTTTCTATTGCACATAAATAACTAATATTAGCAAGTATTAAATCCTAAAGACGACCATTAATATTAAGAATTCCATTATGCTAAACTAAATAATGAAACTCAATAAAACCAGCTAGCTGTGATGTTATTCTCGATATACATAATAGAGTCTCGATACTTTTTGAGCACGTATATTGACAGTACTTAAAAATATCCATGAATATCACGGTGCTACATATTTGAGTATAAAAATCATTTACGTATGTTTCCGGCTATTTCGAACGTAGAAATATTATTTATGAGTTTATGAGAATTTATTAATTGCGCATGTGATAAATAAAAATATTTGCTATTTTAAAAAATATATGATGCATCAAACTACGTAATAAAATTTGTACGTGAAGAAATATTAACATAGGAATTCTTTTAGTTTATTATTTGATTCGTTTTACGATTTTTATATTAATATTTGTTAAATTTTTTTGTTAAAAGTTCATTATTTAAGGTATTGCCTGGCGCCAAGACAAAAAGGAAATTGAGAATATATGTACAATAATATTAAAATTTCGTCATCTTTGCACATACTTTTACACATACTCGTAACATAAGCTGTTCTCACCTGTACAGAATACGGTATTTTAGGGATATTAGAACACATCTGCTATTGGATATAATGCACGATTTTGCCAAGAAAACTACATTATTGCATATACATTTAATCGATTTCTCAGATGTAGGCTAGATCACTGAAAGTTGATATATAACCCCTTGCCACAATAATTTTCGTTTTCTGTATACGTATTTCAACAACTAAGTTGTCATTATCAGCAGATAATTAAACAGTGTCGCACCTGGACAACTACGGTAAAGATACCCGTACGAAAAACAACTTCCGCACGCGATCCGTACCGCTGAAAGCCAAAACGTACACTGTGGCTTGTTTTGGCTTTCAACGGTACGGGTCGCGTGCAGAATTTGTTTTTCGAACGGGTACTTTTACCGTAGTTGTTTAGGTGCGACACTGTTTAATTATCTGCTGATGATGACAGCTTGATTGTCGAATTATGTATACAGAAAACGAAAATTATTGTCGCAAGGAGTTATATTTATATCAACCTTCAAGTGATCTAGTTAATCAACCACAGGATCCATTAAAATTACCTTCAAGATGTAGGCTATTAACAAGATTTTATTATTAAATCAGCTTGTTCAAAAAAAGTGAAATTTCATCATTGATTTAAACATCTATGTTAATGAGAGTTATTATTTTCTGGTATTCCATCGTTAATTAAATTCATATAAATCAATTAAAAATTTCTGCGCTGGAGATGGACTCGAACCTCTATCTGCCGTGTTCTAGACGGCTGCTCTACCAATTATGCCACCAGGCAGTACAACTTCGAGTTCTTTAATACGCCATAAATTTCATTATGGAGACATTCATTTTAAACTCGCAGTTAAATTATTATAATATTAATAATTATATATGAACATATAATTAAGTTTAGAGAATTATTATTTTCTGCTATTCCATCGTTAATTAAATTCACAGAAATCAATTAAAAAAAATAAATATTAGATCTGTTTCCATAATGAAATTTATGGCATATTAAAGGACTCGGAGTTGTACTGCCTGGTGGCTTAATTGGTACAGCAGCCGTCTAGAAAACGGCAGGTAGAGGTTAGAGTCCTTCTCCAGGGCAGAAATTTTGAATTGATTTCTGTGAATTTAATTAACGATGGAATATCAGAAAATAATTATTCTCATTAATTTCCATTGTAAAAGAACTTAATTATATGTAATTATTAATATCTGTGTTAATGTCTTGTGTGAAGCTCACCGTGCTACAAATTTTAATAAACGTTTCTCTTACTTTCTTTAGTTTCAGCACATTTGATGTAATTAGGATATTAGCAGCATATCCAAATCTCTCTCTCATTCTCCGTGTTAACAATGATTAGGCTTCATTATTGACTTAAATCGTTTGTATATTGGAATACTATTATATAAATTTTATCACTAAATCGTTGACTACAGATTGTTTAAAAATATTACATTTGGGCAGTTTCAAGTCTCGATGGTTTATTTTTCCGCGGTTGGATGTGCTTTTGTGCTCGCGTACTCAACTTCACAATTAAGCTGCTTTTATACGATTTTCGATCAGCTTAGCTCGTCGTTTTCGCATTTTTTATTTGAATTATTGAATGGATCACATTCAAAATAGAATACATGCATTTTTTGAGCTAATATAGCGCAACGTGTATTTTAATACGTATGCTTATCGTTCTTAGTACGTTATCCTTCAACAACACATATAAAAATAAAATACAAGGTATCCGTATATACTTTAAAAACAGTCGGATAGACATGAGTTAAGCAATTCATCAGGATGAATTCAAAAGCACTTGGAAGCAATTCTCAACATGCATCAGGATCACGGCAATCTAAATGACGCACACGTAACTAAATCACTCGGCAACTTTCTACAATATTAACAGCAGTTAATTTGCTGTATTTTGGATTTATGCACGTTCATCCTAGTAAGTTAGAAGTGCAGTTTTCGCTCGCACCTCGATGAGTTGTTGATGTTTGAATAGGAAGGGCGATAGATTTAGCTTCTCGTCTGCCTCTTTATTAATTACATATTTGGTACGCAATTATTCACTATATAGCACCGTGTTTGCAAATCCCGGTCGGTGGTAATATAGAGGTTTGTAAATAGATATATTTTCACAAGAGCGGTTGCTTAAATTATATTTCTATATTCTATAATCTAAACAGCTTAAATATTATAAAACAATGCACAATTGAAACTTGAATTGAATTCGGAAGTGAAAAAACCTTACGTAAAACTAGAAACTATTTCGTAACATATTAAAACAGTTGAAGCGAAAAAAAAATTCTAGAATGAAAAACTTAAAAAACAAATAAAGTAATATACTAGTGAATGAAGGACATATTATAGAGATGGAAATAACTTTTTGAACATTTAGCAAGAATATGAAATAGGCCAGATGATGGATAGGAAGTACACGCTGAGAAACCATTTTAATGATATTATTAGAAACATGAATGTAGTTATAACTCCGAAACTTTCGAAATAGTCTAAATGTATGTAAGCATCATGGCATGCTTGTAATGCTGTTTCAAACCGGAACTTTCTATCTCTTTTCGTTACCGAGATATTCGCGACTATTTGGCCAGAAATGTTCGTTTTAGTCCCGTAACTCCGAACCTTGCTTTCGAAAGCCGTTGTTTTTTCGAGGTCTACGTAATGTTTACGTAAATAATATGACAAGCTTGTTACACTGCTTTAAACCCGATCTTTCTATGTCTTTTCATTAGGAAATTAAATAAATGACAGCACCATTATATAAAATAGGTGATACGTGGATTATTTTGCGAGAATAATAAAAGAAAGAACCAAAAAAAAACTGAGCAAATTATAGAAGAAGTGCAATACATTATAGCTAGCAAAGAAAGAAATGTACATATATTTTATTGATTTGAAGAAAACCTCGCTTGTGAAATGTTTTCCTCCTAAGGATTCTTGTCCAAACATGTTATAATTGCAACACCTAAATCAGAACTGTATAGCGAATGTTCAAAGGGTTATCAATACAATTTATCAAATGTAGTTTAAAGTAAAAGGCTTTGTCCTGCGGTGACAACTTATCACACTTCTAGTAGAGAGAAGTCTTAGTTGACAACAGTAGGTACCTTCTGATGAATAATTGTGATCCTCATTACCCAAAATAGATCAAGTCCTTTTGGATTCATCTCCTACTATTCTCAGTCATGAAATGTTGGTGTTACGGAAAATATAAAAAAAAATCTTATTCAAATTCGATTGATCTTCATACGCACGGGCGATATGACTTTATAACTACCATAACATATTATTCATATTGACAGAATATGAAAATGAACGTCAATAATATCAAAATTATGCTAGAATATAAGGAAATAAAATAAAGCAAGTAACGTGTTTCAAATACCCGAAAACAGTAATAAATGACAATAGAAAATTTGACAAACAATAAAAGGGAAATTTAGAAAAATAAATTTGAATGTAAAAATGGTTAAAAATATCAAAATGTCTACATAGCAGTCCGTAAATGAAATTTCAACACAATAAGAAAACCAAAACTATAATCAATGTTGTAAAAACCATAAGAAAATCCAAAAAAGCTAAAATAGAAAACAAAGAATTTTGAGAAGATTTAAATTATACCTATGGAAACAATAATTATGGAAAGACCATTTAGAAAAAAATAAAGTTAAACCAATCGAAACAATAATTCTGGAAAGACCATTGGAATGATTACTTCATATGCACAGAACATCAGATCAGAAGGGTTTTTGAAAAGAGTATATGAAACAAGAACACAAGTATACATAGAATCGTGGAAGAAGATATAGGAAGCTATTTCTAAAAAATGATATACGACGGGACAACATAAGTGTAGAATACCAAGAGAAGAAGATATAGCGAGAGATGTAATAAAGTTAACTTAAATGGTTTTACACTTTACGCTGGAAACCTGAAATAAAATAAGCAAGTCAGATAACATTGTTATTTTTTCTTTCATGCACTACAAGCTACTTTTTTTTATTAAATTATATTATTATAATTAAACTATTTAGACGTTAATAAAATACAGTTTATATGTTTTTTGACTAATTAAATACATTTTTATTCTCTCACGATCAGTATCGTATTTTGCAAACAAAGAATAATACGAACATTAGTTAAAAAGCGACAGTAATATTTGTTTTAAGCACAAACTTATATGAGGCAAAAGTTTCTTATTTATAGTTATTCCTATCCAATTTTATGTATTACATATATGAATAGAAGTTTTCTGAATGTGCAATTACCAAAAAAGTTTATCTTTCCCGGAGTAGTAATTATTAAAGAAGTTAAATCTCGAGAAGTAATAAGATTATTGCAGTAAAAATTGCAGACCCGGCTACCTAGTCACGCGAACAGAATATTTTGTTCAGTGAAAATTAAAAAATATTTTGCGAACGAAGAGTAATTGTGTATCGTCGTCCGAAATGTTAGTCAATTATTTTTTAACTTTAGTATGCAGAAAAAAGTTCTATCTAATATTTTATAATTCATTTCTAATGCATAATTCGAGGGCGGGGAAAGTAGAACCATGTAGTAGATATAATAGATGTAATATTTGTAAATTTTGACCGTTTTTCGTTTAAAATTAAAAATTATTCAGTCTCTAGGAAACGAATTTTTATTAATCAAAATAATTCTCTTCCGTATAACTTATAAATTGATAGCTGATGAAGGTTTCAACGACGGCTTTAATATATTTGATAAGTGTCTTTTTTTTCTCCTTTAAGATGTTGAAAGAAATGATAATCTGTAGAGGATAAGCCTAGCGAATATGATGGATACTGTAAAATTTATTAATTTAAGTCGTTGTTTCAAAACTATATTTCCAATTTATTATGCGTTTGTATATACACCGATATTAATATTCGTTTTTCCACTTCTATTAATTCCTACAAAGAAATGTATAGGTAGTTATACCAAAATTTTCTGTGGATAGAATGGAAGCTTTGGATTCCACTAAATCCCTAGATATGCTCTAAGGCCCAAAAATTTAGAGCTTGCGTTTATCTAACTATTGAGATGTTCTTCCACGACTGTTATATAATATTCACTTTTCATCACATTAAGAGTTTTTTTTTTTTTTGGAGGCGGAGAACTTTAAATTGGCAATGCTGTTTTCTGTGACAGCCGGTTTATCAGTTCTCGGTTATTTTGTAGTTAGTTTGGCTTGGCAATACGTTTACTCTGAACGATCATACACATCCCGTAAAACGTCGTACAGTGCACACACAACAAGCTATTGATGGTGTGCAGCGTAGTATTAATGATGATTCAAATGCGCCAATTCGTCATCGGTCTCAACAATTAAACTTGTGTCCATCCTCTTTATGGAAAATTTTACGTAAAGATCTTGGTTTACGTCTTTACAAAATTCAACTTGTACAGCAATTGAAGCCATACAATCATCGTTCGCGCCGTACATTTGGTGAATGAGCCGTAGGAAACATTGCTATTGATTTCATTTGAAGATTTTGTTCAGTAATGAAGCATATTTTTGGTTAAATGGCTACGTCAATAAGCAGAACTGTCGCATTTGGAGCGATGATAATTCACTAGCCATTATCGAAACACCGTTACATCCAGAAAAACTCACCGTTTGGTGCGCTTTATGGACCGATGGAGTCATTGATCCATATGTCTTCAAAAATAATGATGGTCAGAACGTTACGGTCAACTGTGAGCCGTACAGTGACATGATTACTATTTTTTTCGTGCCTCATTTGCAAAACATTAATTGTGCAGACATGGAGGTTCAGCAGGACGGCGCCACATACCACACAGCACGCAATACAATTAATTTATTGAAAGACACATTTGACGAACGATTAATTTCACGAAATGGACCTGTTAACTGGCCATCTCGTTCGTGCGATTTGACGCCATTAGATTATTTTCTCTGGGGATATGTAAAGTCGCATGTCTACGCCGATAAATCTGAACCAATTGAGCACTTGAAAGCCAATATTCGACGCGCTATTGCCGAAATATAGACTGTTTTACTGCAGAGAGTGTGTGAAAATTGGACCTCCAGATTACGCCGTGTACGCGCCGGCCGCATGCTCGAAATCATTCAAGCATTAAAGCCATAAAATTATCTTTTAAATAAAGCCAATTTCATGGATATTAAAAACATTTTTCTGTGTTTTATTTCAATTTAAAGTTAATTACTTATAAAAAAAACACTCTTTACTAATAAGTTTGGAAATGGTGCGCTCTTGTTTCTTATCGAATGCGAAAAACAGATTTAGTCAATACAACTTATTTTAAAGAATTCTTCGTCATTCATTGTCAATCAGGATTTCGGGTCTACTTTAAAGCTCTTCTCATACTCCGTTTCTCTACGGCAGCGTTACTATAAACTTTGATTATGTTATGTAATGCAACCACCTCACTATGTCAGCTTTAATTCATATTGTATTATACGTATTATGTGCAAAATACATAACCTTCCATAACTATAGCTTTTTGAATTCTGTATTTTTTTCTCTTTATACTTCATTTCGAATTTTTTAATTAATTTGGTTTTAGATGTATTAAATATTTACTCTTACATCTATAGATTTGTAAAGCGTTAATGCACTTGTTAATCATTAACCAAATCCCCAGAAAGCAACCTGAGGTGACTGAAAAATAAATGCTTTCTTACGACAACGCTCGCCAAAAGAGGCTATCGTTGCGACAGAATTTTTAAGTGTGTATAATCCTTATATCTTTACCGTAAAGCAAAAAAAGGCCTTAAAGGAAGACTATTCGAGTCAGATTTAGATGCTGTTAGGATGCTAAAAAACCTTTCAAATAATTACTTACGTCATGTCTTTGAAGAATTTATTGCTACTATTACATATATATTCGTTGTTTGCTATCACAATTTAATTTTGGATCGATAAAGAAATAAAAATCATATTCATTTTGACAAATAATGTAAAATGAATAAATTAAGGCTTAAAAATCTGAAAGCGATATTTATTTTACAAAGATATAACTTGAATCTCACATTTTCTACAATATTGTTTTCATAAACAACGGTAAAAACGTTAAGGTTTCGTGTATTTAACGGTAACATGACTTTCTTTTATAACATTTTATATTAAAACTATTAGTATTTATTTATTTTGTACGCAGCAAAATATTTCGCGCTATCTTTTTTAGGTTACTAAAATCGTAGTTGTGGTACTAGTTCAAATAAAGCGTAAAATACAATTTTTCAGTTACGTGAACGAATTTCCTTTTATCTTAATAATCTTTTTTTTAAAGGGCATCTGGACACTTTTATCCTCGAAATAATCTTTAATATTTCAGGTTAATTTTAAGCTAACAACAGGTTGTGTTTAGAAACCGTTAATAATGTATGCTTGACCTTTTTCGTAAACACTGTCGATACATTTTTTTAAATAAAAATATTTACATATTGTTTAAAGCATACATGTAAAATATGCAAAGTCACTTTTAAATGCATAATCTTATTCTAGCATTAACTGATTATTAAGTTGGGCTTGTTTGTGGGAGAGTAAAGCTCTTGACAAACTCCCTCACAAGATAATCGTATCATATCTCCAAATGTGAACGCACGAATTGGGGTAGGCCTTAGGGATTATAAGAAGATATTAATTTAACTTTGTGTCACGATCTTGATGATGAATAATATTAATATTATCTGTGTTGTCTACTTCTACAGCTCATAAGTTATTTGTATAAATTTTATTTATTAATCTAGTTATATTGTTTGTTCAAATATTGAGAAGTTTTTTAATAATTTTATTTGTTTATAAAGGAGATGAAGTAATTTGAAATTAGAATATTCTATTTTCTGTAAAATAGAATATAATATGAACTCTTTAAAATAATTAATATCGTTAATATTATTTATATATTTATACATATAAGTATGATACAAAAGTTTCAAAACTGCACGATATTCTCATAAGCCATATGCAGTGTACTATTGTTTAATGTGCGAAAGACTATAAGTATGTAGACTGCTTTAAAAATTTTGTGGATCATGAAAAAATCAATTATTTTAACCAATTTTGTTTATTGTTTTCCAAACCATTCGCCTTTATGATCTACGCGCTTCTGCATTCGGTGAAACCAGTTTTCAAAACATGGGTGCATTATTCTTCAGTCACCTTAAATACGAAGTTTTCATAAACTTCCACAGTCACTTTCGGGGTATTAAATTTCAATCCACGCATTTTATCTTTTATATATAAGAATAGAAAGAAGTGACAAGATGTCAGGTCGAGACTATATTCCTTTAGTGAAGCGGCTAAAAGCTCTGATGTTTGAGATGCCTTGCGTGATGACGCATTGTATTGATGCAGAATGATTCGTTCTCTTGCTCGTTCCACGTGTAAATTTTAGAACACAGTTGGCAAACAAATGGTTGTATACCCATTCAGCATTGACTGTTGAATGATCCTCTAAGTTTCTCTTCGTCTTTGAAGACCCATTGAGCCAATTGTCGCTTGATTTCTAGCTTGTAACAATAAATCTAACATTTGCCACCTATAACAATGTCGTACACTGATTTTATTCGATCTCAGTTGAATTTTTTAAGCATTTTTTGCTGCAATCCATACGTGCTTTTCTTGAGCTTCCATTAAATTGTGTGACATCCATCGACTGCAAAATTTTCTGACAATAAGATGATCATGCAGGATAGTTCTGATTTGGGTCATACCTATGCTCATGACCCTCGAATATCTCTGTATGTGCAGTGGTTGTCTGTCTTTATCATGTTGTACACGGTGTCGATGATATTGATGTGTTCTGGAGTGACTGCAGTAGCAAGCTGTCCCTCACGATGCTCGTCTTTGAGCGAAAGACGTCTACGCTGGAACTCGTTGTTCTACTGTTTAACAGTCACCAAAGATGGTGCTTTAAAAATTACTGAAAAGAGACCCCAGCCTATTCTAGTAATCTGTAAATGCAAAAATATTATGAGCAGCGCTACCTTATTTTCTTATTTTGGACATTTTGTTAACACTAGAGTGTTTTTCTTTGTAACCGTCTTGCTACCCAGAAAAATAATCCATTCTGCTTTCAAAAATTGCATTACTCGAAAGCTTGTTAATTTAAAATTTAGCTCGCACACTTTGTCTTTATCTAAGATAATAGACAATAGAAGTACAATTGATGTAATGCATTGAGACTTTAACAATATTTTGAATCGAATTGTGCATTTTGCATTCTTCGTTAGCATAACTCAGACTGCAGAGATGCGTAGTGCAAAGTACCACAAACGTGAAACTATTCTGACCCCTCTTGTATACTAGTGTTCCAATTTTAAATAAAATTTAAATTTATATAATATTATTTTTAACAATCGTATTGCAGAAACTGAATTCGAGAATTTCTACCCTGTAAGAGGTTTAGATAAGTCCCTAAATTAGTACTGTCATTTGGAATGGTTTTCTAGATGGCAGTACTTTGGTGGCGTAAACAAATCTTTCAAATAAAGAAAATTTAAATAACAACTTTTAGCTTTTTTATTTGCACTATATTAGTTAAGGTTGGAATATGCTTCTCTAATTTGATTTTTAATAATCATAAGAATGTTGTTGAAGATTTACAACTTTCTCTATTTCATTAATTAGTTAACGGAAGAATTATCTTGAAAAAAATTCCTTCCAGTAGTTAAATTATGCTCCGATTCGAGCAGTTTTAGATTATGTCTTGAAACCTATATTTATGATTGTTTTATAAATTAAATAAATACATGATATACACACCACCTTCGGAATCTTTAATTTTCTCTTTAATTTTAAATGTTTATTAATCCTGTTCTAAAGAATCCGCTCTATTAAGATTTAAAACACAAAAGGTCCTCGTGGATTGTTATCTTTCTGAATTTTAATTTAGATTTATTGTTAGTATATATCAATTAATGCTATTTACTACTAAAAAGAAATAACAATGTCGCCCATTTTAATTGAATTCACCTAAAATAAATATGCTCCATTTTACTACGTCATATCTGCGTATTTAAATAAATTGAAATGTTTGTTATACGTATACACACATACATACCTCGTCTTACGACCTGAACTCTTGACACCACTTTATGCTGAATGATGTTTTATTTCTATCTTACATTTGTTTCATTAGGTTTCTAACATTATGCGTTATACAAGAGGAACAAGAGTTTATTGCGTAATTAATATAACCTAGCACAAACGGTGCTTATTCAATGAAAAATTTCTGAAAATACAATAAACGGAGAAAAAAGAAAATCCTGAAGAAAATTACGTGTATTGCCAACGAAATTTTGTTTGAAGTTTATTAATAGATATTTTTCCGTAGGCTAAATTTAAAAATAAACTTTGAGTTAGTGATTTAGATTTATACGACTTAACGTTAATATTGACCAAAACGTGTTTAAAAATAGCAAATAAATGTAATTTCTTACGTATTACAGTAATACACATCGTTAAGGCTGCGATAATTTTGAAATAATTTGTTTTTGTATTTCTTACAGAGTGTAAACAATGGTTTATTAATAATACCGAAAGTTATGATAAAGTTAAAGTTATAAATATAATATGTGGAAATAGATTTAAAGATATAAAGTATCTTTCCCTAAACTGGACGTTCCTTGGGAAATATCTAAGAGCAATCCTTTTTTAATAATATATTGTTTATACTGATATACTGAAACATTTCAAATAATAAACATAATTAGAATTAAAACACTTGGTAGAGTTTCACAAAATATATTTTCAAATACACTTTACTTAGTACATACATATTTCGCTTTGCGGTATCGTCGAAAATAAAAAGTGATCTCATTAATTCATTAATCCACGAAAATGTATTGAAACTAATAAGATAATATTCTTATATTATTAAAATCCACTGCCATAATAATAAAAATATTTATTTAGAAAGATTTAATATGTTTATATTGACAACACGATTCTCAAAAAAGAGGAGGAAAATGTATAAAACGGAATTAGAGTCAAAACATTTTTTAAGAAGAAAGGAGTTTAGTTTTCTCCACAAGGCTGACGATTAACATTGCTTAATTCCCTTTGAAACTTGTAGATTCTAAAATTGCGCGTTTTTTTTAGGAATAAATAAAATATAGATAGCGCACTGAATTTGTCTGGCTATGTGGGCACTTAAAAGTGTGATGCATGACATGTATAAAAATGGCTTCCTACACGGTACTACAACTCGTTCAAATTGTTGAATTATTTTATGAAAATCAGCGTTCTGTGAAAAGAGTTTTTAGAAAATTACGTGAATTTTATGGTTTACATAAACGTCCATCTGAAAGCACTATTGGTCGAATTATTAAAAAATTTCAAGAGACCGGTTCCGTGGAAAATCAAAAAAGTGAAAAATACAGACGTAGTGGTCGTTCACAAGAAAATATTGGTTTGGTTCGTGAAAGCGTTGCTGAAGATCTTGAAATGTCCGTTAGACGACGTTCACAGCAACTTGGACTTAGTGGATCAACAACATGGCGTATTTTGCACAAGGATTTAGCTCTGAAGGCATATAAGGTTCAAATAACACAGGAACTGAAGTCATTAGAGCATTTAAAACGCCGTTCATTTGTCAATTTCATCAATGAACAACCAGCTGATTTTTCTCAAAAAATAATGTATTCCGATGAGGCACATTTTGAACTTGGTGGCTATGTTAATAAACAAAATTGCCGTATCTGGGGTGAGGAAAATCCACGAATTATTCATGAGAAAACCTATGCATCCTAAATGAGTTACTGTTTGATGTGCATTATGATTAGGTGGTGTAATTAGACCTTACTTCTTTGAAAATGCTGCTGGTGAAGCTGTAACTGTCGATGGTGATCGATATCGTCGGATGATAACCGAATTTTTGTGGCCTGAATTAAAGAATATTGATCTAGAGGATATATGGTTTCAACACCATGGCGCTACACTTCACTTTGCACACGAATCAATTGATTTATTGAGAGAAAAATTTCCTGGACGTGTAATCTCAAGAAACGGTGTTGTTAATTGGCCATACCAAGATCATGTGATTTGACACCGTTAGACTCCACAATCAATTCCTGCTTTGAAAGATAAAATTATTCGTGTCATTGGTGAGGTAGAGCCTCAATTATGTCAAATGTCATTAAAAATTTTAACAAAACTGTGGACGTCTGTGGGGCTGCAAGAGGAGGACATTCGCCAGATATTATTTTTCGCATATAAATGTTATAACTGATACTTCAATTACCAATAAAAAGTGTTTGAAAGTGAAAGCAAATTATGTGTTTTATTTATTCTTTAAAAAAACGCGAAATTTGAAATAGCCTTTATATTTTGTTGATTTTCTAAAAGTTGATATCCAAGAAAGTCAACAAATACAGATTGTTGTCTAAATATTCAGAATTTTGCGTTTGGTAAAACCATACTGAAATTTATTGATCAAACTGTGCTTAGAAATGAAACTTAATAATCTGCAGCCTCTACTTTCTCCAATAATTTTGAGAAGCCTATCAAAAACAATTCTGTCGCTAATTACCCAAATCATTATTATTACATTTTTTATATAAGTAAGTGTAACAAAGGAATGAATAATTAATCAATTAGGGTATATCGACACAATGCGGTGACTTCGTCGGTAGATTCAATAGATTATTTGAAAGAATGTCAATGTGTAGGATACCGCAACTTGGTTTTCAAGATACATATTTTCTCTTGTTAAGAATAATTGTTTCACATTTTGTAATCCTTCCGTTGTTAAGAAATTACTATTTTATAGGAAATTGATAGAAATAGACAGAAATTCTTAAAAGCAGATAATTTACTAGTAAGACTAAAAAAACAACAAAAGTTTTTCTCTAATTAATTAAGTTTTCGAAACAATCATACTTTTATCTAAATAGCAACGAGTAATTCATTTGCTAGTTCTTGAGTAAAATACTCCAAAAAATTGCACTGGTAGAAAACAAGGCCTAATGAACATATTGTTAATTTGTTTTCGTTATTTTTTAAATTTTTTAAGTACACCGTGACCTGTAAAACGTATTCCTTTTCCAAATGCGTAGTAAATGACGAAACTTAAATACAATGGTTGTCAAAAAAAATCGAAAACAAGGTTATAGTCTAATCATTTAATAAAAAGAAAATTTTTCTTATTACTATTGGGTTGGCAACTAAGTACTTTCGGTTTTTACTGATAGAGAGCGTTGCTTTATTTTTTGTATAACGTATGTTAGTGCTGTACTTTACCGTTTGTCGCGTGATACTAGTCACATTGACGTAACTTCAGAAGCAAGTAGTGCGTGATTTTTATTAAAGCTATTAGTTGTGGGTTAATTTTAAATGGAGTGCAGAAACGAACATTTTCGACATATTTTACTATTTTATTTCCGTAAAGGAAAGAAAGCTGCTGTGGCTCACAAAAAGATATGTGAAGTTTATGGTGCTAATTGCTTAACAGAGCGCACGTGTCAGAATTGGTATAGAAAATTCCGTTCTGGAGATTTTTCCCTCAAAGATGAGCAACGTTCTAGTCGGCCTACTGAAGTTGATGATGACCAAATCAAAGTCATAATTGAAGAGGATCGTCATATAACTGTTCGAGAGTTTGCGGAGAAGCTACATGTATCGCACACAACAATTGAAAAACATTTAAAATGTCTTGGGCTAGTTAAGAAGCTTGATACTTGGGTACCTCACGAATAGAAAGAAATTCATTTAACACAAAGAATCAACTTTTGCGATATGCACCTTAGACGAAATGAAACCCTTTCTTAAAAAGAATCATCACTGGTGATGAAAAATGGGTCCTGTACAATAACATAGTTCGAAAACGATCATGGAGCAAACACGATAAACCAGCTCAAATCACATCGAAAGCTGAATTGCATCCAAAAAAGGTCATGCTGTCAGTTTGGTGGGATTACAAAGGTGTTGTGTTTTTTGAGCTGCTTCCAAGGAACCAAACGATCAATTCTGATGTTTACTGTCAACAATTAATAAAACTGGATGAAGCAATCAAAGAAAAACGGCCAGAATTGTCAAATTAGAAAGATGTAGTTTTCTATCAAGATAATGCAAGGCCTCACACATCTTTGGCAACTCGTGGGAAACTATTGGGGCTTGGCTGGGAAGTGATGCCACATCCCCCATACAGCCCTGATCTAGCACCATCTGATTCCCATTTATTTCGAAGTTTGCAGAATTCTTTGAATGGTAAAACTTTCATAAATGACGATGACCTTCACTCGCACCTGGTTCACTTTTTTGCTGATAAGGACCAGAAATTTTATGAGCGCGGAATCATGCAGTTGAAAGAAAGATGGTAAAAGGTCATTGAGCAAAATGGAAAATATGTAATTGATTAAAAACTATTCTTTGTTTAAAAAAAAAGTGTTTTATTTTATACTACAAAACCGAAAGTACTTAGTTGCCAACCCAATATTAAAGCATCGAAGACAGTACACTTACAGTTTATAAACATACTGTTTTAGGGTAGTGCAATTTAGTTTTTTAAGACTGGTCATTGAAATTTAATATTAAATACAAACGTGAAGAAGTGAATGTGAAGTCGAACAGCAAATGCTACTCTATTCAACTAACTATCAAATAATAACAAACAATTTAACAGAATAATTTGACCATATAGTATATGGTATATTTAGAATATTGTCGTTGAGGATATGTATGTAAAACATTTTCTGATAGAACTATTTATATCTTCGTATCATTCTTCAAATTTCATACACTGTTTTTCATAATTGATACATGATTTAATGGGAAGTAAATTATCTATAATGTTCTGAACAAATTTTCTAATTTCAGGTAGAATACTTTTCATTAATTTTAAATTGAATAATAAATAATAAAAGTACAAAATATTTGATAGAAACTGACAAATTGAACTTCTAAATTAACAAATATCATCGTATATTGCCAACAACTACAAAATTTCCAAATTTTAAATTTACTATTATTTATCTAGAAAAGGGTCATAAAAAATGAAAATTAGAAAACATTCAAGATAGAGAACTTCTATCGTACGACAATTATCGCGTTCAACCTTTAGGGCCCTAGTCGCTTCGCTCGTTTTATCACAGTCGTTCTTTAATATACTGTTATAATTAGACTTGTCATTTGTGCCGCCGCTACAGGTCAGCATCCGCTATAGGAAATACGTACATATGTACCCATGTGCCTGCATACAATACACAAATCCAGTGAAGCGAATTGTCGATCGTCCCGAGCTATGCGTATGCACTTCATTGTGCTATTCGTTAGCATCGGTACTTGACTAGATTATGTTATTAACTTTACGTTTTATATAAATACATAATTAAGTATATCAATGAATTTCCTGGTTTAATTTGTCATGGTTCTACAATAATATGTAAAATTTGCGATAAACCGGTGGGATCCGTTCAGGACAAACCCGACTCTATATAACATTTTAACAGTAAGAAGCACAGAAATAAAAAATGGCGTAGCACCAACGACTAAATTCATGCTAGGTTTGCTTTTAATAATCATAACATGTGGTTTACTGTTAAACTTACTGAATAAAGAACAGTTTCGATCCTCCTGACATAAATACAATTCCAACTAGAAACTACTATCTCGAACAGCTTTGCATAACTAGTACCATGTCTACGCGAAGAAGTCGAAATTAGAATCAAAGCTGTAGTAAAAGACAAACGGCTGTGGCTATGACGAAACGACAAATCGTAAAAAAATTCTATTGTAAATATAACAGTACGTGTACTGTAAACCGACATTCCTAATTTTATTAGCTAGCAGGAGATTAGAAAAATGTACAAGTGAAGCGATTACGAGGGTACGCCACAAAATTTTCACCTTCTAACCAATCAGTTGTTGATATTTATACTATCAGAGACTTTTACATGTGATGTGTAAAGTTCATGCTGTATATCTTGTGGCACAAACTATTCGAAAGTGTTTGCCAGATACGGAAGCATTAATAGCAAATACTAAAAAGTGTTTCACAAATCTCCGAAATGAATTTGAGAATTTCCCAGATAGTTATCCCACATACGCGAACCACCACAGCCAATCTTTAGACGTTTGGGAACATGGATGAATGCCTAGTCTGAATATTTCCTACAAATGAAATGTGTAATTTTACAATGCAATCCTGGCGAAGCTGCAGCTATTAAGGAAAGTCAGATACGATTTCAATATATTTCCGTTGAAACAGATTTAACAACTATTTACGACAATTACAAAGGATTATTTTACGCAATAGAAAAATTGCGAAATACTGTGTGGAATGTACGATGTACACTCATTGTTATGTGCTATAAGTGACATACAAAATCTGTAGATATTTAGATATACTTACTCAACCGATCCTGACCTGTCGCGCCTGGGGAATATGACAAGCCTAGTTACAATATTAAAAGATATTACAGAAATTGTTGAATGTGTTCGCCCTTCTCTTGATTACATAAATTTATTCTCCTTTTCATGCTCTCAAAAACATTTATTTTATAATTTTTTAACTACATATTGTTCTTTATATAATTTGTGATATGTAAATGTGTTTTGAGAACTGAACTTTTTTAATAAAGAAATACAAAATAATCTAATAGAGTGTGATCGCACGAGGGAGGAGGAAAACGGTTTTCAGTGAGTAAAAAATTCACTAAATAATTTAAATTAACACGCGCAATATGGGGTTTAGCAGAATAGTCTTGAAGTAACCATTTTAAATTTCGTTATCGTGATATTAATCCAAAACGGTTTCAGAATTTTATTTCGATACTTCCCAGAATTTAAAATTCCTTTTCAACAAAATGGACATATTATTCACATTCAATTTATTGCTATCCACAAGCTACTTTTCAACAGCTTTTCTGAAATAGTGGGAACTACGATTCGTCAGAGAAAAAAGTTGTGTCCAAAATGTCGTCGTTAATATTTTCATTGAATCATTGGCAGTAACGAATTCTTCTGTGATAATCCTGTAGTAATAGTTCTTGAAGCAACTGCATTTACATGAATTCAAATGTAAACTTTTTTAAAACATTATGGAAGAGGTTAAATTTAACTATTGAAATAAACTACGTAATAAAGTCGTGGGTTGCTGTTGAATTGCGTCACCAATCATGCTTACAACATTTGGAATACGAATAGTTTGCCCACTTGTGCTGTGCTCTTTATCTGCGGATATTGTTTCTTCGAAATTCCAAATAATTCTCTTCAACTGTGCTGTAAACTGATGATTATTGACAGCCACATTCGGAAAACATATAATAAATTCCTCTTCTACATTCTTCAGTAGAATATTGCCATTCTCCGTTCATTAATCATGTTCCGTTTCGAAAATAACAAAGTAAAGACATTTTGTCACAGAGTAGACATTTTTCTGGCTTATTTACGATATAATTATCATAATAAGTAAATTTTATGACATTTCAAAATAATTTATTATTGATATAACAACAAGCAAAGAAGTATAATACATTTTATAAGTGTGTAAAATTATGTTTCAAATGAATGAGAAAAATTAATTAGTTTATTCAGTTATCAAAAATATTCTGTGCAACAAACCTCGTATATAATTAGTTCATATCGTATGAAATGTCATTCTTGATATTTCATCGTACATGGATTGCGCTAAACCTAGTGTATTACTACGTATTTACTTAAAAACTCTATTATGATCTTAAACGATAACACATTTATAAAAGTATATGCAAATTATACCTGATAAAATGACTAGAACCACTTTTTTGCGATGTTTATTTCGCAGTATTATTGCTGTAGAGTTTTTTTTTCTATTTTACTCTTAAGAATTGTAACATGTAAGAGTAAAAAAAGCTAAAACATATTCGTTTAGAATCAATTTATATACACTATAACAATATGGTAATGTGAGTTAGATAAAAGTTATCGTAAAGCCAATCGGCAGGACTAGTTCGCATTGCAATAATTATGCATAAGTTTCAAAAGAGAGTATGAAATTAAATAAAAGATGTCGTTATAAGGGCAGATTGGTTTTAAAGAAATATTCAATGTTTAAAAGCGCATAACAACAAATAAAACATGCATGAACACAACATATAGCTAAAACGTTTAGTTTCAAAAGATTTTTAAGGATAACATTTATCATAAGGTTGGAAGTCCTATAATGTAATTTTAGATAGATATTGTAAAATATTTTACTTATATTTGAGACTTTTAAAGATTTTAAATTCAATTTTGACAGGTGCTTTTTAAAAAATCAATCAATCAATACAATCGTGTATGGACTACATTTTTCGTATAATCAAATCACTAGTCTCTTGTCGGTTTCCATAATATTTACAGTCAATCATATTTTGTCTCAAATTGTATATCTAGAACTAATGCTGAAAATGCATTCATTCCCTATTTAGTATTTGTCTAACAAACATGTATAAAAATTATCTGAAAAATAATGCCTACATATAAACATAATCGTAAATATATACATATTTACATATATATGTATATATTTACGATTATGTTAAACTTATGTTTAACAGTGAAAAGTTATGTTGACTGTAATACATACCTTAAAAAATAATTTAACCGTGTTATAATTAAACAGTATTTATGAGTGATAAAATATCAATAACTATTATTGGTTAAGCAGTACAAAATACAAAAAACTATAATAATAGAGCAGTATTTAAAACACTTAAGTAAATATATGCTGCGCGAAGCAAATATACAAAATTAAAACTAAATGGACGACGTTTGAAGTTGAATGCAAAATTTCCATAAGAATTACAACATTAGGAATATGAAGAGTAAGCTATAAGAATGTGTGAAAATGAGGGCAAGATAAATGTTATGAGTTTAACAAGATATGTTACATTATTAGTTCAAGATGGTTTAAACGTTATTTTGTTAATTATTGTTGTTTACGAATAAGAAGTTTTTTTATTTTAGACAAGGTATAACATGATTCAGTTAATCCAGAACCTATAATCAAATGCATTTAATATTAAAGATTGCAATCATAATGCAGATTTCGGAAATGTCGACAATGATATATAAGGAAAGTAAAATATTCAAACTCAAATTATTGTAATAGTAAATTATTTTATTTAATTAAATTCTTTTTTGTAAAGTAATTTGTTAAATTAAATATTGTTTGTGTATTTATTTACAATATATTGCAGTTATTAATTAATTAAACTAATTTTATTTGGTAATTCGAAATAACTTCAGTAAAAGAAATTATTATACTTAGATTTAGTATTAGATTAAGAGTCAAATTAGTCATGATATCAGTAAGTTTATTTTATCAGTTTAGTGAATAAAAAAACACAGAATATCTGATAAAGATTTTATTCAGTTATTAATCGGTCAATTAGATTTGTTTTTTGTAGAAATTTTCAAATATTTACATATAAAATATTTCGGATTGAAGTTTATTCATATTTTGAAGTACTTTTACAAACAAGTATGGTATTCATAGTGAGTATTCATAAAGAGAAGGATTTGAAATTGATCTGAATTCAAATGCAAACCGTCATTACATTACATCGAGTTTTAGTCCGTATCCTATGTCCTAGATACACTCTCATTGTTTCTTGTACATACAAAAATTGTAAAATATATGAGCTAGTTGAGAAACATTCGAAAACATTGAGATAAGTAAGCTGAATACAAGTAATTATCATATTGCAATATTACATATTAATTCTTTTTTATTTCAAATTTATATAAAGCGATTTTGAACACTCTTCATTATCTATAATTATAATAACAAATTTAGTCGTACCATTATATATACAAGGTGTTTCAAAAAGAATATACGTACTTCGAATGCATATATTTATTTAACTTTAAGACTGCGAATATGAAACTTTACACACATATTTATGAACCTCTCAAGTTCAGATTACAGATGTTCAATATGTCCTCCATCAGCGACACGAACAATATCGATAGTCAAATTCCTCCTATACTCGGGCAAGCATGTCCTTCGTCACTGATGTTATGGCAGTACGAAACCGGTTCTTCAACTCTTCCAGGTTCTGTGGAAGTGGTGATATATAAACGTTGTCTTTAACGAAACCCCACAGGAAGAAATCACAGGGTGTCAAATCCGGTGATCGTGGAGCCCAGCTGAGACATGCTAAGTCGCCAACTCGTTGACGACCAATCCAACGGTTTGGTAGAGTTTCATTCAGATATTCACACACTTGGCGACTCCAGTGAGGGGGTGCCCCATATTATCGGGATATCGCAGAAAAAACATTGATTTTAGGTGAATCTCGTACATGTTCAATGGCTGCATGTGGGTTCTGTAGATTCCAAATTTGAACATTGTGTTTGTTTACCAAACTACTAACATGAAAACTCGCTTCATCACTGAACACGATACGTTGTGCGAAAGTGTTATCATTGTCAATAGCATCATGAATCTCGTTACAAAATGCCACATGTTTGCGTTTGTCATCAGGACGCAGAACTTGTAACAACTGTGACTTGTACGGCTTCATAACCAACCGACGTCTCAAAACACACCAAATTCTTGGTGTAGGCAGTTGTAACTCCCGACTGGCACGACGAGTTGATTTTGAAGGATTACGTTGGAAAGCAGTATGAATTCGTGCAACATTTTCTTCAGAAACACGAGGACGGCCAGGACTCTTTCTTTTACATACACATCCTGTATCTACAAACTGTCGGTACCATCTGCGAACGTTCCACCCATTCTGAGGATCAATTTGGGAGCTCAACCTGAAACGTTTTTGCACTGTAATCACGAAATTGCATTTCGCAAACTCGAGAGCACGAAATGATTTCTGTTGCGGAGTAGTCATTTTAAGCATATGACGGTTACCAAGGAGAACAGAAGACAACTGACATCTGGTGGCTATTAAATAAACTAGACCAGGGATGGCGAACCAATGGCACGCGTGCCACAAGTGACACGTTTGAAAATTTTGATGGCACACATAAAAACAAAATTATTTTTTTATAAGTTATCTTCTTTAGTAGAAATGAATTAAGAATTATTAATCTGCACTTAATTTATATTTATGAAATAAATTTGTAGTACTCAATACCTATATTATTATGTTAACTATAACCGTCAAATTATACATTTTATTATTAAAATATTGCATGAATTCACTTGAAGTATATAAAGATGCGCATTAGATTAAATTATTTGCGTATCCAGTTTCGCCTTCTAATGTTATTGCATGTTGTTGCCGTCGCAGCGCTCGAATCAAACGACAGGCTGTGTTAGTCATTCTTAGTAAAGCGTCGTGTTTGAAACTTTAGTGACTTGTTAAAGAATATAACCGTTTATTGTAAATAGATATAGTGTTATTTTTAGGTAAATATTTTTATATATTATTTCATATTTTATATTCAGCATTCGTTTGCAAGAACATATTGCGTCACGACTAAAGTTTTAACCTACAACAACCTTAAGGTATTAAAAGTTACTAAACTTATAAGTTGTTTTGCTAATTTTTGAACAATAAAATATTTTAATATTATGAGAAATTATTTTATCATTAAATCAGTGTAAAATATAGAAATAATTATTAAAATTACCTCGAATTAATATATTATTTATTATTTTCTTGTGTTGGTAATATTTTTAGTATTTTAGTATGTGCTGAAATATGTTCTTGCCAAACGAATGCGGGATAAATTATTTATTTTATAACAATATTATTAAAATATATCTTTTTTAGAATTTCTTATTACGGCTAGTTCAATGAAAAAATCGAAATTATCCGAAACATGTAGTAACAGAGAATTTCATGCTTGGTGAACCGATAGATACGGTATGATTGAAAAGGACAATAAATCAATTTGTATTTTGTGTTCTAAAACTGTAGTCTGTAGAACATTTAGTTTCAAAAACTATTGCTCAATATGCGAAACCTTTTAAAGAAGGCGAATTTTTAAAAGATGCTTGGCTGCGATGTGCACCATACTTATTCGATGATTTCGAAAACAAAGAAAAAAATTATCCAAAGAATTAGAGACATGCCGATAGCTAGGAATACAATGAAAGAGAGAATTCTGTGTATGGTGGAAAATGTAAATTTTCAACAAAAATTTCATATAAACTCTTGCGACTTTATATCCATTTGTCTTGACGAGTCCACCGACGTAACAGGTTCTGCTCGTTTAGCAATTTTTGTGCGTTATTTTGTTCAAAACAATATTAAAGAAGAGTTAATAAGTTTATCAACATTAAAAACAACAACAAAGGGAATAGACATTTGTACTGCAGTTATAGATGCATTGGAAAAAGGGGAAATATGTCCTTCTAAAATTGTGTCAGTTACAACTGACGGTGCCCGCAGCTTAAGTGGACGGGAAAATGGATTTACAAATTTATTTACAAAACGTATTGGACACAAAATTCTTGATTTTCATTACATTATTCACCAACAAGCGTTATGTGCCAAAACAGGTTTAAAAATGTTTGATGATATTTTGGGTTTTGTAACAAAATTAGTCAATTTTATATCAGCATGAGCACTAGATAAAAGAAAATTTCAAGAATAGCTTACTTTTATACAATAATGTACGCAGATTCAGCCGCGGAAATGTTTTGCAAAGATTTGTAGATTGTTTGGAGGAAATAAGATTATTTCTAAATAATGAGAACATTATTGACCAATACAATCAATTATTGGATGTAGTATGGCTAGCAAAGTTATGTTTTTTCACTGATTTGTACTCTCACTTAAATGAATTAAATATAAAACTACAAGGTGTTAATAAAACAGTCATTATAATGTTTAACTTATTTAAAGCGTTCGAAGTCAAATTACAGATTTTTAATCGTGATATTCTTTCAAATTCATATAAATATTTTCCGAATACAAAAAAAAAATTTTCTGAAAGTGAATGTCAAGAAAACTAAATAAAGAGTCATTAACGAAAGAATTTTCAATAGTAATTCAAACCCTGATTCAGGAATTTTCGGCAAGATTTACGCAGATTAAAGAATTTGAAGAAACTTTAAAATTTATTTTATATCCTGATACAATACCATTTGAAAAATTAAATTTAAAATTCGTGTTTAAATTTTAATTAATTAGAAATGGAATTAATTGAATTTCGGTCAAGTACCATATGGAACCAAAAATTTGTTGAATTAAGAAATGATTTAGAAGTTATTGAAAGTAATCGATTATTGGATAAAATAAATAAAATTGCAAAAGATGATATTCTAACTACATTGAATTCAATTCCTGACACATTTAATTGTTTAAAAATATTAGTAAAGGCAATTTTATCAATATTTTCATCAACGTGAATCTCTATTTTCCGAATTAAATTTTATAAAAAATAAATATAGAAATAGAATGACGAATGAGTTTAGCTCTGCATGCGTACTGTCGAAATTAACTAAATATGAACCAGATATTAAATCTTTATCATCTTGTGCACTGCAACAAAAATCACTTTAAAAACAAATGTTTTTAATGTGAACTTTGTTTCTAGCATATTGCTTTTTGTAAAACATTGTTTAATAAAAAATTGTTGAAAAAAGAATTGCTTTTATTTGTTTATTTAATTATATTTGCGTATAGTTTCATCACGCTGAAATTTCGAATGAAATTTTATTGTGGCACGTTACCTATTTTAAAAGGAATTTTTATGACTTAATGGCACTGGCATCAAAAAAGGTTCGCCATCCCCGAGCTAGACTATGTATTTGTTTCTCCAATAGCCGAGCCGAGGCGCAGCGATCGATAGTTTGAACAAAATAATACTTTGTAATACGCATATTCTTTTTTAAACACGCTATATATATATATATATATATATATATATATATATATATATATATATATATATATATATATATATATATATATATTTCCAAAATTAGAAGTGTTGTGTACGTGCTCCCCATCAGTTGTACTTAATACTACACGATGGAAAATCACAAAATAATCACCGCTGCAATAAATATTACTTGCTCTTAATTCGTTTAGTTTCAAAAAAAGAAAATAAATAGATATAAATATATGAAACATGGATAAAAGAGATACGATACGCTGATTCACAATAATAACAAAAATATTTACCACACATTTTCCTCTAAAATAAGCTACGCGAATAAAGGAAAACATTGTTTTCATCTGAAGCAAGTAAACGGCTATGTAATACAAACAAGTTAAAAATTTCTATCTCGGCTTACACATTATCGATCTCTTTTCTGTCTGTGTAGGAAAGCACTGCAGCAGGCGGAACGTGTTTAGGTGTACTCCTATTATGAAACGAGGATAAATTAGATAAAATATCCTACATGAAACATTTTCCAATAAATAGCGTTTGACCAATTTGTTCATCTATTATGGTATACTTTTCTTTCACTATTTCTATTTTTAACTTTGATATTGATATTAAAAAATGTAAACTTCCTAACGAATTAACCTTTCTTAAACTATAATTCCACCAAAAAAAAAATTTAGACTATTTTCTACGATCTAGACTATTTTCTGTAGTTATATTTTAATAATTGAGTATATTGATATTTGAACGAAATACATTTATTAGAATTGGTATTGACGCAAAATTTTAAAATTAAATGATTAAGGAAAGTATTTATGTGAGTTAATATTAGTTTTGAATCAAAATTGAATCAAAAAGAACTTTCTTGGCATTAATAATAATTTTTGATATTGTAATCGACTTGAAAATGTAACTATTCTTATTGATACATTAATTACACTGCTCAAAACAGTTAACTACAACATTTTTAAATATGTAACCAAACTTATTGACACATTTGAACTTGTTACACATTATAAAGCCTCTAAGGCACTAGAGTGAATAAATATCATTAAGTGAATACACAATTATAAGAGTTTGTAAGGAGTTTTATTGATAAAATGACGAAAAATCTATTGTTAATAATGTGTATGATCTCCACGAACGGCAATAAAAGTTTGACATATCATCGGCATTAATTGAATCAGGACATTAAAAAATTCTTGTGGAATATTATTCCATTCCTCTGTCAGAGCAATTCGAAGTTCCTGAATTGTACGCAATGGCGTATTTCTTGTTGCAACACGCTTTCCTAAGGCATCTCAAGCATATTCGATAGGATTGCCATCAGGAGAATTTGCTGGCCAATTCATTTTATTGATTTCCAATTGTTCAATCCAGTTGTTCACGATGTTTGCTCGATGTGGATGAGCATTGTCATACGACAAAACAATTGGTCTCAAAATTTAATCCAGACACCTTTGAGCAGTCAGATTGCCATTCTGTATCACACAAGGTCTGTATAAACTCCTGCGCTTATCCCAGCCCATACCATTACACTCCCATCTTCATATTGCGGTCTTTCTCGAACAAATTGTGGCTGATTACGTGCTTCAGGTTCACGCCAAATTAAAATACGCCTGTTATCTGGATTTAAGGCGCATCTGGATTCGTCACAAAACAATATTTGTGCCCAGTTATCGTGATTCCAATTTCTATGCTTCTCAGCCCATATTCTTCACGACTTTTTTGAAGAGCAGTTAGTGGAACGCATTTAGGAGTCTTCGAGCGTACATGCTTATGTTACGAAGACGATTTCTTATTATTTGAGTTGATACTACTCTTCCCGTATCAGCATCAAACTCACTTCTAAGCTGCGTTGCGTTATTAGTGCGGTTTCTACTTGCAAATACTTTTTCTAAAAACCTATTCCACAAACGCGAAATCACACTTTGGCTACCTGCTAAATCTTCAGCAACAGTTTACTGTCTCCGTCCACCTTCCAATTGACCTATGGTTCTACAAGCTTGCGCATGAGTCAAATCGCGTTGCCTTTCCATTATTACCCGTAATTGCGGTTAAAAAATTAGCTATGATACAGAAAATGGTAAAGTCTAACTGTAATCAAAATCGCTCGCATACGCGCTTTTATACCCTCAAGCTGCAGCGGTTCGCGTAGGCGCTATACAAGTTCAACCCCGTCAATGTATTCTGTTTCTTGTTTAAAAGCGTTATAGTTGCAATATAAAAATATTCGCGTGTCTTATATTATTTATTTATTTTATTATTATTTTTCAAATATCCTCTAATTGTTTTGAGCAGTGTAACCGGTCGCATTTAATTTTAGATTTTAATAGTTTCAAGTTACGGGTAGGGCTGAGTAACAGGCTACTTTGAAATGTATAGCAATCGCGCTGCACCGAACGTAGGGAATTAAAAAACTGTCAACAGTTGTATGGACACCTAGTGTTTAGCAACAATGAAGCGATGGTCCTGTCAACAAAATATGTATCCTTTTTCGTCCGGTTACATCAATAAGCAAAACTTCTGATTCTGGAGTGACGTACATCCTCGACAATTCCATTAGCAACTTCTTCGTTCTGAGAAAGTTGCTTTTGTCCCACAACTTGCTCAATACGATATAAATGTGATTTTATTCTTTCAATAAGACGGAGCTGCCAGTCATACGGCGAGAGTAAACATGACCTCATAGCTTGTACTTCTTCCCATGGGTCTATTTGAAGAATCGAATCTACTAGGAGAAACTACCGCGAACAAACGTGACCCTCAAACAATGGATTCGAGATAAAATAATTCAAATACGATGGAAAACGCTGCGTAATGTGAGATGAACTTCAGATTCCGGCTTAACCAATGCTTATGATTAAATGTATGTAGTTTTCCAAATGTAATTTTCGAAAATTTAATTATGCAAACTTAGTTTTCTTAAATGCTCTTTTATACACTTTAATGTGGGAACAATAAAGTTTCACAATTTTCGAAATCGCCTTTGATTTGACCCACGCATTATATTCGTCAATCCTTATGCAAAATTCACATGAAGAATACCTATCTAACATGCAAAATTTTACTAGACGAGGGTAGTTTGACAAGTAGTGAGAATGGAAAAGAAAAACGAATTTTTTAAATACAAAATAATTTTTATTTTTCAATATATTCTACTAAAAGAGCTCTAATGCCCTTATGCCATCTCTAAAATGCGATTCCGGAAGGCTTGCAAAATACACATTTACGAAGATAATAAGCTCGTCGTTAGACGAAAATTTCTTTCCACCTAGTGCCGTTTTCAATTTTGGAAAAAGGTGGAAGTCGGAAGGCGCTAGATCCGGCGAATAAGGCGCATGCGGTACTAATTGAAAATGCAACTCGTGGATTTTGGACATCACAACTGTGCTGGTATGCGAGGGAGCATTGTCTTCCTGAAACAGAATCCTTTTCTTGCCATTCCTGGCCGTTTAGCACGAATCTCAACATTTAATTTTTTGTAGAAGTTCTGCATAATATTGTCCGTTTATTGTAGCACCTTTCTGAAGGTAATCAATGAGTAAAATGCCCTTTCAGTCCCAAAAAATTGATGCCATCACCTTGTTTGCCGATAAAGTGGTTTTCGCTTTCTTTGAAGGTGCAGAACCACGTTCTAACCATTGTTTCGACTGTTGTTTAGTTTCGGGTGTACTGTAGTGTATCTAAGTTTCATCGCAAGTAACAAATCGCCTACAAAAATCAACCCCGGATTCCGCTTATAAAGGTCCAAGCACTCATTGGAAATGCGCAAACGAGTGAACTTTTGATCAATCGTAAGCAATCGCGGAATCTATCTTGCCGAAAGCTTAAAAAGGCCCAATTCTTTCGTTAAAATGTGGTGTACGCGTTCTGTTGAAATGTTTACCATGTCTGCTATCTCTCTCACTTTGAGTCGTCGATCTTGCGTAATAATATTATGGATTTTTATAATCATTTCCTTAGAAGTCACGATTTTGGGTGCACCACAGCGCGCTTGATCAACACAGCTTGTTCTACCATATTTAAATTCATTTACCCATCTACTTATTGTGGCGGATGATGGAGCATATTCACCTAATGTTTCCCGTAACTCATCTTTTATTTCGGTAGCTTTCATACTCTTAATTACGAAGTATTTAATCACCGCACGATACTCTGCTTTTTCCATTTTAACAAAACGACGTGTTGCTTCTTTTTCAATCAGCTGTCAAAAATAAACTAATCAACCGATTTATCTAAATATCGGAATGTAAACATATAAATAGGAAACCTATATTACAGTGCATTTGTTTTACCAATTAGAGCGCCACCTCGTCATTCTCACTACTTGTCAAACTATCCTCGTACGTTATAGAACTATTGCTCTATATATAGTATTATTAGTTACTAGTGTCGATGAATTGGACAATCAATATACAAAAACATACACTACAAAAAAATCAACAGACAAATCGATAACCGGTCATGATAAAATACTAAAATACTACAAAAGTCACCATAAGTTCACCAATTTAAATAACACTTTGTTGGTTTATAGACTGATCTAATGTAATGGTAACTTTCTTAGCTGCCCAATCGCACATTAGCGGTGTATAAACCAGCTCTAGCTTAACATTATCCTTCGCTATTTAACTCAGTAATTGTAAATTTTTATACAAAATATATGTACATATTTGTGTCATCAACAATATATATAATGGACATTGATTGTAACACTCATATACAAATTTTAATCATCAGAAGTAAATACACCTTTTAAAACTAACTTCAAATCTGCTAGTACCTTTCTGCTGGTACGTAAGTTTCCAATTTATATTGCTGCTATGGGTTCTTCCTGAGGAATGAAATGATTAAATTAAATAGAAATTAAGTACTTTATTCTTTTAAATGAACTAGCAAGATTTGTTACATGCAAAATTTATCTTGTGTTCATATTTTGCGGACACCGCTGTACTTCGTAGAATTGCAATGTTTTGGGAATAAGTATTTGACCAATTTTGGCTTTGTTATTCTTGTTACTGTTATTTTCCTCACGTATTTGTCAGCCTAAGTTTATAATCAATACTATTGAGAAGGGTTATACATTTCTTCGATGTTTAAGTTTCATTTTATTGTCATATTTGAATTATTATTCTCATAATATTTATTTGAAGTTATTCCCAGTATTTTGTAATTAATTACCGTAATTATGAGTCGGTATTTTGCTCTCCCGCGTTTTTTCTCCGGACATGTCATGATATTAGCAGCACAAAAGATAGTATCGTTCTCCCTATCTTTTACTAACGCCATATAGTTAAGAAATCTACTATCGTTCACTCCATTAAAACTTAAATTTGGAGGCAGATTGTGCATAATTATTTAAGTAAAGAAATTATTAAGCAACAATTATGTTGGAAAATACTATGCCAATCGATTAATTTATAGATTTATAGTTGGATTGTGTTAGATAATTCGATAAATCGCGAACACGTGTTTGAAGTTCCATGTTGAATTAAGTATTGGCGTCTTACTGGAGGGACGATTCATTCTAATTAATTAACTATCGGAACCAACCGTGAGAGTTCTTCATTTCCTACTCTACCCTAGGTTTCTCATTAATTACTTAATGGACTGGCTTAGTGTTTTTGTGAAGATCCCGTTACCACCTGTTAAAGAAGACGGAGCATAGATTTAAACGAAACCATCTGGCATCTGTTCTTCGATTCAAAATATCAGGGAATTGTAATTAAGCCCGGGATCCAGGACGTTCGTTATTATTATTATTTAAATAGTTTATTATTTATATTTGATTCATAAGAGTGTAGAATTAATTGCTTGGTTTATATGCAACCCTTTAGTGTAATTACACGATCATTTAAGAGCGGTTATATCACGATTTGTTACATTTATGCTATAGTTTAAATTTGATAGTGAGCTGGTTAAATTGAAGGTAATTATACAATTATTTATTCAAACATTACATAGAGTTAATCGGTTTAACTAGTTATTGACTCTCTAAACAACGTTTATTATTAAAGTTGCACACCAAGTTTACTGCTCTGTCCTAATTAGTCATGGTCTTGTTAATGAACTGTTCCTTATTTAAATAGTACTGTAAAATTTGATAACTCTAATTTAGTAGATAACTCTAATTTACTTGGTAGTAGTTGCTCATTTTTTAAATTTTACCTTCATAAATTCGATAGCTCAATTTAATTAATTAAGGGCCTTTTAGTATATAGTTCATGATTCGTTAATCAAATATTACCTTTATCTATTCGTTAACTCTAACTTAAGTAAGGGCTTTTTAGACTTTTAAAACATTTTATAATTATAAATTACCTACTGAATGCTATCGACTTGCTAATAAACAGTTTATTCAATAAAATGTAACGTTTAATTTGACTATTATTTTTCTTCTAGCCACTGCTTCGAGCGACCTATACATAGTAAATGTCATTACTATATTCAAATTAGAAATAGGAATAAACGAAGTAGTGCAAAGCATATACAAAGAATATGGGTTGCGGTAACCATTTAAAAATGCATAAAAAAAGAGAAAACCACTTTTTTAAGAAGTAAGTCAATAGGTTTATAAACAACGGTAATGGAGCTTCTTTATACGTATCTACGGGTATTTTATGATAAATCTTAATTGCTCTTTCTTCGAGTCATATTCGCACTCCTATAAATATATTTTTTTTTAATGAAAAATGCTGTTTTCTTTTTCTTAAATATATAGAGATGGAAGAAACAATATTTTTAGTTTCTGAAATATAAGTTTAGAATAAGGAAAAAAGGTGCCTACCTACATACAAAGAAATCATTAAATTTGTAACAATATTTCTTTGTATATAATTTTGAATTATTGTGTTATATTACATTAACAAAGTATCTTTTCAAGTAGACCGTCGAATGCATATATTTATTTTTGTAGCAAAATTGAATATACTTTTTGCTCAACACATCATAAGAAATACTTATTAATAATTGGCTGTAACGGATTTGCTATATTTATTTCAAATTGGTCGGTATAAAAACATTCATTAAAGTTTTAAGCTTCTACTTATGTATTTCATTTGTAATTGGGTTTCTTTACTGCCTATAGCTGAGGCGTAACTTGGTACAATCTGGTATATTTATTATTTTGCATATTCAATGAATAATTTGTTTTCGTTTCTACTAAAGCATCATGGTTAATAGTATCAAAGACTTTAAACAAGTAATATATAGTTAAAATAGATTCCGAATACATAAACCAACAACATGTATGTAAAATAGATGGGAAAGTTCTAGATGGTATATTTCAGTTACGAAACTACCAAGTAATACTCTTTATGCACTACCCTTGGGCACAAGCAAATATTTTTTCGAATTCATCGATTGGTTCTTCTTTACACTTTAATCAATTCTTGTATTTAAAAAGAATTAACGGCAACAGAAGTGTACATTAATGTACGTATATATTGCTTCATAAAGGCTGATACGTTATTTTTTAATTCATATATTAACAGTACATGATTCTCTAGTGCTATAGCAGAAATATGCCCATCTTTTTATTTTTTTCGAATAATTTTTTGTTGGAATCGATTCGTTTCCTAGTGAAATCAAATTATGAGAAATCCAACGATGACAAAGCTTACATGGTTTTAAATGTTTGTGAAATATAGTGTTAATTACCCCCACAATAATATTCATGATTGCTTGAATATTTCTTACCGTAATATGCCCGTCCTCATCTATCATGTCCTGAAAAAATCCACTATTGTTTTCGATAAAAGCCGTTTTCTGCTTAAGACCTCGAAACGTGTCTTTTAATGAAAGTCGACCACGTTGAAGTTTATTGTACCACACATTTATTGTATGACTTTTCATGTAAATACCCGATCGATTTCCCCTAGGCATTACTTATCACTTAAGCCACAATTGAAATTGTAAAAAATCACATCTCGTGTTGCTCTTCGTTCAATTCCATCTATTTTTTCAGATAACATCGTTACATTATTCATGTTCGCCCATATTTTTGCTTTGGAATACATTGAAATAAATTAAATTCTCCATTCACTAAATGTTCATCATCATCTTTAATTACCTTTTGAAATCATTATGTCCTTTTTAATAATCCATATTAACGATATTTTTTAAATACGGACTCATAATAATGACATTTTAATTATCTGCTAGAACTTTTAGACTATTACTGCAATGTTCGTGTGTGCCGAATTTGCCGATTGTTCTCTCAAAATATTCTTTTCTACAGTTTTTCCTTCTCCTTCTTACTTCTTTTATGAGCAACCGATTCGCTCATAATATTATTAGTTTTGTTTAAGATGTACACTCTATATTTTATAAAAATTGTAAGAAATCTTTTTATAGATATTAGTAAGTACGTAATAGTAATAAGTAACGCTTTTGTATTATATGTAAAGTTGTTTAAAGTATCGAGTTGTCGGGAATGTCGTGGCGTATTTTTGCAATAGGTGGCATTAGTTTTTTATTTGCAAATGTTAGAGCATGAACGTGATAACTCATTGGTATATTATTATTAATAGAGTGGATGACCGAAGTGTGTGTTTTTGTCATATTTCATTCTTTTAGTTACGTAAAGGGAAAATTGCATGTCAATTTTGTGAAAAATTACATAAAGTTTGAAGTGACAGTGCTCCATAATAACGCTAATGACAACGATACTTCACTATATTTAGTGCTGGCGATTTTAATAACAATGGTACTCCTAGGTAAAGGAGGCTCACTAAGGTTGATGATGAAAAAATGAAGGCGATGACTGTGGAAACGTTAAACAACCATAATTCAAATGCTCACAAGCACATATAAAGCTTAAGGTATTTCAGCAAGCACGATAATTGAATTTCTCAGGAACTTGCGCCTCTCCAAAAGTCTTTACTTGGTGTAATTTTCGGTTCAGGTGAGGCTCTGAATGAACGCTATGTGAAGCTTTTCGCTGATAATGATTAAGTCCTTTAATGATCTAGAAATTATAAAACTCACCAAAAAATGACAAGAGGCTAAGAAGAAAACGCGCAATATAATTAATTGATCTTTTTATTAATAAATAATCTATGAAAAGCTGAAAAATGCCTTGACTTTTCCAATAACCCAATAATTAACTCTCTTCTTCTGGGCTTCCGAGCTGGAACCGCGTCGCTGGTATAACTGCCGACGTTTCGTACCCACTCGTATGGGACAACTTCGGGGCTCAACTACTGCACTGAAACTGTGTGTAGTAGTGCAATAGTTGAGCCCTGAAGATGTCCCGTACAAGTGGGTACGAAACGTCGACAGTTATACCAGTGACACGGTTCCATCCCGGAAGCCCAAAAGAAGATAGTATGGACCACGACCGCGGAAGTCTACGTACCAAATTTACCCAAAAGTAATTTTTTCTCGGAATAAATTCTGGTCATTAACAAATACATTTTTTATTTTATTAGAGTCAGTAAGTTATACATATATGGAAAATATTGTATTCATCATTCTAGACCAAGTATTTAATTTACTTTTTGCTTTTCGTGTTTTTAAACTATATTTACTTCTTATTTTGTATTTCGACATAGTACACGATATAATTTTAAATAATTTTTTTATGTTACGAAATATGCTGTATTTTTGTATGTCTGTATTTGATAAAATCTGAAATGAGAAGTTCCCATATCGTCAACGATCATCGAAATTATCTAACCCCGAAACAAAATTAAGTCGTACTCCGTTTACTGGGTCCAATCGAGCAACCGAGTGTTCCTAAGAGATTAGTTTTGTTCACAGGTGACGGCTCGCAGTCAGACAACGAAGAGGGTGTAGCTGAAATAATCTCAGACCACGACGAAACTGAAGAGAAAGAGAAGACTGACCAAAGCCAACAAACCACTCCCACAACGCCCCCTGCCGACTCCGGTAAGCACTACCGCTTTCATTTAATGTTTCTCTCACTTTGCTGATTCTAATTGGAACGACGTATTTATTTCACACGTGCCTCAGTTCATTAGATCCGCAGGCGTGTGTACAAAGAATATATAATGACACAATGTTGTTTTTTTACATGATATAGGTACTACACAGCTTCTGCAAAAATTTTAATTTCGAAGCTACAACACCCTATATTTATGCTAAATATTGTCATGATGTTTCTTTGTTCATTATACCAATTTAAATGTTATATTTATAATTAACACTTAATTATAATACTATGTATATTACTTTAAAAATTAAAGAAATTCCTTTATTTCTTAAATATCATATACAACAAAGAATACTTCATAATAAGAAAAAACATTCTCAATACAAAACAAAAATTAAATTTTTGTAAAAGCGCTTGATACCTGCAGTAAACACGCTTGCTCAACTTTATCTGAGTTTCTTTCATCAGGAATATCTATTTCAACATCTGTAATATTATTTGTTACGATGTCATCAATCTATTTCTTAATGTATTTACAATATTTTTCTCCTAGAAATGATGTGTGCATATGAATCGCTTTTAAATTTTATTAGACGCTTAAGTATGTCTATTCATCTTTTACATCTTGAAGTTTTTATATGGAAAGTAAACATATATTAAGCGAACTATATTTATAAGCTAATACATACACACTTTCATATTTTTCTACATACCAAGTTTCTGCCATGTACATGAACGGAATATTTACGGTAATTCATCCACGGCTGATCGATTTGCTAAGTTATATGTATTAAGTAGTAACGCACTTACTACATCGAATTCAATCCTGTCGCGTCGATAAAAATTGACTGCTAGTAGAGAGACTCAGATAATTTTCGAACCTCTTCATTTACCTTAACCACAATCCAATGGAACGGTCAAGATTAATGAGCAGGTTCTAGAATCGGCTGAACCTGAGGAGGTTTCAATTATTTCAAGATCATTTCAATATTATAGGAGTTAAGGTCCATGAACAGGTTCTAGAATCGACCTAGCCCAGGGAGGTTCAAAAAGATAATAACGACTAAGCCCGAAGAGGTTCTAATGATTTCAAGGTAATTTCAATATTGTAGGTATTGAGGTCAATGAGGATGTTCTGGAATCGGCTGAACACAAGCAGATTCAAAAAGAAGCATATGTAAAGGTAGAGTTATAGAATAACTGTCAGTATTGCAAGCATCATGAAGCGTTTATCTAATATAAGAGAACAAAGTAATGATCATTCTCAGATAATTGAAGACGGTGAATAGAGAAATGTTATCATTGAAGAATGTAATTTTACCAATGAAGTGAATATAATAAAGTGGACTCTAGTATGGAAGCTTTTTTTACTCAAATGGGTTAGACGAATGATTTCTGGGACAAAATAGCAGAGAAAATTGTACGAAAACCATCATGGAATGTACCTTTAGTAGAAAAAAAGCGATATTTTTTGAATAAAAGTCATTCGAAATGGATATGTGTTGGTTTGTCACTAGACTTTGACTTTGAACCTGTGGTGAAAATTGTAGGTATAAAAAAGCAATGTGTGCTTTTTAATGTTGAAGAGTGGAATCGGTTTTTATGAGAGAGTGCAAAGTTGAAAAAATATTTTGAATATTCCAATGAAGCATTTTCAGTTTTCAGTAGTTTGAATTTCCAAATATCTAGTGAATGTTTTGATGAATTAACTAGACTTGAAAATAGAAAAAGATGGAGAGTATTTATATTTAGCGTATCAATGTTAGTTGGGATAGTGGCGGTTGAAAGATGTGGTGGAATCTTAATTAGCACTTTTAACTAACACAAAATGTGAATTTTATAAGGAATTGATGAATCGATTAGGTAGAGATGGAAGAGATATAAGTATAGAAATAGAAACAATGTTTAATGGAGTGACGTACTACTGTGTTTGCATAACAAAGAAGTTAGTCATATATGGACTGCAGAAAATTTATAACGATATAGATTTATTAAGGAAAATTAATTTAAAGTTATAAAATATATTACATTATGTGTATATTAAAACAAATAATAAATGACTATTGAATTTATGTTTAATTCTGTACTATTAACTGATATAAAAAATGGCTTAATTGTATATATCAAATTAGTTTTAGAGATCTAAGTTAAAGTGGGATATGAGCCGTATATAGACTTATATATATATATATATATATATATATATATATATATATATATATATATATATATATATGTTATTACATCAGCTGTTATTTATGAAGACGATTCATGTTTAATAAGATGAGGGCGTGGGGTAAACGTAGTCGTTTAATTGGGAAAGAGAGAATGAAAAGTAGAGGATTATTGAATAGTCTAATAAACAGGCTCCTAGTGCAATTATATATACCAGGATATAGATTTTGTAGTCCAGGAACAGAATTAAAAGAACGTCTTGTGTGTGAATTTTTTGGATCAGGCTTGCAGAGAGCACCATATATCTTATTTTATATATATGTTATTATATCAGTTGTTATTTATGAAGACGATTCATGTTTAATAAGATGAGGGCGTGGGGTAAACGTAGTCGTTTAATTCGGAAAGAGAGAATGAAAAGTAGAGGATTATTGAATACTCTAATAAACAGGCTCCTAGTGCAATTATATATACCAGGATATAGATTTTGTAGTCCAGGAACAGAATTAAAAGAACGTCTTGTGTGTGAATTTTTTGATCAGGCTTGCAGAGAGCACCATATATCTTATTTTCATTCAAACGATTTATTGGAACATCACGTTGCAGATAAAAAATTATATCGAAAGGCTATCGGGCGAATTAAGAGCAAAGACGCAGGTTTAGGAGAAAACTGGCTGCTTCGTTAGCCGCAGTTGCTATGAAAGGAAAAACAAAATTGGATATGGGTATGAAGAGCTAGTGTAGAAAAAAAACTTAAGGAATGGTAGTATTAAAAGAAGTAGAAGCAAAAGTAAGAGATGAAGCAGAAGGGGGAATCGATTTGGTGATATTGTATTGTTCTTGCAAACAATGGATGAGCACGTAATGCATTAAGACATATTGGTAAGAAGAAAGATATTTTGGCGTTAAAGCTGAATCTCATAGTTTAGTGATGTCTGGAAGAATATTACCTAGTCGTTCTAGAGTTATCGCAATTCCCAAGAAAGGTATATTTTTGCCTTTAATTCAATTATTTGCAGATCTGGGTGCGAAGACAAAAAAAGAAAAGGAGAGATACGAACTAATTATATATGTATGTATCTGCATTTAAGATAAGCATTGGGGAAAGTGGTCACAAATTGCTGAATTTGATTAAATTTTGTGCCCGCTGAACACTATTACTCCTTACAGAAATGTTCAAAAAGGTGCCTTGCAATAGCAGATCAACACTTGAATTTTTCAGACAAATTTGAAATATATATAGATATATATACTTCATATATAAGTATATAGATTAATAAAACTACCTATATATACATATCTTAATAATTATTAATTTAATGGGTATTGCATGATAATGGTCTAAGAAAAACCGAAAAAGTGCCAGTTCGAGAACAAGAATCTCCATATATATATATATATATATATATATATATATATATATATATATATATATGTAGGGTATATAATGACATCCCGTTGTATAAATTTTAGCGTTAAGGTAATTCACGACCAGTTGACTTTCGATATATGGATGCCCACTTTATTAGACTCCAAAAATTGTTTTGGTACAAGATAATGGTGCCCTGTATTTATAAAATAAATTTCACCGGGATGTCGATTTGGTCACCTGCTATATAATATATTACATTATGGTGCGTTTAAATTCACTATATAATGCGCTACGAGTGACTTACGTATTAACCACAATGTTCAAACTAAGCGAAGATTAGTATCTCTTAAATTAGACAACAACGCTTTCTAACATTCATATCTGAGAAAGGTTTCTTTGATATCTAGGATTACTAATTGGCATTATTAGTACATGTGTATTTAAAGGGATTCGTGGCATCCAATTATCAAATATAAATATGAGTCACACGTCACTCAAACATATTTATGTTATTCCCTACTCTATGTATAAAATGTTTAAAATTTTCTGGTCTCGTCTAGTCTAGTGTAATATGTAAATCACAGACATGTTACATGTTATGATGTACTTATATGTTAAAAATCATACCATGTGTTACACAATCTTAAATCCAAATATTTAACCTCGAATTATTTTATTCGGTCATTGTCCACACCATATACAAAGAATCTCATTCCTTTTGTTTTGCAGTCCTTTATTATACTTTCCATTGCTATGTTAAATATTATCCCTATTATTTTTATCAGTTCAGGCAGGTAAAAAAATTTGCATTCGCACCAATTTTTTTATCAACACTAAGCAGTCTAACACCCACATCGCAGGCAGATTTGAAGAGTTAGCATAGGAAAAAACCTATGCTAACTCTTCATTCAGAATGTATGTATGTTGCGCGATCTTCAAGTATATTTACATTTGAACACACGTCGAGTTCTTCAGACCATCCCTTCATCTCATGAATATTTGTTACTGATGAATCTTTCAAAGAGAAGTACATAAGGATCGCAAAAATTTCAACACTATCTATCTCGTCAAAACCCCGTAACGCTTTAAATTAAACAGTCAGCGAAACTGATAAATATAATAATATGAAATTTGACATTTACTCTTGGTTTGGTACTTATACACAAACATACACCAAATGTAAATTAATATGCAAACCCTGGTAACTATATTATTTATTCGCTAGAATGGCTTACCCCATATTATAATATGTACCTATCTGTAACTATTACAGATATATAAATCAGTCACCCTGGTGCAACTTAAATGGAGACATGTGATATAAACTTTGTTTGGTTTGTTGACATTCAGATTTAGAAGTAACATCATGTTGCTATTATGTGTATATGAACTCGCATTGTTTGAAGATATCTTTTCCCGATGATTTTTTACTATGTACATACATATGTCGTGGTTCCTGTTAATTTGTCAAGGAAATAAAACAGGTTTTTTTTATTTTTTGACATTTACTTAATTGGTTTGTTGCTGCACATAGAATTGTATTAGTTTTTGAATTTATTTTCCGAACGTAGGAAGTAGGGTTTATGTTCAGGTTGATTTATTGTCAGAGCCTCACAAAACCAAACTAAAACTGCGCCATCTATCCGTCATTCCATGGACTATTATTATAGTGTAGTATCTTATAAATGATATTTTAACTAAGTAACTATAATTTTCACGTAACTGTCGTAGCAATAGATATTGACAGAAATCTAATGTTTCCCATTAATCGAGTGTTATTCAAGTAAATTTGAATTATCTTCGATAGCCTGTCATGTTTTTTTTTACAAAATTTTCGTGCTCATATACACTACCGTCCATAAGTTTAATTACACTACAGATAATTTTAATTGCGCAATGATATTAAAGAGACTGTTTATTGTTATAGCAAATTTATTTATAAAATACTAAATTAACATACAATTCAAGCAATTGACATTATTAATCTAAGTAATATTATAATAAGTTAGCTTAAATTTTACTTTCGTCAAAGTAACCACCCCTAGCTGCGATCACGGCTTCAGAAATACGTGGCATTCGTTCAACTAGTCGATCGAGATATTCCTCATCGATAGGGTTCCATGCATTCCGCAATTTACCCCAAAGATCTGTCTTGCTAGTAGGAGGTATTTTACGCACTTCACGATACAAACAGTCCCATGACAGCTCTATCGGATTGCAGTCCGGCTTTTGGGGTAGCCATGTCATTAATGTAAGGATTCCTCTCTCAGTTTGGTCGACGAAAAACCTTTTTACAATCTTTGCTGTGTGTTTGGGGTCATTATCTTGCTGATAAACAAACTCCGGACACACTAGCTCCATCGCTGACGGAAGAGCATGCTCTTGCAATACACCCAAATAGACTTCTTTTGTCATTCTTTCTGGGATTTGCACCAATTTTCCGTTGTGCCCACCTCCAAAACGACACCAAACCATCACATTTCCACCATCATGTTTCACTGTCTTAACCATACATTCATCTAAAATTCTGTCCCCGACACGACGACGAACAAAAGTACGGCGTTTATTTCCAAAAATTTCAAATTTGGATTCATTTGTCCTTAAGACTTGTTTCCATTCTTCGACAGTCCAGTACCTGTGTGTTCTCGCCCAGGCCAGTCTTTTTTGTTTATGTTGTGCAGATAGACGTGCTGTACGTTATATTGTGCTGCTATTTGCGGAGCTGTAAGGCGACGATTGCCAAGGACATTAATTTCAAAGATCCATCTTTTCTTTTAGTAGTTATCCTCGACCATCCACTGCGTTTTCGGTCCCCGAGTTGGTCAGTTTCTGCTATTCTCTTAATAGTTTGACGAACACAATACTCGGAAACTTTTAGTTTTCGGGCGATTGCTCTATTAGAAAGCTTTGTTTCGTGCAAAGCAATAATTCTTGCCTTTTGTTCAAGAGATAGTTGCTTTCTCCTTGTCATGTTTTAAACACAATTAAAAAAAATACGCTCGCTCGATAGCACTTGCTGACACTTCATTAACAACGTGAATACTGAGTATTCATACCATACAATAAACAATTCCGAGTAAAGGATAATCTCCATGACACCCTCATTATATTTCATACCTGAATATTATATCTTAAAATAGAAAATATGCGTTCATTCGCTTATACAAAATACTTCGGGTAAATAACGTGCAAATATGTAAAATGATTTTAGTTTGGAAAAAATTTCAATATATTAACTTAAATATTTTATTTATTATATTATTATATTTCTACAATTAAAATTATCTGTAGTGCGATTAAACTTATGGACGATAGTGTATATTTATATGTATGTTTTCTAGATGGTGCAAATTTTCGACGGCAACTGATTGGATTTTAAATTGATTACGGAAATTTAATATTTATTACATTTTTCAAATAAGTTTTTGTGCACAAAAAATGTTTTCAAGAGTGTGTGTTTAAAAGAGAAATAAAAAAATATCTCAAGCGAAAATATCTTTCTATCTCTCTTATTTTCATCGCCATCTAAACGAACAAATAACGGCGAAATGTCCAAATAATGAAACAGACGGGAAAAATACACCCACGTCGAATTTTAAATGGAAGTCATCAGACTATAGAATGTCAAAGAATACGATTACATTCTAGTATACGTTCCGCTTTTAAAATGTATACTTACAATGATTCCTTAGTAAATGACCTAACTTTTTTATTATTAAAAATCAATATACACATCTTCGCATTGAATCGACTCCATTATTATTGGACATCTAAAAAAGCTATGGACATAATGATTTTTGAAATATGTATTAACATGTGTCAGTTAGTTTGTAAAAGGTTTGATTGATTACAGAGACGTAGTGTTCGATCATGATAGGGAATTTACCAGGGTATTAGAGAATATTTAAGAAACACAGTATGATTAATTAGCCTGAATTTCAATAGAACATCTTTTTGAAATTAGTCCTCCTACATTTTGCTATTAACTAAATTAACGGTACGAATATTAACCATTCAATAATCTTTAGTATATAGAATACACTTTATATTTCAAAACGTTTCCACTCAGAATAAATTTAATCTTCAGGGACTAAATTTTTAATACAAATTATTTAATCTTGAGGATTGTTCATTAGTACTTATGCACATGTATCATACACAAAATGCAGGTTAATATGTAACTTTGGGAACTACATTATGTATTCGTAAGAATAGCTTACCCCTTATTATATCTACGCATCTGTAACTATTATTGATATATATGTAAATCAGTCACACTAGTGCAACTGAAATGTAGACAATTTAGGATTGCTACGGATTCATTTTACTTTGTGGTTCATTTTGGCGTGTAACAGTATGATTTGCTATAAATAAAATTAAATATTTTTCGTTCATATTTTGGGTATAATCACTGTATATTCTGGTGTTAACATTATTGTGAATATTAAAGAAAAATAACTTTTATATCCTAAACAGATTTCGCATTCATTTCCTATTTTACAACTTGCATTTTATTAAAATTATTTCATTATGACCCTGTATTAATAAATTTTCTTATTCTTTCTAGGATATTATTTTCCTATAATCCGCTAAGTTTAATTTGCTATTATTATTTTTTTAATCAGTATAAGGTTTTGGTTATTTACCTTTTCTGTGAAGTTTCATATATGAGTAGACCCAGAAATACCCGATTTAACTAGGAAAATAATAATAAAAATAACGCCGTTGATTGTTTTCCTTTTTGAAGATAATCAATGAAAATTATTCCACGCGCATCTCAAAAAATTGACACCATGACCTTGCCTACAAGTGGAACCGTCTTCGTCTTCTTTGAAGCCGACTTTCCCCTTACGGTCCATTGTTTTGACTGTTCCTTCGTCTCAAGTGTGAAGTGATGGATCCAAATTTTATATATGGTTATTTAATCGACGCAAAAACTTGGCTTTACTGCTGTGAAACTTTACTCGATTGAAACGTCCTCGTGACGCTGTTTTTGTTCTATCGTAAGTAATTGGGGCACCCATCTTGCGCACAGCTTTCTCATGTCCAAATTTTCAGTCAATATGCGACTTTTTGAAAGGCGTATTGGTAGCTGCCACTCAATATTTTACTGTCGTAAACGAAGGAACAGACTCCCCCAAAATAGAATCTAGCTCCGATTTGACCGAAGCCTTTCAAATGGAAGTATTATATCACATAACGATGACCAATTTTTTCCATGTTTACTCATTCATTGAGAGCATTCACTATTGATGGCTGCAGAACAAATACTAAACAACGTAGCGTCGTCAAGCTTCAAATTTAAGCTTTATAAGGTTGATACTTTCTACCATATTCATTCTTTTTAAACAACAACCGTCATGGTCGGGTATTTCTGGGACTATCCTCGTACATCGTAACGTATTGTGCAATTTTTTTCTTGCCTTAAAACAGCTGATTCATCTGTATCATTTACTTTTCAGAGTTGCGTTCAATTCAATTGTGTTCAATTAGAAACTGTTTGTACCCATGTTCAAAATAATTTTTCTAATGATATTAATTATCTCTTTGTGATCTTATTAACGCCATCTAGATTCTTCATTTTAGCTTAGTTATTATTCTGTGAGGGACTTTATATTTAAGTATTTTCTTTTAACATAGAATTTAATTAATTTTCAATCTTTAAACTAATTTATTTGGTTTTACAGTTATTTTATACATTTTTCCAATTAATTGTTTTCTAACGGCCCGTAATTTGTTACTACCATTTTCTTCACCTTCATCCTATGTCAGAGGATAACGTTCAAAATGAAACTAGAGAAAAAGTTCTTTCGTTTCCTGCTTTCGGTTCTTATAAGTAAGCCCATGGAGTAAGATCATTCGATCATTAAATCAGTTTTTAGATGATATAAAGCACTTATCACGAAGGCACTAATTTTGAGGTATCAAATTTCATTTTAGTATAAAACTACGATACGATACATTCACATGACACGTGGATCAGGAGGTCCATTTTGGAAGTTCAATTACATTTATTACCATCTTGAACAAGATCGAAGTTTTTCTCCGACTCTCTCTCTCTACATTATAAAGAGGTATGCGCAGAAATTAATTATATATTAATCAACTAATTTTGTATGTTTCTTCGCATTGAATTTTATAATCATTATTCCTGCTTTTGTCCTTTTGGTTACATTATATACAAGCCCAGGGAAAGGTGATGTAAGTGAGGCAACCTTGAGCCTCTCAATTACTTCAGGTAGAATTAGAACATTTTATCCCTGTTAACCCCTTAGGGTTCAGGGAGTTAAGTTAATCATTTATTATTATTGAGTTTTCGTAAGTCCATAGGTAAAAAATCAATAATTAATTATTCACTATTATGCAGTTTTTAAAAGTTAATTGATAGCGTCGATAATTATTATTTTTTATTTATTTATTACTTCTTGTATTTGTACAGTCTTTTTATACGTCAATGGATACACTGAATAATTAATTAATTCCTATTATACAATATATTTAATCATCGATATCATCTAAATATTATTTAATACTAGGTATATACAGTATGTAAATTTTATATGCTTACTTTTTCGTTAAACTTCGTAATTATTTAGTATAATTATGAGAAGCTCGATTTGTGGAATTCATATATTTTTTTCTCAACCTATAAAATATGTACATATGATATTTTTTTATTGCTGTTATTGTTAAATGATTGTTCCAATAAATCAGAATTGTTACTGTTATTGTGGATTTTATTTATTTTTTTACGGGTAACTTCTGGCCCTAAGTTTTGTAATAGCACGAATTGCTAATCCACGTGCTTCAGTGTTAGCGCACAACTTCTAGGATCTACAATACAGAAGCGTCCTTTTAAGATATTTTCATACAGATAACCTTCTCTCCGAGTTACTGGCTTGTTCCAGACTTAGAAGTAACTGAGGATATTTCACAGGTAGGAAATACGGGCTTTTGTATATTATTATCTACAGAAGTTAATAGGGGCGTAACAGGATATATTCATTGAGTGTAATCTAAATGTTCGAATATGAATGTTGTGATGAAGAATTTACTAGTGGAGATAATAGAAGCCGAGACATGTTTACTTCATGTAAAGGAAAGAAAATGAAAGTAGATAATACGAGTAATAATTTAGATATAATTAAATTGTGAAATATATTATTTGTTTAGAGAAATTGTTATGCGACACATGTTCATTCACAGCGTTATGCGTCGAAGTAAAGCATTCGTAATAGTTGATGATGGTGTAAAAAAAAACGTTGGTGCATTTGGAGATAGGATAGTAAGTTATCAAACATCTGACCCATCTAACCGTACATATATTGATGTGAACGTATTTACGAATAATATTAGAGAAATTGATTGATAGATAGTATTTTATATGTGCACAATTCTTTGAAATGAATTTAGAACTGTTTGCAATATATTATTTACTAATCAAGGAAAACGTGGAAATAAAATCGTTCATCACTCGTAGGTAATTTTGATGGAGCCTGTGGTTGATTAACTTAATTACTGAATATATAATCGCTTTCCAAATTAATTTTCGTATTCTGCATACGTATTTCGACAACTAAGTTGTCATCATCAGCATATAATTAAAAAATACCTGTGCGAAAACAAATTCCGCACACGAACCGTACCGCTGAAAGCCCAAACACACACTGTATATTCGTTTCACATGATTTTTTAAAACTGTTTTCTAGTCTAAACTAAGATAAGACAAAAAAGGGAACAGTGACAGAAAAGACAAATACCTACATGTGATTTATTGCACTATCCCTTGTACGTCATTTAAGAGACTAAAGAGAGATGAGTTATGATTAAACCCCAGGTCAGTGTTCAACACATGGCCTTTGCTTTGGTTTCTATCGATCGTTTTATTTGGCCGACGTATTGTTTACTGCAATCTAGACATTTTGTTTTCCTCGGCTTTATCTTTTGCATTTCCTAAAAGGGATTTGATGGAGTTAGTGGACCGAAATGTGACTTGAAAACCGCGCTGTTTAGAAACACTATTTAAATTTTTCGTCACACGGTGATGAGGTTGTTTCTCTTATGTTAGCCTTCCTAATTAATACATTGATTATTATCGTATCAAAACCATAGTAGTAAATTTGATCGTCGGAAATTTTGAATTTAATTGCTTGACAAAATCTTCCAAGTTGCATTTATGTGTACTGAAAATCGCGAAAATATCATCTACATACCTAATCCAAATTCTTGGAAAATATTTAGCCTTATGTTTTAATTCAACTTCAAAATTACTCATGAATAGGTACACTATAAATGGTGAAAGACAATTGTCTACCGCAGTTTCCTGTTTTTGTTCATAGAATATGCCTTCAACTTGAAAACAGTTTTGGAACATGCAAAGGTTTGTTAATCGCACATATCCTTTTATTTTCTCTGGTTCGATCTTATTTTTGTGAAGAAATTGTTCTAAATATTACAAAAATACGATCAAAACAGAGAAAATAAAGGAAAATAACTAGCACTAGAAAAAGAAAAGTAGATGTCATTGTACAAAATAAGGAAAAATACGTATCGTTTTCTAAGAAAATACATTTGGAGATAGTGTTGATTGCAATGATAAAAAAGGGAAAGTGTTTTACAAATTGAAATCTTAGATTCATTTAGATTTACGAGGTCTTCTTTGGAAAAATTAACATCTTATTTAGATGATGAACAGTGTAACGAAGTTCGAAGAAATTATATAGGTGAAAAATTTGATTTAATACGTCATTACGTAACTTCCCATGAAAATCTTTCCACATCAGAATTACCTAGTAAAGAATGTTTTTATGATCTGCTTTCGAACAGTAACTATCGCAGATCAGAAAGGGTTTGGAATTTATTATTTGAGTGTAAATCACTATGAGAATATAGTGGTACATATTATTATATTTAATATATGATACTTGCAATATTTGCATGAACAATTGTAAATTGGATCCCGCACATTATTCTACATCACCAGGATTAAATTGGAGCGCAATGTTGGGCATATCGCGTATAAATTTAGAATTACTGACAGATATAGATATGTTTATTTTTCTTAAGAAGGGTATATGTGGAGACGTGACCAAGAAATGTGTATTATATCTCGATGCAATGAATTTGTATGGTTATGCTATGATATTAAATTTACTACATGGTCAGTTTGAATGGTTAACAAATGAGGAGCTCGTGGGAACAGATATACTTACTTTAGAAAACGATAGAGACGCCGATTATGCTTTTGAAGCAGATCTAAAATAGTCATCACATCTCCACAACCACTGTAATTATTTTCCTTTTTGTCCTGAACACGTTATCCTACCTCATTTGAAGTATGGTAAATTAATCCCAAACCTTCAAACTAAATCTAATACTGTTATACATTACCTAACTTATACATATTATAAAGCGAAACGAATCTTCCAATGAGTTTTTTAAGCAATTTTATAAGTTAATGGTTAATGGAAAATGCAGAAAATCACGTTAATATAAAACTGGTTTCTCTTTGGAAAACTATTCATGAAAGACTTGATGCCAAAGTCAAATTTTAAATCATGTAAAGTATTTTCTGAAACCCTATCAGCTATCGTTTTGGCCCAAGTACATATATATTATGTAAAGCTTATATATGCAGAATTCGCAATTTTAGAACTAGCTAAGAGAATAATGCAGCGTCTTCTATAATTTTTTAAAATTTGTTTTCGATACAAGTGTTTTGTTGCTGTGTGCAGACACAGATTCATTAGATAATGGGTTGGCAACTGAGTACTTTCGGTTTTGTAGTATCAAATAAAACACTTTTTTTTAAACAAAGAATAGTTTTTAATCAATTATATATTGTCCATTTTGCTCAATGACCTCTTGCTATCTTTTTTTCAGCTGCATGATTCCGCGCTCATAAAATTTCTGGTCCTTATCAGCAAAAAACTGAACCAGGTGCGAGTGAAGGTCATCGTCATTTGTGAAAGTTTTACCATTCAAAGAATTCTGCAAACTTCGAAATAAATGGTAATCAGATGGTGCTAGATCAGGACTGTATGGGAGATGTGGCATCACTTCCCAGCCAAGCTCCAATAGTTTCCCACGAGTTGCCAAATATGTGTGAGGCCTTGCATTATCTTGGTGGAAAACTACACCTTTCCGATTTGACAATTCTGGCCGTTTTTCTTTGATTGCTTCATCCAGTTTTATTAATTGTTGACAGTAAACATCAGAATTGATCGTTTGGTTCCTTGGAAGTAGCTCAAAAAACACAACACCTTTGTAATCCCACCAAACTGACAGCATGATCTTTTTTTGATGCAATTCAGCTTTCGATGTGGTTTGAGCTGGTTTATCGTGTTTGCTCCATGATCGTTTTCGAACTATGTTACTGTACAGGACCCATTTTTCATCACCAGTGATGATTCTTTTTAACGAACGGAATTTTTTATACCAATTCTGACACGTGCGCTCTGTTAAGCAATTAGCACCATAAACTTCACATATCTTTTTGTGAGCCACAGCAGCTTTCTTTCCTTTACGGAAATAAAATAGTAAAATATGTCGAAAATGTTCGTTTCTGCACTCCATTTAAAATTAACCCACAACTAATAGCTTTAATAAAAATCACGCACTACTTGCTTCTGAAGTTACGTCAATGTGACTAGTATCACGCGACAAACGGTAAAGTACAGAAGTAACATACGTTATACAAAAATAAAGCAACGCTCTCTGTCAGTAAAAACCGAAAGTACTTAGTTGCCAACCCAATATATGCGTGCAAAATTATAATATATGCATGCGATGACATTGAAGTAATTTAAATATTTTCGATACTTCTAATTTCAATGAAGGAAATATACATGGATATATGTACCTCCTGATGTACCTAAATTGGGTAAAATGAAGGATAAATACGCTAATGGAATTATCAAAGATTTTTATGGGAACAGTGCTACTTACTGTAACTGTAAAACCGTCAAAGGGGTTAACAAAAGTGTTATTGTTAAAAAATGATTATAGCTAATTACGAGAGTGTAGTAGAAAATAATGAAACAATTATGAGAAGAATGTACATATTTCGCTCTGAGTTGCACAGTGTTTACTAATTTAAAGCAAAATTACTTTTTTTCAAATTGAATATAATATAATAATTTAATTTCTGAAATCAGTAATTTGGAAAATTTGACTCAAAATCAGAAAATCTGATAATTACTTTAGCATATTGCTTTAATATTTTAAAATTATGTGTATATATATGTATATATAGTAATATATACACATTATTATAGAAAATACAGAGAAAGTAAGTATACTTTCTCTGTATTTGCTATAATAATTGTGTATGTATTTCTTACTTACTATGTATTCGCTGTAATTATTGTATTCGTGTTTACTATTGTCTAATAAAAATCAGTTCAGTATGACTGTAGTGTTTATTTTTAGCTTTATGTATCCACCATAACCTTTATAATACATTATCCCTAGATATTTATGAATTTTCTGGAGAAGGTATACCCAACCATTTAACGAGAACAACCTCTCTTCGAGTTAAAACTTTTTCAAACAGATAATGTCAGGATGTTTAGCTTTCTTGAATTCAGATTCCTAAAACCCATCAAAAATATTTCGTTTTTCAGAATCCTGTGCGATGTATGTTCTAAGATAGGTATTTTAAACTTTATTAATTGTAAATATTTCGTTGGACCAATTTGGCGTATACATTTTTAAGAATACGTGTCTATGTGCTGATACGAACCGAATCTCCAACTTTGAATTTAGAAATTCTTGGATCGTATTATTATATTCGTTGACTACTTTCGTCAAAATTTCTATCCAACGGTAACTTCCATTGAAACTGAATTCCTTCCACATCTTATTTTTGAGCGTTCTATTAAAACGTTCTACAATCGAACTTTTTAAATTGGAAAAATGTACTACAATGGTTAATCTGGTACGTAGACTTCCGCGGTTATGGTCCATACTATCTTCTTCTGGGCTTCTGGGCTGGAACCGCGTCACTGGTATAACTGCCGACGTTTCGTACCCACTCGCATGGGAAACTCAGTTTCAGTGCAACAAACAGTAGCTGTAGTTGAGTCGGCAGTTATACCAGTGACACGGTTTCAGCCCAGAAGCCCAGAAGAAAATATAATGGTTAATATTATTATACCCATCCATAAATTTCTTGAAATGTACATTACAAAATTACTTTCCCTGATCGCTTTCAACCCTTTTCGGAATATTTTTCTTCCCAGCTAAAAGTATGGATTCCATGGCTTTCGTTACGTCGTCTATTGTTTTATTTCTTACAAGGATAGCTTAAGCAAATTTTGAAAATATATTAATACATATGAAAATGTATTGTAAATTATCATTTGCTATGGCGTAGAGTATCGTTTCAACCAAATCGCAATCCCGCAATCTTTTATTATTATCCGTTGTCTAGGGAATCGCCTCCGTGCAGGACTGTGTACGTGTACTTCGTTTACGACGTCTCTTCCAATTGATGATATTTCCTTCGATAACTATTTCCACAAATACCTCTTCTATTCGTTTCGGTGGAGGTCTTGAACCAATGTATTTCAACTTGAGCGTTATTCCTTCTGTTAATGTTATTGTTTTTTTTAGGATAAAACAGTGCACTTTTGTTTTGTAACACTGGTAATTTCTTATTGGAATAACATTTATAACCTTTCCATTATATTATGTATTCTAATACAAATAATTCTGTTTCGCAAATGACGTGCTTTTATAGAAAACCGTGGCGCCAATGGAACCATCGCTGTATAATTTAGAAATATACTTCGAAGGTGTAGTGGGCGGGAGAATGCTTGTTATATTCATTTTTAATATATCTTTAACTGTAGGATATTTGAGAAGTTTTGACACTGCGTCTACTTCTATTAAATGTCTCTTAACAACATATTTATGAATGTATCTGCCGAATTTGTCTATTGTCATCACGATATATGTATATGTATATGCACGATCGATATCAACATATTAACTACGGAAGAAACCATACTTTTCAACTACTTACATATATATTAAAGTTATCTTAACTCTTTTAATTCCTCAATTATACTTTTTATTAGAATTGTAATCAACTTTATGTGCATTTGTATCATGAAGAATAAATTTATAATTCTTTGCACCGGCATATAAAAATTTTCCAAGATTCTTTTCGAAATGTAGTTCTAGTAAACCCTTAGTAGCTTTATAGGTGTATTATTTGATTACAGTATTGTTTCCATCAAATCTAACATCAGCGCTTCCAATTTTTAACTCTCCATCATCTTCGTGTATAACATACTTTTCATCACATTTATCCTTTTCATATGTCATTAAACGGGATATGAACGTATTACAGAATCATGACATTTTAGTGTTTTCCTAAACGTCCATTTCTAAAAAGAGTTTCATTTAATGATTTATTAGCAATTATTGACTTGCTTCATCATCTGCTGGTTTTTAAAAATAGTAGGAGTTTCCGGTAGCAGTTCACCTACGTATTCATCTTCCCAAAATATTCCCATTGACCTAAACCTTCGCAATATTGAAATGACCTTAAAATTGAAATCATTGGAACCTCCTCGAATTCAGCCGATTCCAAACCCTCCTCATTGACCTTGACTAAAACGATCTTAACGTTCATTTCAATGTCAAAGTCATGTTAAATTGATTCTCCTCGGGCTTAGCCGAATCTAGAACCTCCTCATTGACATTTTGCAATGACATAGAAAGACTTTGTGCCCTGTGCTACATAGTTAAAATAGGAAGGGACGAACTGCCTGGATAAGCTTCCTCTGTAGCTTCATAGGACCCTGGCTTTCCTGCGGCATTGCAAAAGTAAAAATCGAAACAGCCATGTCTATTAGTTGCAGACAAACATTCTGAAAGCTTTTTCTGAAATTATTTTATTTCACAAAGAATTGTTTTGTTTCTTAAAACATTTTTATTTATTGTTATCTGTTAATTATTTTGTCTTTCACGTCATATGTAATAATAATAACAATAATAATATGCCTCTATTTTTCAAGAAGAAATCGTATGTAAATAATATAAAATAAAAATTAATACAAATTCACACGATTGACAAAGTCACTCTCTGCTCTAACACTAAACCCTTAGAAATTTTAAAAAATACTAATGAAAGTAAATGTCTAATAATAAACCAATTATACTATCCTACCTATGTACGCAACCGTAGTGTACAAAACTGATTATATTGAAATAAGGTAACAAGAGTAATTACGAAGCATGAAAATAGTTAATAGTGGAATGAGAGATATCAAACATAAGACTGCTTCTCAGATAGTTAAATATAGCACATTTGAAAGCCACCAAGTCCGTAGTTTTAAAATTATTATCTAAAGAAATCTAAAAAGATAGATATTATATGCGAAAGATCTAAAAAAAAGTTGTATAGTATTTAGGTAAACTAATAATATTTTCCTTCTCACCTTAATATTGTGTACAAAAGGTTTTGCAATATGACGCAACAATGAATCGTAGGAACCATTAGCAGTGAGTGTAAAGTGCTTGCGATGGCATCGTGGTCACGAAATGAGATAAAACATGAGATAAACATAGACCAGTGCTTCGAAGAAATGACTTGCACTAGGTGATGTCAGGCCACCAACGTCAGTTACGGAGGAAAACGTTACTCCTGTGAGGAAAATGCTTGGCGAGGACATGCGAGTGACCTACCAACAGATAGAGGGTACTTCAGGCCTAATTGCACCAGCAATTCGTTCGAATCTGCATAATCATTGCATGTGAAGAAACTTTTTTCTCTCTGGGTGCCGCATCGACTGACTGAAGAGCAAATGACATGACGCGTGACTTGGTGCCGGGAGATGCTAAAAAAGTTTAATAAGGGATAATCTCGGTATGTGAACAAAATCGTGACAGGTGACGAGACTTGGCTGTACTGTTCGATGTGCAGAACAATGCTCAAAACAAAGTTTGGGTCTTTGATGATGAGGACACACCGATAGTTGTCAGAAAATCCCCATCTGTAAAGAAGAAAATGAAAGCTGTATTTTTCAAATCGTGTGGAATTGTGGAACACGTCGTTTTGGACACACAGAAGACAGTCACAGCTAAATGGTATACTAAACAGCGCCTGCTTAAAGTCATTGGATCTATGAAGAACTTGCGGCCAAAGTCAAGAATGGACACGTGGTTCCTCCATGACGATGATCCAGCTCACCGTGCCAAAGTCTGCACCGAATATTTGACCACGACAGGATTAAAACATCTCGAACACCCTCCCTACAGTCCAGACCTTGCTCCCTGCGACTTTGCACTGCTCCCGCATGTGAAAATGAAGCTAAAAGGGAGGCGGTTTTCCAGTGATGAAGACCTTCTCCGGGCTTGGGAAAACGAGTGTGCTTTACTCCCTAATGAAACCTGGCAGAACTGCTTTAAAGATTGGTTTCGGAGGATGGAGAGATGTATTGAGTGTAGAGGAAATTACTTTGAAAAAATTAAATAAACAAAGCTGTATTGTAAAACTTTCCTAGTACCTTTTGTATCTCGCACTGAAACCTATCTTTATTTAGTAAATATGGTGGACGCTTCATTAAAAATATTAGTTCAGAGAATCCAAAGCAATACACTTTTGCTTATTCAACCACCGTAAAGTGTAAAAGTAATTTGTGTGATATTCTATCACATTATCACATTTACGCGCACTAAAAATTTATCGCATATATACATTCTGCACTCTCTGAACCCGTTTCATATCAACCGAAGCAGGGCCTATAAACAGGAGGTCATAATTAAAGAACGAGAGCACCAGTAAGTCACACAAAGCCCTTTCTAGTTTAATATTGAAAATAGATATAAATGCATAATCATTTTCAAATTACGATAGACGGTACTTATAACCCTGGATATATATGATCGATTTCTTAATTTATTATTTAAAGCACACCTACTGTTTCAGGAGTTCAAAAACGCAAGAGCATGTTAATGGATCCTTGTTGGTGTTTAACACATGGTTTTTGTTTTTTTAAATGTATGTGTACGCTTTCATAACTATCTAATTCGTGGTAATTATTTATATTGTTGATTAAATGTAGACAATCTAGCACGTGCTTTGTTAAATTGTATTTCCCAGGTTGATTAAACTTAATGTGCGCATGTTCTTTATACTGAGTTTATTGCAATCAAGACATTTTATTTTATTTCTCTACTTTTTTGATTGATTCAATCCACAGTGTCTATTAAAATTTACCACCAATGTAATTTTAAGTTAATTTTTATATTATTTAGTCTTTTTAATGCAGAATAAGTAAATATTTCCTAATTTTTTATACATATTTGTAATGTCACCGTTATCTTAAAAGAGAAAAAATACCAGGAATTCTAAATATGTACACTTCTAAATTTTTTGTCGATACTGTTTTATATGTTTGTATACATGTACTTGCAAATTGTCTGCTACTCGTGCAATGCCTATAATGTAATATAGATGACCAGCAAAACAAGAAACTTCGTATGATTCTCATCTCAGTTAATAAGCTGTATTTTTGCGAACGAATTCTGAGCACCAATTGTTTTGATAACTAATTCGTCACCTGTATTTTTTACAAAAAAACACTTTTTCGTATTTAACTTTCGATATTCGCTTTCGCCTGAAGATGTCTTAATATTGATACATGTGATAATTATCGAAATGATTATATCATATAGGAAATGACAATTAAATTCATATTATTTTATCGACAAAATCATTGTTGTGATTAATTTTGCAGAAAGGGTTTTCATTTTTATATAAAATATTATAGTTTATGTCTTTTGTAATTCATTTAGTATTGTCTCTAATTATTTTTCTTGTTTTATAAATTTGGTGTACAAAAAGAATTCACGAAGCAACTACATCGTTTGAAACAATTTTATTCTCCAGGATAATCTCTTTAACAAAATTCCTTTTCCTGTCCAGCGAACCACTTATTCACAGCAGCGATAATTTAATTTCTTTGGATTTCTTGAAATCAGAAACTCTTTCCGCAGATGTGCTTTATGACCTCTATCGTTTCAGTTCCATATATTTCTGAAAAAACACATACACCACTACAGATTAAATATGTATAAATGTAAATATATAAATATAAATAAATAAATATATATAATAAATCTCGAACGAAACAAGATAGACTCTTGAAATGTCTATCTTCTTCTGGGCTTCCGAGCTGGAACTGACGCAGTTCCAGCTCGGAAGCCCAGGTATGTTGTACCAGTGACGCACTGGTACAACATACCCACTCGTATGGGACATCTTCAGGGCTCAACTACTGCTACTGTTTGTTGCACTGAAACTGAAAATGGGGCTTCCGGGCCGGAACCGCGTCACTGGTATAACAGCCGACTTTTCGTACCTACTCTGCTACTGTTTGTTGCACTGAAACTGTTTCAGTTTCTCTTTTGAGTCTACAGTCGTACTGGATAGCTCATGTAAAATTTCAACCAGTTTTTTTGATTCGTTACTTTTTTCACATGTTTAATGTGCGCTTTGTCATATAAGGTGCAAAAATGCGTCGTTATTACGCGTCCCACCTTTTTTTATCGCAGTGCTACAGTTTGAAGAAGTTTTACCAGACAATAAATTTCTGTTTCGTAGGAATTAGTAATTTATTTAAATATTTGAATACAACACAGTATAATTATAATAACAATTACTATTTATATGAAGCCTAATATATTAATAATTAATAAATATTATTAAAATAAAATATCCGCACGTAGTTTTCTATCTATACAGCTAGAACAAAGTTAATTGTTTGAAATTGATTGTTAGTATTAATTTAAATTTTAAAAAGTCTACTTTCCTTCATCTAAATATACAATCAATGATATCATTTAATAGGTTTCTATTCCACAGAGATTGTGAAACTGATCATTTTGCTCCTAAATAATCCCTACTTCAACTACAGCAAAATGGAAATAATAAATCTTCTACACTGACCTCATCTGTTAGTGTTGCCATTCGACCAACATTAGGGAAGCCTTACAAGTCATCCCTTACATGTGTGAACATCTGGACAGGTAATCAATAACCCCGATTTTCACAGCTCTAGGACTACTGTTTACTTCTAACAAACACACGACCGTATCACAATATCGAGGTCGCGCTGAAAATTTCTTCGATACCTTCCGCTTTATAATATTTGAATGCGACATTTTAATGTTTGTCTTTCGTTTTGGCAATAAATTGAATTTCAAGTTTTTATTTTAAAGAAGGAAAACTTAAAAGTAGTAATTTAAAGACATTAATGAAAAATATTTAATATTCTAAAAAATATCAGTAACCCTAATCACAGTGGTATTTAATATCGAATATACATATATACATACATACACATACGCACAAATATATGTATATATTTGTGTGTATGTGTGTATATTTATATATTTAGTCAATGCAAAATACATTCACTCGACTACCGTTTTTAGTCGCCTGTTAGCAATGCACCGAGGGTGTTTGCCAAACACTTAAGAAATGTTAAAGTAAAGGACTGCTTCAAGAACTTATACTTTTGAATCAAATATAAAAGTATTTTGAATATAAGCAACACTTTGTTACTTCGATATTTTTACGTCTTGAATAAAAGCAGTTTGCTGTTTAAAATAAAATTATAACTTTTTGGTGCAAAATCTTATTTTTCACAAGAAAGAAGAAAGACTTATTAAAACAACAAAATAATATATTGAATATATACAGTAGTGAGAAAACTGTACATCTACTTCCTGAATAAACGTAAAAGTACCTATACGCTTAACCGCCATTGAGAACCCATTATCTGTTATCCAAACACACAGCGACGTGTACATATAAACGATTAAATTTTCAAATAAAACGTAGTTAATGACAGCTATTGCCTTACAAACCCAACGTCCGGTTTATCGAGAAGTTCTGTCTTTTCGACATCCATCTGGTGATTATTTCCATGTGAAAGAAATATCTGTCCATTTCTCGGATACAAGTAAAAGTACTTATATCGCTTTAACTGTTACTAAACAGATCGCTAGTAGTGAATCCTTTGTGCGAACATAAATACGGAGTTGTTCAAAGTTCTAAAATTTAAACAGAAAAGTTATTTTAAGTAAACATTACACTGTTATTCCAATATATTTATGTCACGAGTGCGAACATAAATATGTACTTGTTTCTCTTTGAAAAACAATATTGGATGAACTATTTATCTTAAGTAAAATAATTTGAGATATTTTAAGCGTTTTCCATATGTTTCGTTTTATGTTTAACTAAGTAATGGTTAAAATTTCTCTTCACAATGTTGATATTGGAGATAACGCAGGACCCATAGCCATACCAAGTTCCTGTTCCAAAAGGAACTTCCGAACTTTGACAGTTGATAGCGGCCTTATTGTTGAAGTCGCGTCTGTCGAATTGGCTGTCATTTATTAAATCTGTTTTGCCAAATCATCATGGACGGGTATAGCATTCCACAACACGTGCAGATGATAAAATTGTTTTATCAAAATGGGTGTTCTGTTCGGGCAACATTCCACGCGTTTCGTCCATTTTACGGTCGCCATAATTGTCCTACCGAGAGGACCATGCGCAGTGTGGTGCATAAGTTTGACCTCACTGGTTCGGTAAACAATGAACTAACACCCGAATGACGACAAAACGCAAGATCTGCCGAAAATATCGCCGCTGTCCGTGAGAGTGTGCAGGAGAATCTGAAGCAGTCGATTTCGTGTCGCTCACAAGAACTCGGCCTTTCGCAGACCACAACTTGGCGAATTTTGCGTCGTGACTTGGGTCTGCATCCGTACAAAATTCAGTTGAGCCAGAAGCTAAAGGTAAACGACCATAGACAACGACGTGTGTTCGCTGAATGGGCCCTGAAGCAGTTGTAAACACCCTAATTTTCTTCAGAAAATCGTCTTCAGCGATGAGGCCCATTTCTGGATGAATGGGTACGTTGACAAACAAAATTGTCGAATTTGGGACGATATCAATCCACATGAGATCCAAGAGCGTCCAATGCATCCCAAAAAAGTTACTGTTTGTTGTGGATTTTGGGCTGGCGGCGTCATCGGTCCATATTTCTTTTGACAATGACCTTGGCCAGGGTATCACCGTCAACAGCGAGCGCTATAGATCGATGCTTATCAACTTCTTTTGGCCTGGATTGGATGATATGGACACCAACGACACCAACGACGTGGCTTCAACAAGACGGCACTACGTGGACATTCTGCACAAGCGATTTGAGGGCATGGTCATCTCACGTGGAGATGATGTGAACTGGCCACCGAGATCGTGCGATTTGACCCCGTTAAACTGTTTCTTATACAGTGTGTATCAGCCAAATGGAATAAATTCGATAATAATTAAATGGAAAGGTGTTCGAAAAAACGCTCGGACACGTCGATTGGGATTTTTAGTTGCGTATTTTTTTAAATAAAAAGTTTATATACAGGCTATGTCATGTAAAAGTGGTCAATACCAATTTTCTAATTGTAAATGCAACACCCTGTCAAATATTAAATTTTTGGATTCTTTAGAAAATTCCAGACATATTTCATGTACAATGTCCTATACCTATCTTCGACTGTTTCGGAAATATTAAATGTTTTCAGATTAATTTGAAAAATTTTTGATAATGTAAAAAATAACAAGAAAAACATTAATGTCACTGTAGGAGATGTTCAAAACTTTCGCCGCAAACGTCTTGACAACATCCTAATCTTAAATACAAATTTTTTGTAACGTTGCTCAACATCTCAGGTGTGACAGATCTAATCGCAACTATTATTCGTCTTCTTAAGTCAGCTAAGTCGAGGGGTTTAGTTTTGTATACTATACTCTTGACATATCCCCATAAGAAGAAGTCTACATTAACACAAAAGTAAAAATATTTATAAGTTCATATCAACTCATTAACTTCTGTTACAAGTTCGTAGATTTCACTTAAACTTTTTTCTTTCTTCCACTTTAAAAATTGTTCAGGAAGTTATGCCATATCTTATATTACTTCAATGCTGGAACAAATAGTAATTTATAACTTTTAATATTCATATATTCATGTATACTTTTTATCGCTTGTTACACTCATTCAACGTATAGGATTTTTAATTAATTGATAAGCAAACAAAACAGGACGAATGCAATAATGCAATATTGAGTGAAGAAAAAAACGAACTTTCACATTACATGGACAATATTTTAATAGCTACAGACATGGTATCCAGGTGATATATGGTACATCATGTAAATCAATAAATCTTGCTTCCCCATATGTATATACATATATGGATCATAACGGTTTGTTACAAGATGGCATTTGTCTGATCAAAAATATTTACAAAATTTATTCTCTATAAACTCATTGTGTAAATTAAAACATTAACTTATTAAATTAAATTATTAATGCAGATAATAGCGATTGTCTTATCAGAGCAAGGTATTAGTTATCCCATCTAAATAAAGGATATTGCTAACTGCACATTAAAGAAATTAATAGCATTAAATCCCACTTCATCATTATTGAAGTCCTCGCTAACGGTATATTATTGAAAGTGACAGTATTACACATTAATTATGTGTAATACCTGTCACTTTCTTCACTGACCTGTTTCGTCCTCAATTCCACATCCAAGGGAGTCGTACGAGGTCTCATAAGCAGTCACACCCAAAGGCTATACAAGTGATTCGTCAGAGCATCGGTCCACGCATATACGCAAGTTGGAAACGAAAATACGAATACAACAGGAAAACCCTAAAATTATATGCTCAAATAAGAAGATATACATACAAATGGTGTTAATAAAAAGACATACCTTGGTTGGTAGGCGGGTTTCAAAGACTTTACGGGTTTAAAAGGTATAAATTATTTTTACATTAAAGGTTAAGTTTGGTATCAAAGAATTACTGATTCCGCCTATATATCCTTCTATGGAGAAATTTAAGTGTCAAGACGGAATAAGACATATCCAATCTGTCCTGACGTTCAATGTCCATAAGGAAATATTCTAGACTGTTCAAAATTCATGTGCGCATTTCATCCATAGGCGGAACAAAAATTCCCAATATACACCTGCTTGCCTATATCGGCGCAAGCGGTAGTGCAATAGATGGAGGATTTGATATACATACGGCGTAAAATAGACACATGCGTAAAAAGACAAACGGTAAACGGCAACAATAAAGGACACTATTGATTCTAATAGGAAGTATGCATAAACTACATGCGATATTTACGAATAAATTCGAATACATAGGAATAGCCTGATGCGAATTTACACAAACAGCTAAATACACACATCGTATAGGGTTTTCGGAAACGATGCAAATCAAAATATGGATGGGCCGATCTATCCGCCCGGTTAGCTGGTCCGAAAACTATGGAGACCCGATTTATTGAACTTATTTTTCTATTCTGTACAAACTTACTTTTGAAAAGCTCTTAAAACCACTAAAATTATTTTACGAAAGACCTGCATTTTCACTAAAAATAATACCACATTTTTAGAATAAATAATAAACAGAAAATTTAGTCAGCAATCAAAGGATCCTTTTTAAATTTTGATATTTATTATACAATGATATAAGTTATTTTATTGAATTTGTTATCATATATACGAGGTGAGCAATGACACGTTAAACGACTGCACAATGTTACCCCCATTGCACAATTCAAGATTTGGAACGCTTAACTTTATCTTTGGTTCAAAGAAAGTTACACTTAAATAAGCAATGTTCAATCGACTTTTATAATATTTATTATACAACTGTCTTCCAAATCTTTCTATTGGTACAAATACATACAATTTGCTTTTAGTTCTTAATTGTTTGAATTAACTACATACCTACGATATTTCAACCTTATTCTTTGTTTTTCATCTATCAACTTATCTTTTAAAAATAAATTAAAAATTCTTATTTAACCACACTTCTAACCTTTCGTTCAATTTTCAAATTCATATTTACAATGATATTCCTTGATATTTCTTGTATTTTGCTTATCACTATCAACTTACTTGTTTTAGATATTGTCATTTATTTTATTTAAGCCTATGTTCCTTACCTTGAAGAATCCTATGACCCTAGGGCATTAACAAGCCAGTAAATTACTTAAAATAACCTGTAAAACAGATAAAGTTATTTATATGTGCCTGAAATTAATTAATTCTTGTAACAATAAATGAAACAAAACCTTAATAACAGTAACAACATAACAACCAAGAGAAAACTATGAATCCCTAGATGGCGTTAAAATATTCCTGAGAGGATAATTAAAAATACTAGAAATGATTTTAAAAATAATCCGAAACAGTATATAATTATAACAAAATTAGAATAATTGTAAAACAGAAATGTCAAAAATGGTCTTACGCAAATCCGAAGTAAATGAATGTATTAAATGATTATGTACGATTAATCAGTTGATGAATTCCCGTAGGTAGACAAATAAAATAATAAAATCCTTTATGAGTGATCAAAAACCTGCAGGAAAAGTATAAATGAGTAAATAAAATTCATTCCAATACAATAACTAAAAATTAAATTAGTGGATTATGTAAGGACAGTCTCCTAGATTAAAGATATGTAAACAACACAGGGCCGTGATGAATTAAATCAATTAATTGCAATGAGAAATTAAACTTCAAAACTGTTAAAGTTATGGAAATTAACTATATAACATAATTTTAAAAATTATAAAACTGGGATTATACGAGGAGGTATTCAAAAATAACCGGAATTTCTCTATAAAAATCTGTATTTTATTTTTTTTTACAAAACAACCTTAACACCAGCAATATACTCTCCATTTAACTTTATACACTTGTCTAATCGATGATTCCATCGTTGGAAACATTGCTCGAACTCGTTTCTCTCTATTGCTGCGAGCTGCTATGTCATTTTTTTCTTCACTTCTTCCACGTCGTTAAAACGATGTCCTTTCATGTCTCTCTTCATTCAGTAAAACAAAAAAAGTCGCACGAAGGAAGATCAGGTGAGTAGTAGACGTGAGACAAAGGACTGATAAGGCTGTGTGAGCAGGTGCATTGTCATGGTGGAAAAACCATTCTCCCATCTGAAACAAATCGGGCCTCTTTCGTCACACATTGTTACGCAGTCTTCTCAGAACCTCCAAATAGAATACCTGATTAACTGTATGACCAGGTGGCAGTCCGACATTACAAAAAACGACGAGCAAACGAATACGCTTTTACAAAAAAAAATGCATTGCAACAAGATACAACCCTATTCGGCGAAAGAACCGTCTGCACCGAACGCAGTTGCGTCACGCACGCCTAGCGGTAGTAATGCGTGCTAGGCAAGTCCCACTCATAGCGTTGCCATTCCGGTTATTTTCGGTAGCCCCTCGTACAGCTATGTACATCAATATATGAACAAAGTTGAAATACTATAAGGAAAGTCATAGAGTTAAACGCCAAAATGAATAGAAGAGGAAAATGAACCCATAACAATGCTTTTTATGTTTACTGCACATCCATTAATAAAATTTTATGAACAGTTGTTCAATTATTACTAGCTTGTAAATATTTTAATGTATTTTATTAAAATCGTGTTACATCATTATTGTTTTCTTGTATTGGTTGTTATATAGCTGTATTTGACACTTATGCTGTTCATATCCACAATGTTTTCTTTAATCATATAATTACTACTCGTTTCTCTTCCCACTATAAACGTATCTAAATACACCGTGATAAATTTGATCTGAATATAGATGACAGCATAAAAATCCCCAAATTGAAGGCATTTCTGTCTTCGTACATTGGTGACACTTATGTGTCAATGAACATTTCAGGTAATTGAATTATGGTTGTTAGTCATAAATATCAAAAGTAAGCAGTAGAGTTAATTTTATATTGATGGCAATTTAAGTATTCTGTTGCCGACTACGGACAAATGCCATTACCCACCTCGTACATATATTTATTTCTTACCTCACATATTCTATTACTCGTAATTACTTAAAATTCTGTTATTGTTGTTTACATTTTGAGCTATGGCCATCCGTGACATAGTAAATAATTAACGTTATACGTATAGTTGGAACTTTGGTTAAAATATTTATGCATTTCATTGCACTATTGTTCTTCTTAGAAACATCAATGAACCAATGAACTCGGCTATATACGAGGGAGCGTTTTTATATTCGCGGAATGAGCGGGTTGTAGAGGGGTGAGTAGGCGCATTGGGGGCGTGGCCTGTGCAGCGACTCATGATTAGTATAAATACGAAGTTTCATTGTTATTAGACAGTTAGTCTTTGAGCTATCGTCAACCAAGTAACATAATCAGGGTTAAAAGTGAAATATGGAAAAAAACGAATATCGTGCCGTTATAAAGTTCCTTACCAGGCAAGGAAAATCAGTCGTGATCATAATGAATGAGATGTCATTGGTTTACGGCGACTCTTGTCCAGGAAAAACCATGGTGTACAAGTGGCATAGTTTATTTAAACAAAGAAGGGAATCCCTTGAAGACGACCCGAGGCCGGGCAGGAGCATTGAGGTGACCACGCCAGCACTTATCTAAAAAGTTGAACAAATTGTACTCGAAGATGCTCGACTAAAGAAGAAACAACTCGCAGAAATGGTTGGAGTATCCGATACAACAATTTTTAAAATCCTACACGATCATCTCGGCATGTCTAAGGTCAGCGCAAGATGGGTGCCGAGAATGCTCACGCCGCCGCAAAAACAACAGCGCGTAGAGTGTTCGCGTGCATTTTTGGACCTCTGTAATGAAGACAAGGATGGTGTATTGAGTGGAATTGTTACTGGAGACGAAACTTGGGTTCATCATTATGAACCTGAGTCCAAACAAGACTCCATGCAGTGGCATAAAAAGGGCACAGCACCTCCCAAGAAATTTAAAGTGTCACAATCAGCTGGGAAACTCATGGCAACGGTATTTTGGGACTCGGAAGGAATATTGTTGATTGACTATAAAGATAAAGGTGTTTCTATAACCGGAGAATATTACGCTTCAATATTAGAGCGACTAAAAGAAGCCATTAAAGAGAAAAGACGGGGAAAATTGATAAAAGCTGTTCTGCTTTTGCACGACAACGCGCCCGTTCACAAGAGCCGCGTTGCGTTAGCTGCCCTGCATAAGGTGGGCTTCGAAATTGTGAATCACCCACCCTACAGCCCAGACCTGGCCCCGAGTGATTATTACCTGTTTCCGAAAATGAAAAAAGAGCTGCGGGGTAAAAAATTTACTGCCGATGATGAAGTCAAGGTGGCAGTTTCGGCGTATTTTGCAGATAAAGAGAAATCATTTTTTTATGAGGGTATAAATAAATTAATTGAAAGATGTGAAAAATGTATCCGTCTTGCAGGTGAATATATTGAAAAAGAAAAATAATTTGGTTTTTTTATTTCCACCCCTTGTCCCCCATTCCGCGAATATAAAAAGGCTCCCTCGTATTACGGCAACATCTGGTATTTTTCCAATAATGTTTCGCTTAACAATATACGCAGTGCTCAAAAAAATGTACTTATGCAAAGAAAATGACCGCTCCATATCTAGTGATGTAACATTTGCATAGCTAAGATAGTCTTTGAAGTTATGTAAGGGATCTGGAAAACACAATCACTATCATTACATATTTCTCGTAATCTGATAAAATCAGAATCTTTGTTTAAAACACTATTTAAGTTTTCTATGATTGGATGATTTTTTCGACATTTAGTGTGTTTAATCACGAGTCCACATCGTTCAGTATTTGCAGTGACTCCACTAACGACAATGAAGGATTTTCTAACTTGCTTATTGCCTCAAGTATTCTTTTGTAATTATGAATAGTTTATAAATCTTGAACAGCTTCAAATTTTGTGGGACTTTCTTTCAAATAAAATTGTAAAATTAAACTCTTTATTTGTTGAAAATGTTTAGAATAATAAAAAGCTATCTATAAACATGTACTCCAATGTGTAAGGGTCGGTTGTGGTAGTTAAGGAGTGCCAGGATACTGTGAAATTTTCGAATTCGTTTAGGAGATTTATGAAAAATGGCTTTTATTTAAGCAATTATATCCTTTGCCTCTGGATAATAGTTTCTACTACAAGATCTAAAGCACGAAGTTTACATGTTTCGTGTGTTAAGTTACTACACTTCTTTTTAAAAGAGTACCCGACACATAACATGATTGCAGCGCCATTAGTTATTAACATTAATACTCAGTCTGTTGAAAGGTCAAAGTTGGTCAATGTATTTAGCACTAGCCTCAAAACTGGTTAGCTAATACATTGTTCTAAGTTTTTACTAGTTAGTAACAATAACATTGATAATTTGAGGTTCTAGCGTTCATACTGCAATAGTGAAAACAGAAATCTTTTTACAGTCTTTAGGCTCGTCCACACGTAACCACAGCATTTGATTATTTAATTCGGATTTAATAGTATTTTCAGTTTTATCGCTCACAGAGCTACATGATTTTGGAATGTTGCTTGAGATGGTAAGACCCATTTAAGATTGTTGTATGTAACCCAGAATTTACGAAATTCTTTTTTAGCAAGTAAAGACAACGGTAAATTTATCAAAATTAAAATAAAAATAAAATCATTATAAAAATCATTTGCGCCACTTTTTGCAATTTATGTTATGTAGTTTTACTGTGTTTTTTTACACATAAATTTGTCCCGGGAGAACAAAACTTTATTGCAGACTACATATTTTTTTTGTGCCATCGTAATTTAAGTCTACAAATTCTTGACTGAACTCCCTTACATTATGTTTTCTACTAATTCTAATACTATCACATGCTTCTGATATTATTATGATATTCATGAAAATAGCAATAGAACAAATAACTGTTCTCACGGGGTTGACTCTACGTACTAAATTCACTTTATAAATAAACTAGGTGGTGACTCTGATGTGCCGCCAAGAATTGGCAGCTCCAATGATAATACATATATCATTTCTTTTTAATAATATTCCATTGGAAATTTTTATTACTCTGTAATGTTTTTAATAATTTTATATTGTAGGGTTCGAAATTGATATAAATTTATAATATAATCATGTGAACGATACACAACGAAGAGTAGTATTCATACATTTTACCTGTGCAACACATCTCGTTCGCCCTTAAAACAAAAGTTTCCCTTTTTGAATCAAGTACACTAGTAAAAGAACTCCTTACATTATCAAATGTATTGAAAGAAGGCTTTATCGAATTTATCCGGAGAGTAGTCGACATTCAACGGAAAACACTTCACGTTCTTACAGAGTACTTCAGCAAAAAAGAGCATACCCTCGAGGAGTTACCTAATTCTCTTTGGTGAAAACGAACTTAAAATGCTGTTACTTGCTTCCTGAACTTAACTTTCATAATTAGATACGAAAGAATTGCAATATTTCTTACTTTATGTGTATGTATATTATCAAGAGGTATGAAAATACAAAATAAGATCGATATATATATATATTGGATAACTTCATTAAACGAGGTTCAAGTAAACTGAAATTGACTTTACATAAAAAAAAGTAATTTAAAGTAATCCATTCTTTTTCCATTCTTAGCAGAAATTAAAAGCTTCTTGGTAATAAAAACCTCAACTTCCAATTACAACTTCTCTTTAATGCAAAAACATTTACTTCTATCTTCTAATCTCGTCCAGTAAACACTAGATACTTATTATTTGCTTATAGAAATAATTCAAGAAGTTAAAGGGCACTGAACAAAAAAGTGTTAGCCCTACAATATCAGGCATTGCAGAATCATCTGGTCCAAATAACAACAATAATATCGTAAAGAAAACCAGAAACCTGAAATAATCTGTTCTTACAAGAATATATAAATCAATCATGGAAACAAGTTGCGGAGTGAGAAAATAATATAAAGATAAAATATATTCGTGGTACATTAAAAATTGATTTCATCCATTTTGTATCTAACTCAAATTCGACATAACTGTTAGAAAACTAAAGAAGGAGATAACTCCTGGTTTAAATGGTATGCCACTTTTCCTAGTTCATGATTATAGAATTATATTGGGATTTCCATTGACTATCATCTTTAATTTGGTGTTATTTACTGCTACTTTTCTGTACCTTTGAAAATATTTGAAGATATGTCTAATATCTAAGAATCCCGAGGTCTCTGTAAGCAAACTGAATAATTATTAAACATCATTAAAGCGTTCACGATCACATGAAAACGCCAGGATACGTCAGAAAGTTTGATATTTGGCTTAATCATATAGTTAAAGAATCGATTCCTTTTGGAAGCGACTGATAACTGGTGATGAGAAGTGGATTATTTACAACAATGTGGTGCGAAAACGGTCTTAGTTCTGACTTGAAGACTCGCCCCAAACGTCATTGAAAGCAGACATCCATAAGAGGAAGGTTATGCTTTGAATGTGCTTAGATTTTGAAGTTATCATGTTTTTCTACCTCCTACCAAGGAACGAAACAATTAATTTAAGTGCGTATTATCAACAGTTTGAACAAATCCATCATCCAGAAACGATTGCAAATATGCCGACCATTTGCGAATATGTTCGTTTATATATTGTTCGCGCCTAAATATTGCTAAATGAAAGGCTGTTAGTTAAGCATTTTGGTATTTGTTTTGACTCATCTGTGGCACTTCTCATCCACAGAGATATTACCATGTTTTCTACTGTAAAAGCATCGAGGTTCTTAATTAAGTGAAAATTTCAATTACATACGTTAGATCTAAGCTGTAGTATCATACATTGGTATGTAATCCTTGTGCAAAAATTTTCTGTAGAAAAAGTGCAAAAGAGAAAAGTTACATTTTTATCTTAGAATTAGTTACTACTAGTTACTATTATTGTAATTATTGTATTAGTATTGCATCACTTGAAATTAAACAGCAACTGTAATACAATTTATAAGATTCAGTTGTAACTTAATATATAGGGTGTTTCAAAAAGAATATACGTATTTCGAATGCATATAATTATTAAACTTTAAGACATACGAATATGAAACTTTACACACACATTTACGCACCTCTTAAGTTCAGATTACAGATGTTCAATATGTCCTCCATCAGCGACACAAACAATATCACACCGATACTCAAATTCCTCCCATACTCAGGCAAGCATGTCCTTCGTCACTGATGTTATGGCAGTACAGATCCGGTTCTTTAACTCTTCTAGTGGGAGTGGTGGTACATAAACGTTGTCTTTAACGAAACCCCACAGGAAGAAGTCACAGGACGTCAAATCCCGTGAATGTGGAACCCAGCTGAGACATACTAAGTCGCCAGCTCCTTGACGACCAATCCAACGGTTCGGTAGAGTTTCATTCAGATATTCACGCACTTGACGACTTCAGTGAGGGGGTGCCCCGTCTTGTTAAAAAATGAAGTTGTCTTCGTGCAGCCTCGGAAACAACCAGTTTTGTAACATAGCGAGATACTGCTGACCGTTAACCGTGTTTCCATCAAAGAAAAATGGGCCGTAAGCAGATGATCGGGATATCGCACAAAATACATTGGTTTTAGGCTAATCTCGTACATATTCAATGGCTGCATGTGGGTTCTGTAGACCCCAAATTTGAACATTGTGTTTGTTTACCAGACTACTAACATCGAAAGTCGCTTCATCACTGAACGCGATGCGTTGCGCGAAAGTGTTACCATTGTCAATAGCATCATAATTCTCGTTACAAAATAAAATGCCACGCGTTTCCGTTTATCATCAAGACGCAGAGCTTGTAACAACAGCATGCAATATCCGGTGATAGTGGAGCCCAGTTGAGACATACTAAGTCGCCAGCTCCTTGACGACCAATCTAACGGTTCGATAGAGTTTCATTCAAATATTTACGTCTCAAAACACGCCAAACTGTTGTTGTAGGCAGTTGTTACTCCCCACTGGCACGACGAGTTGATTTTGAAGAATTACGTTGGAAGGCAGTTTGAATTCGTGCAACATTTTCTTCAGAAACATGAGGGCAGCCAGGACTCTTTCTTTACATACACATCCTGTATCTATAAACTGTCGTTACCATCTACGAATGTTCCACCCATTCGGAGGATCAATTTGGTAGCTCAACCTGAAACGTCTTTACACTGTAATCACGGAATTGCACTTCGCAAACTCGAGAACACAAAATGATTTCTGCTGCGGAGTACCCATTTTAAACATATGACGGTTACCAAGAAAAACAGAAGACAACTGACATCTAGCGGATATTAAATATACTAGACTATGTATTCGTTTCTCCAATAGCCAAGCCGAGTCGCAGCGATCGAATTGAAACACGCTCTATTTCAAAGCAATTTCAAAACTGAACGAATGCTATCCCATCCACCCCCAATTTTATTTCTGCCGTAAATTGTTTACATGAAATATAGGAAATTATTATTAGTTTCATTAATTTCAAACCCTAATCATTAAGACACATATCTTCAATAGGGGATACAATATATATATATATATATATATATATATATATATATATATATATATATATATATATTTATAGAACACTATTGATGCACGCGAATAGTTTATGATGATTATTATGTGGACATGAGAAGTAACTTGAAGGACTATAAAATTACTTCTCATTACTATTCCTTCTTAAGTCACTCAACCTTATATTTTATAGCATTAATAATATAGTAATTATTAATTTATTAATTTTTTAGTAATTTTTAACTTTATTCATCTTATCTCATCTTTTATGTGGGCGGAGAAAATTATGAACTTTGTCATCTGACAGCATAAACTCTATATTTTAAGGTGTAATATAAAAATTTCTAGTCAATTTAAAGTGCTTTTTTCTATAATTTTTTCTAAAATCTTAACAAACAGGCAATTATTTACATTTATATTATATATTTAAAGTATATCCGCGTATATGAAAAGATATTAAAACTAGAAATGAGTAATTAAAGATACCACGAATTTTGTGAAATTTTCGCAAAATATTTATCAGGCCATTACATATTGATTTATCTTCCGCAGAAGGAGTTTCACCCTTACTGTCGGAACATAACGAGACTGTGTTGCAGTTAGAAACAGCGTGCTTTTAATTAAATAAAGCTTTCAACTGATACATGATTCGAAACCGATTTGGCCTTTCGCCAAATGTACTAGAATCACTGTGGTGGTTAGCATTTTTCGAATTGTTAACAACGTGTTCAAGCAATTTTTCGGCTAATGGCGAAAGAATGTATCACAAATACAAATTCACCTTTATTGTAAAAATTGAAATACAAAAACCCTTATCCTATTTACATCTGACAAATGATTCGATAGTTTTCCAACTTATATATGTTACAGTGTGTATCAGCCAAATGGAATAAATTCGATAATAATTAAATGGAAGGGTGTTCGAAAAAACGCTCGGACACGTCGATTGGGATTTTTAGTTGCGTATTGTTTTAAATAAAAAGTTTATATACAGGGTGTGTCATGTAAAAGTGGTCAATACCAACTTTCTTATTTTAAATGCAACACCCTGTCACATATTAAATTTTTGGATTCTTTAGAAAATTCCAGACATATTTCATGTACAATGTCCTATACCTATCTTCGACTGTTTCGGAAATATAAAATGTTTTCAGATTAATTTGAAAAATTTTTGATAATGTAAAAAATAACAAGAAAAACATTAATGTTACTGTAGGAGATGTTCAAAATGTTCGCCGCAAACGTCTTGACAACATCCTAATCTTAAATAAAAATTTTTTCTAACGTTGCTCAACATCTCAGGTGTGACCGATCTAATCGCAACTATTGTTCGCTTTCTTAAGTCAGCTAAGTCGAGGGGTTTAGTTTTGTATACTATACTCTTGACATATCCCCATAAGAAGAAGTCTAATGGCGTTAGATCAGGGGATCGTGCTGGCCATTCCATCGATCCTCGCCTACCTATCCACCGATTCGGGAATATTTGGTTGAGGTACTGCCTGACATTGACTTGGTAATGGGGTGGTGCACCATCTTGCTGGAACCACATCGTATTTGCTGGAACTTGTGGGTTTGCTAGATCAGGATATAAGTTTGTCAAAGCTGGCACGAGATTATTATTAGTTTGTGCGCAGTAGAACAGAACAAACCTCCATTTTTAATAAATAAAAATTTCAACTGAAACAAACTTAGAGTACTAATTGATAACAGATAACATTTAAATATCTCGCTTAAAACCGAAAAAAGATAGACAATGCAGTACTTGCCAAGCTACCCTTGAAGTGAAGAAAACTATTAATACACATATTTTGCTAGCTTCGTTAGATTAAAAGGTAGATAGCAAACACTATGCACATAAAAGACAGTATTTTTTAAGCAGTCTAAAATTTACAGAAGCTACAGAATATTTTTAGAAAGCAGTTAAGAAAGTGTGCAGACGACTTGAAGCCTATAGTAATACAATTCAAATAGATGAAAGAGAGTAGGCAACAAATAATCTTGTATGTAAACACCTAAAAATGCTGCTTCTGGGTTTCCGGGCTGGAACCGCGTCACTAGTATATCTGCCGACGTTTCGTACCCATTTGTATGGGATATCTTCAGGGCAAGATGTATATAAAAGTACTACTGCACTGAAACTGATCAATATGTATTTGTTTAATATCATGTTATCTACTATGACAATCTAGGAAAGTTTTGTAATACAGCTTTGTTTATTTAATTTTTCAAAGTAATTTCCTCTACACTCAATGCACCTCTCCATACTCCAAAACCAATCTTTAAACCAGTTCTGCCAAGTTTCACACGCTCGTTCACATGCGGTAACAGTGCGAAGTCGCAGGGAGCAAGATCATAGGGAGGGTGCTCAAGAAGTTTCAATCCTGCCCGTAAAACTGCAGGTTCTTCATAGATCCAATGGCTTTAGGCCATTTGAATAATACAGCTATCATTTTCTTCTTTATAGATCGGAAGCAGCCAAGTGTCGTCACCTGTCACGATATTTACATACCGAGATTGTTCCTTAATAAACTTTGTCATCTGCTTGCTTCTGGGCTTCCGGGCTGGAACCGCATGGACCACGACCGCGGTTCCAGCCCGTAAACCCAAGTCTACGTACCAAATTAACCTAAAAATGCTTTTTAACCATTTTTTCCTAATCTACAAGCAAACAAAATCAAGAAAATTTTAGATAATTATAATGGATCCACTATTAGATGTACAACTCGTACTTAATTAAAATAAGATTAAACACAAAAAAGTCTCTGTATATTATCGCATTATAGCAAAAATATTTAAGAAATTATCCCGGAATACGCTAAAATTTTAGCAATTATATTAAAACCATGTGTAAGGTTACACTTTTTACGAATATTGACAGTCTTAATTCTCAGTCTCAATTACTTAATTACAAATTTCTACTGTTTTTCAAAGGAAACGAGTTAATAATTGAATTACCCATAAAATTGATTAGTGGTATTTCTAGACATAACCCAAGTCTTCGACAAAAAATATTCCACTATTCAAACTAATAAAGGTACTAACTACCTTTAAATTATTATTGTCTTCTAAAGTTTTAGTTTGTCGGTTGTTATTTCATTGAAAAACCCAACCGCTGTGTATTATTGCTATTCAAAATTAGAGTTAAAAGTTTGACATAATAAAATTGTTGTTTTGTACTAGAGTATGAGACTAAAATGCAGCAAAATTTTATTTCAAATTTACGAAATTTAACAAGAAAACATCTTAATTCGAATACATATCTGTGAAAACTAATATCTACTAATATCTTAAAGTGAATATACAAAGGGTACTAGGAAAGTTTTGCAATACAGCTTTGTTTATTTAATTTTTTCAAAGTAATTTTCTCTCCACTTAATACACCTCTCCATCCTTCGAAACCAATCATTAAACCAGTTCTGCCAAGTTTCACTAGGGAGTAAAGCACAGTCGTTGTCCCAAGCCCGCAGAAGGTCCTCATCGCAGGAAAACCACCTAACTTTTAGCTTCATTTTCACATGCGGGATCAGTGCAAAGTCGCAGGAAGCAAGATCTGGACTGTAGGGAGGGTCAAATATTCGGTGCAGACTTTGGCGCGGTGAGCTGGAGCATCATCGTGATGGAGGAACCAGGTGTCCATTCTTGACTTGACGGCAGGTTCTTCATAGATGCAATGACTTTAGGCAAGCACTGTTCAGTATACCACTTAGCTGTGACTGTCCTCTGTGTGTCCAAGACGACGCGTTCCGCATTTCCACTCGATTTAAAAAATACAGCTATCATTTTCTTCTTTACAGATCGGGATTTTCTGACAACTCCCGGTGTCATTTTGTTTTGAGCTCTGGTCGGCACATCGTAATAGTACAGCCAAGTCTCGCCACCTGTCACGATGTTGTTCATATACCGAGATTGTCCCTTATTAAACTTTTTTAGCATCTCCTGGCACCAAGTCACACGTCGTGTCATCTGCTCTTCAGTCAGTCGATGCGGCACCCAGAGAGAACAACATTTCTTCACGTCCAAATGATCATGCACAATCGAACGAATTGCTGGTGCATTTAGGCCTGAAGTACCCTCTATTTGTTGGTAGGTCAGTCGCCTGTCCTCGCCAAGCATTTTTCTCACAGTAGTAACGTTTTCCTCCTCAGCATCCTCCACAGTTAAATTTCCCCTTTGGAATTCTCTATACGACCTAAATATCGTTGCGCGATGTGGACAAACATCACCTAGTGCAAGAGTCATTTCTTCGAAGCATTGATCTATGTTCAAACCACGCACGAAATTATAACGCAAAACTGCCCTTATCTTATTTCGTGACCGCGATGCCATCGCAAGCACTTTACACTCTCACTGCTAATGAATAACTGAGCCTATCGACATGGCGCGGCGGCTACTATGCATGTGTGAACATATCTTAACATGCTGCAACAAGCAGCTTCCTACAATTCATTGTAGCGTCATATTGCAAAGCTTTCCTAGTACCCTTTGTATTTATTTGTATTTGGAAAGAATATAAAGAAAGCTGCGTTTTTTATAAAACCTATCATTTTTCGATTAAAAAGCGGAATTAGTTTCAAGCCATTAAAAAGCAAGGATTGAAAAAGAGAACATACGTTCTGCACAAACTTGTTTCCTCTACTGCAAAGACTGATGCTTGTTTGTAATATAAAAATGTCCACTACATATAAACAAAGAAAAAATGTATATATGGAATTAGACCAGTTACGAATTACCCATACAGTACTTACCTGCACTGTATATCAAATATTTTATTTTTTGAAATGCTCAAACAACCACAACTCGGTAAACAAATCAAATATGTGTAGTTTAAAAATTATAAAACATATATTTTAGTTTTTTACAAAATGATTTTATATATATTTTATAAATTTCCTAAATTCATTACAAAAATTGAAATTATGTTTATTGAGTAACAGTCAAATCGTTTATATATTTCAAGAAATAAATGCTATTAATATGCGAACATATAGGTACTTCGTATTACTAAAACACATTATTATTTCCAGATGCCTCCGTAAATAATCAACGTTACATCTTAGAAACCTTAAGCATGACTACCGTTACTGAAAGACAGGTGATCAAGGAAATAGAGAACAAGAAACCTTGCTTACCACCAAATATTCAACCAGGCGGTTCCCCGATCAGTGGAATTTTGAAGGGTGGAAGACTGTGGAAACAACCCGGGGCTGAAATTAATAATCAACTCAAGGTGTCTGATCTTCAACAGGTGGGTCAATTTAACTTGTAGAATCATATAAACATTGGCATGTTGTGATACATCATTATGCATGTTTTAAATTCCGTATACAGAACCTAAAAAATAAGATAAAAATTTTTGATAAATATATTAGAAATAGAATTACTAGACGTATTCTTGATAAATTATGCCATCAATATGTAATACAATATATATATATATAATCTTTTATAGTTTAGAAACTTCATTTATATTTTTTCGATAAAACCTTCCAAAATATATTTTTGATGCATTACTTTGAAAATTAATGGCATCTGAGTGAAGAAAATATAGAAAGTAGACATCTTTAATAATGTGGTAAATTTTGAATTTATTTTATGAAGTATATATTGAGTTGCAAAAATGACGATGTATTTTTTCTGTTTTTCATAGGTAATTTATTAATATTTAAAATATCATTGAACTATACGTTATCCGTCTTTATTGATGTACTTATTTATTTATTATATTTTAATTGGAATTGTTATATTATAATATAACAATTCCAATTATACAACAAAAATTGAAAGATACATAATAACTAATATACATACAATTAAACGACATTATAGGACATTATGGGAAATAAAAGGTAAAAGGTAGAAGGACGAGTAAAAAATTGCGGCGGTACTAGAATATTAAACAAGGATAAAAGCTCTGGACAATCAACATCATTTTGAAGAAGTTTATAAAGAAAGCTGATTCCAATAAAGAAGTGCCCAAAGGAGAGGGACAACGTTCCAAAACGAGAAAGAAGGAAGAGGTGATTATAGCACCTGGAAGGATAATCACCATTTAGCTTAAACCATAAAAACTTCTCTAGATTAACTCTATTTAACGTTTTTATACCTAGAAATGGTACCAAATCAAGCATGCATATTCCATTTTCGATGTAATTGACATGAAATATAGTTTTAGCTCTATGAAACTGCAGAAGAATACGGTGTCGAAAGGTAGCTGTCGCAAAACACTTACTAAGGTCTATTGCCAAGTGAAGTGCCTTGGAAAATTCTGTGTATATGGCATAACTTAAACCCTGTTATCCAGCACATTAGCAACAAACCACTGACAGGTTTGAACCAGTTACTTGCTTTTCCATAAAATCATGCAGAAGATATCATAACTTTAATCAGTAGATAGACTTTTGATTATAATGCGATTTCGAAAATTTTGGCAAAGTTGCACAGAATAGCAATTGGGTGACAATCGGTTATATCCGAAGAAACCGATTTTAAAAACAAAAATAATGTTGATCTTTTTCCAGATAGTAGGAAAGGTCGATGTTGAAAGCGCTAAATTAAATATTCTTACTAAAGAGGCATCAAGTACATTTCTATAATATCTCGTTAAAAAGTTTTCTAATATTGTGGAGTACGTTTTTTTTTTTCGGGAAACTGCTGTAAATGAATATTTAAGCAATTGTCTGATATGCATTCGGTCCGCCGAAGGAACAGGATACAGCGTAAACACTTTTAAAGTAGTCGGCTCCTACATATTAACTCCATTCTCCCAGGAATAGGGCTTCTCCTCTTTCTCTCTCCAATGAAAGATCAAAATTGCCGTGGTTAGTTTCAGTTTTCAGAATATAGGTTAGAGACAGTTCTTAGTTGCTTGAACAATATTAATAATTCAAAGCGTTTGATCTGTTTATAATGCTCGAAGTATTTATATTTTTATTTTAGGCTGAAATAATTTCCGGAATGTACCACTTGTGACACTTGGAAGTGGTTAGCATAGGAAGAAACATGTTTTTCAAAGACAGAATATAGTGCATTACAGAAAATATTATATATGGCATCTGAGACGATCTTCATAAAGTCCCTATTAATGTTAAGAAGAGCGTCCACAATTGAAGAAGAGTTAGCTTTGCAAATGATTTACTGCTATTCGTTGAAAAGTTGATCGACGTGTCTGCTATAATAGAGTTGATAATTAGGGCAGAACGAAAATGGTTCTCTGAAACTAATGACGAATCACCACGTATAATAACGCAGGCCAACTCCAAAAGTTTGCCGTTCGTAAGTAATTATACAGCTATATTGCTTGAAATTCCACATATCCATAAATGATGCAATTACTGCAGATTTAGTATAATTCGCATCATTGTTAACAAACCGTGAGTAATGAAAGTCACCAACAACGATCAAATTAGAAAGGCTAGAAGCTACTTCTTCAAATGCATAAAAGAATGATTCGAAATAACTAATTGTAGAAGTAGGCGATGTATGTATACAAAATAGTAATAGATAGATAGATTTTACTTTTCCTTAGTGTTGCACACGCAACAGAATATGTTAACATGTTACAAACAACATTAAAATAATAAATAACATGGGAAAATGAAATGTTTATATCAACAATATTAATACACGGAAACTCACTAAAAGTAGTTGACAAATTTAAACTATAAAAGTTCAAAGAATTTTGGCACGCCAGTAGAGCTCTACCACCACGTGACAGTTGCGATTCCTCAATCTGGCAATCACATCGGATAACGGTCTAAGTCATCTTATAGTTCCTCGTTAATGCAAGGAAGTATCTCCGCACGGCGAAAAACAAGATGCTGATTTATAGCCTCATTTCCAGAGAATATTATACCACCTAAGAAGTTTTGACAATGACGAAACAAGTGGAAGTCTGAAAATGCAAAGGCCCAGCGAGTATAGTGGATGTGGTAGTACATCCCTAAGAAGATACAACAATTTTTGACGGGTGACCAAATTTGCGTTTCTTCTAATGTTACTGTAATAAAATACCACTCCTTCACGATTAATAAATTCTGGACGTATCTGGATATAGATCCGTTTCCAATTGCTGATATTACATACTTGAAAATGACACCTCTTAAATCCCAGTAAAAGGCGAGAGCATTACCTTTCTTTAATGAAGGTCTGCTTTCGATGGTGTTTGAGACGAATCTTCATGTCGAGACCAAGACTATTTTCGCACTACATCATTGTCATTATGAACTTCAATGGGCCTTCCTGTTGTTAAGATTAAAATGACCAGCATAGCATTTTGTAAACCATCATTGCCATTGACGTTCTTGTTTTTTAATATATAAGTTAAGTAAATTGTTTAGTTTCGGGTGTACTGTAGTGTATCCAAGTTTCATCGCAAGTAACAAATCGCCTACAAAAATCAACCGGATTCCGCTTATAAAGGTCCAAACACTCATTGGAAATGTGCAAACGAGTGAACTTTTGATCAGTCGTAACCAATCGCGGCACCCATCTTGCCGAAAGCATGGAAAGGCCCAATTTTTTCGTTAAAATGTGGTGTACGCGTTCTGTTGAAATGTTTACCATGTTTGCTATCTCTCTCACTTTGAGTCGTCGATCTTGCGTAATAATATTATGGATTTTTATAATCATTTCCTTAGAAGTCACAATTTTGGGTGCTCCAGAGGGCGCTTCATCAACACAGCTTGCTTTACCACGTTTAAATTCATTTACCCATCTACTTATTGTGGCGGATGATGGAGCAGATTCACCTAATATTTCCCGTAACTCATCTTTTATTTCGGTAGCTTTCATACCCTTAATTACGAAGTATTTAATCACCGCACGATACTCTGCTTTTTCCATTTTAACAAAACGACGTGTTGCTTCTTTTTCAATCATCTGTCAAAAATAAACTAATCAACCGATTTATCTAAATATCGGAATGTAAACATATAAATAGGCAACCTAAATTACAGTACATTTGTTTTACCAATTAGAGCGCCACCTATGTGTCATTCTCACTACTTGTCAAACTATCCTCGTACAGTAACTTGCCAACTATATGCTAGTCCTAACAGGCAAGAACGTATCTATGAAATATTGTAAACACATAGCTAAAAATTTGTTATCAAAATTTCATATGCCTAAAGTCAATAAATACCACATTGAATAAGAACGCGTTATAGCAGACTGACTTGATCCATTTATAAGTATATCTAGTATTAGCAACATTGACAACAAAGAAATTTGTTGTATTATTTAAATTAGGTGATGTAAAAAAAATACATTATTTAAGTATTATTAATTAAATAATACACAAATATTGTTGGTGTTCCACTATTATGGTACTGCTGTGACTAACAGCGGAAATTTTTAAGAATTTACGGAATACGTTACCGTTTTTATTATTACTAACACGTCCGGATCAAATTATATTTTTAGCATAGTAAAAGAATCAGCTATATAAATTCGAATATTCATTAGCTTCTGATAACATGTATTTTATTCAATTTCGTCCACTAATTTTTCGAAAAAATATATACATTAAGTGTATTTTGAATTTGAACAAATTTATACTAATTTCGATAAATTTGTATAATGAATTACATTTACTATGTAAATATACATACCAAAAAAAGTTTACCAATAAGAAGCGAATTCTCTGAGTGCACTTTCAGATCAATTTACAGAATAATCGAAAAGAACGTAAGTGCTAAATTTAAGGTATTCGTTCTACTAATAAATATACTACAAGATGAGTAAATAAATTTTGGCAAATGTTTATTTCTGAATTCTTAAAAATATTGAGGTGTAAGCTACTCAGAACAGACATATGTACACTTCTGACATTAGTATTTTCTCAAACCGCTAACAATCTGTTTCGAAATCTCTATTAAGAATGAAGATAAATTTTTCTAATATACTTTTAGCTTGCAGATGAAATAAATTATATGAATCGGAACAAGAAATCCATATTTCTGCAGTCCTTAACAAACCTAGACACCAATCTTTTTTATTTTACTTATTATAAAATAAATACACTATCGCTCATAAGTATTTGGTCACTCGCAAATTGTAACAAAAATAAAAATTGAAATACTAATATCTTTTTAAAAAAAGTAAAAATTGAAATTCATTTAAACCGAATATGCTCCATTATTATCGACAATGTTTCGCCATTTTTTTGGTAGATCCATGATCCCATCGGTGAAAAACTTCTGTGGTTTCTGGTCGAAAAACTGGATCAAGTAGTTTTCACAGGCTTCTTTTGAAACCAACTATTCCATTGAGAGAGTTCTGTAGAGATTTACAGATGATAGTCAATGCTATATCCGGACTGTAAGGTGGGTGCATCAAAACTTCCCAACCAAACTCTCTCAATTTTTGACGGGTCATCAAAGAAGTGTGTGGTCGGGCGTTGTCATGATGGAAGACAACACCTTTCCTATTAATGGGCCGTTTTCTCAATCGCCTGGCGTAATCTCTCTTTGTGCACAGTAGAGTTGAGAAACAAACGTCTGACCAGTTGGAAGTAGCTCGTAGTGGACTGCACCATACACACAGCATCACTTTTTTTGGCGTCAATGTTGGCCGAACGCTTGTGACGGCTCACCCTTTCCACGATCTTTTACGCTTCCGATTTTACGTAATCCATTTTTCATCTCCGGTTATTAAACGTTTCAGAAACGGCTCGATTTCATTCCGTTTCAGCAGCGCATCGCAGATGTTAATTCGGTTCATGTTTTTCACGCTCAACTGGAACCCATACGTCAAGCTTTTTTTTGTAACCAGCTTTGTGTAAATGGTTCAAAACAGTTTTGTGGTCAATGCCTAGCTCCATGCCAATATCGACACTGCTGATATGCTTATCTTGTTGGACTTTTTCAAGAATTTCATCAGATTTTTCAGTGATTGGACGACCGGAGCGTGACTCATCTTTCACATTGAAATTTCCAGAACGAAAGCGAGCGAACCATTTCCGCGCAACAGATTTCGATAAAGTACCTTCACCGTACACAGCACAAATTTTATCACAAGCCTGCGCAGCGTTCTTCCCCTTATCATAATAATATTGCAGAATATAGCGAAATTTCTCATTATTCTTCTCCATTTTCAAGTGCGAATAACTTTCCAACCACTGCACCGATTACAATGTTTCTACGCACAAACTAGCGTTCGGAAGGTCATCTAAAAAACGAGCCGTCGGTGGTGTCGCTGTGACTTGTTGTTCTTTAGTTATCGGCAACCAATGCCATCTATCGGGAAAAACGCCACGAACTTTTTCCCAGACCCAATATTTACATATATGAAAAATGTATATTTTTACATCTAAAATAAATTATATATTTATCTAAATTTTAGACTCGTGTATGCCCTCCTTTATTTTTAATCGCTGCAGCATACAACCGAGGTACCCTTTCAGGTTTTATTTTACCCCATGCCTCTTGCAGGTTCTTCCACATATTAACAGCAGATGTGGAGGGCCGATTTTCTCACCTATCGGTCAAGTTCTTCCCACAGCAATGGGATTTAAATCACGCCATAACTTTTATGGTTCCCTCGATCTCCAATTTCTGCAAATATTCCCGGCAAAGTTTGGAAATGTGTTTCGGGTCATTATCTTGTTGGTAGATAAAATTTTGACCCGAAATTTTAATTCCAGAGGGGATTGCGTTTTCCTCTAATATGCGCTTATACTGTTCTTTTTTTAAGTATATCTTCGATTTTTACGAGATCGCCCACATTTCATCCAGAAAAGCAACCCCACATTATGACTGAACCTCCACCCTGTTTAACAGTAGGGGCTATGCATTCTTCCCGGACACCCAGAGACCTCACGAAAATACGTCTTCGTGAACCGAAAATTTCGAATTTGGATTCGTCGGTCCACAATACTTTATTCCAGTCTTCTATGGTCCAATTTTGGTGATCGCGTGTCCAGTTTAAAAGTTTTTGCTTGCATAGAAGCGGCTTCCGCATTGCAATTCGTCCACGAAAACCGGCTTCTTTTAATCGCTGTTTAACTGTGGAAACAGTTATGAGTTTTCGACGAACAGCATTTATTTCTGCTATGACTTCTTGTTGTTTTTCGTCTATTTCTCTTGCTTGATAACATCATTGTAAGATCTTCTACTCAACACACTTCCACATTCGCGATGCTTTTTGATGATATAACTCACGGTGGACTGATTTAATTTAAGTTCTGTGGCAATTTCGCGGTTGCTTTTGCCAGTTTTATGTTATGCGATTATAAACGATCGTGTTTCTACACTCAATTCTTTCCGTTTAGAAAATTTCTAACCGATTGAACTTTTTCGAAACACACGATATTATCACTATGAGCACCTCACAAAAACTAACTGCAATTTTGCCAAAATACCCAAGTATAAATACTTAATAGTTTACAGTAACACCCTACCGTAAAATAAAATCATAACAATCGAAAATTTCAAAGAATTGAGAGATCTAATCCTTTACGTGCAATTATTCTACCTGTAGTTTTATTAGGGTATTATTATTCATTGTGAATAATAGGGTAATCGCATAATTATTTTTGAATAAGCTTTTATAGATTTTAATGTTTACAATGAAACTATTTCCTACTACAGAAATAAATTTTGTAATTAGAACTTTGCAATAGAAACTGTAATGAAACAAGGGCGACCAAATACTTATGAGCGATATTGTATATACTTCAATTGTGTGACCTAAATATATTTATTAAAAATGATTATATATTAAATAAATATTTATAGTTTATAATACCTATTATTATCTATGATGTAAATGAATAAATTTTAGGTAGCGGACTCTAGTGTTACATCAGACGAGGAAAGCGGAAGCAGAAGGTCAGTACGTTTCATTGAATCGAAAGAAAATAGCCAAAGAGATGTTTGCGATGGAGCACCTGATAAAAACGCTGGTGAAGAAACGAAACCTACTGAAAGTGAATCGAGCAAAACTCAACAACAGGAACCGCAAATACAAAATGCTCTTAATATTTCAGCATCTCCGGAATCTACCGAAATGATGTTAACGTTTAAGTTAGGCAATCATGTTCTCATATCTAACAATAGTCTGAAACCAAACTCCGCTGTTCGGCAATTATTTCCTTGTACAAAACCTTTAAGTGGAAAGATCAGTGATGAGGATTCATCTTCAGTTCACCAGTATCTTGTTACCGCTGAATCTCTAAGGGCTTTCGAAGAAGCGAAGCGATCAAAACTTCCTCAAATTATTCAAAGCGGTGAAACCGATGATTCGATTAGGTAAGTTACTTTCTCGTTTATATTATAGCTTCAAATAAATCAAATCTTAAGCAGACTTTTGCACTTAAAATAGCATATCATAACTTTATTAGTAGAAAATGATTACGTCTACGTATTCTGAGAATTTTGGTTTCTAAATTTTTAAATCTGTGTCTACATACGCATCCAATAATGTGTCATTTTGGATTTGGATTTCGAATGAAAAGTTTTCTTTGCCACAATTTTTAATGAAGGTGATATTTCTTAAGCTCTTGTTCTACCAAAAATTCCTCACCCGCTTCTTAGCACTAATAATTATTATATACAAAGGGTACTAGGAAAATTTTGCAATATGACGCAACAATGAATCGTAGGAAGCTGCTTGTTGCTGCATGTTGAGACATGTTCATACGTGCATAGTAGCCGCCGCGCCATGTCGATGGGTTCAGTTATTCATTAACAGTGAGAATGTAAAGTGCTTGCGATGGCATCGTGGTCACGAAATGAGATAAGGACAGTTTTGCGTTGTAATTTCGTGCGTGGTTTAAACATAGATCAGTGCTTCGAAGAAATGACTCTTGCACTAGGTGATGTTTGTCCATATCGCACAACGATATGGTGGTATAGAGAATTCCAAAGGGCAAATTTAACTGTGGATGATGCTGAGAGGCGGAGGAAAACGTTACTACTGCGAGGAAAATGCTTGGCGGGGACAGGCGAGTCACCTACCAACAGATAGAGGGTACTTCAGGCCTAAATGCACCAGCAATTCGTTCGATTCTGTATGAAACGTTGTTCTCTTTGTGTGCCGCATCGACTGACTGAAGAGCAGATGACATAACGTGTGGCTTGATGCCGAGAGATGGTAAAAAAGTTTAATAAGGGACAATCTCAGTATGTGAACAACATCGTGACAGGTGACGAGACTTGGCTGTACTATTACGATGTGCCGACCAAAGCTCAAAACAAAGTTTGGGTTCTAGATGATGAGGACATACCCGTAGTCGTCAGAAAATCCCGGTCTGTAAAGAAGAAAATGATAGCTGTATATTTCAAATCGAGTGGAATTCTGGAACGCGTCGTTTTGGACACATAGAAGACAGTCACAGCTAAGTGGTGTACTGAACAGTGCCTGCCTAAAGTCATTGGATCTATGAAGAACCTGCGGCCAAAGTCAAGAATAGAGACCTGGTTCCTCCATCACGATAATGCTCCAGCTCACCGCGCCAAAGCCTGCACCGAATATTTGACCACGACAGGAATGAAACTTTTCGAGTACCCTTCCCACAGTCCAGATCTAGCTCCCTGCGACTTTGCACAGTTATCGCATGTGAAAATGAAGCTAAAAGGGAGGCGATTATCCAGTGATGAGGACCTTTTGCGCGCTTGGGACAACGGGTGTGCTTTTTACTCCCTAGTGAAGCTTGGCAAAACCTGTTTAAAGATTGGTTTCGGAGGATGGAGAGGTATATTGAGTGTAGAGGAAATTACTTTGAAAAAATGAAATAAACAAAGCTGTATTGCAAAACTTTCCTAGTACTCTTTGTAGAATCAGTCATCGTCCCACTAATTTGTTTTCTGTACAATTTGTACAATTATGTCGTAATCCTCTTACCTAACGATGAATGACTCGTTAATACTTTTGTTGATATCATTTATTCTAAATTCTGAATTTTTACACGTCTGTTATTTTTGTAATCGATACAACAATCTGTTTAAATGCTTCAGACCAACATTCAATCCGAATATAAATCGAAGCATTTTCTTTCACTCTTTTCTTCAACATTAAGTACCCCACTTTCACAATTGTAACAATAATTCAGTTTGTGGAATGTCAAACGTTTAAGTTCTTTTCTATTTCCTGTTTCAAAGTATTCGCGTATTACCTTGCTAAATTTAAATATAATTGTAATTTTCAGGAGAGCCATAGAGCGCAATACGTTGAGGCGTTCTTTAATTCGTTACGAACCTAAAAGTAGAAAACCTATACAAAAGACTGATAATTCACTAGTTGAAAGAATAAAACAACTCACTTGTAATGTTGAAGAAGATCTAAATCAACAAAGCGATGAAATTTCACAAAGAGCTAGTCCGCCTGGCGAAGAAGCCAGAAACTCACCGGAGGTAGTAGTTGGTAATAATAAAAGTCAGGACAAAAGTTTCTCGCCGTCCTCTTCCTCAACAACAAGTTCCAATTCATCCTCGATGTCTTCCACGTGCAGAAAGTTCACAGATCTATTTGCTAAACGCGAAAAAACACCGGATATACAAAATGTAAACGAACAGATGAGAAGTAATCAATCTATGTTAGCACCTGATTTAGGTAATGGTCCCCAAGAAGTAGTAGAATCTTCAATATCTAGTATTGTTAAAAATAATTCTGGGGAAACCAAAAAACAATTCTTGTCTACTTTAGCACCGCTAACTGCTTGCGTTAGTGGAATTGGACCGACTGATGATTATTATCATATGAACAATCACAATACTGGCGATAGAACGTCTATCGCTAGCTCGGTTGGTACCGAGTATAGTTTAGAAGATATTGATGAAGTTTTAAGAAAAGATGAAGAAGAATCGAAAAAAATTGCACCCGATGTTTTGGCGGGAACTCCTTCAGCATCCGAATCTGGCGACGAGTTGGCGATGTTCGTCCAACAAGACGCAGGACGTATAGAAAGAATTAAAAAAAAGTAAGTAATTTGCTTAGGCTTTCTAAAATTAATAAGGGTCGTAGTATTATTGAAACTACAATTTTAAACATCTAGCGAGGAAAATGATTTTTTAACGATTTTTTAGAGAGAAAATGTACATATAATCTACAAATACACGGATATTTAATACAAATTTTGCCAATGATTATGTATTTAATATATCGCCACATTTTTTTTTCTAAATTTACATTATCTAATCGTCCGTAATCGCCTTTTCGTTTTAATGAGTGCTGTATGAAGAAAATTCATGAATTATTACTCTCAACGTTGAAGAAAACAATTGAAACTTTTTGTTAGTACCCACAAAGGATTTCAATGCCTTTTAACAAAACTCTTGTTTTATCTTATCAGCCACATATTTGCAATACAGAATCACCATACATATTAGTCGTAATGGTATGAATTTCTTTAGGCAATGAATATTTTTGAAAAGATGACAGTCTTCATTTAAATTTGACTTATTTTTGAATAAATACAAATACGATCACAGATTAAAATCAATAAATCTTGAACGGAATCACAGCAGAGTAGTGTCAATAAATTACAGCTCTACAGTTGTCGGTTGAAGCCTATTATATTAGGGACAACAACTCGTGATCTCTTTTGTAAGAGTGATAAAAATGTGTCTTATTAAGTACGTCTACTTTTAAAAATATTTATTATTTTACAGATATCAGCCTGAAGCAACTGAAGAAGATGACGAACATGATGATTATGGCTTTAACAGACGACCCAGCGTACGCGGTATTAAACCAAGGTTCGGATCAACAACTGAAATTCTTCAACAAATACAAAATCAGATGCAACCACCCAATAATACTCCACCACGCAATCACGTAGCTTGGCCATACTATTCAGAAACTAATTTAACTGCCACGGATAATACTAAAATCCGCAACATCAATCAAAATCTACCCCCATATCCATATCCTCCCGTATCTTCCGAAGATAATATAAAAAGGACGTACGCTTCTCATCAATATAGGCCTAATTCTTACATAGAAGAGAATATATACCAAAATTGTGCCAATCAGCGGTGTTCTCAATCGAATTATAGGACAAACATGAATTACTACCCGACTGTTATGAGAGTTGATGCGGGATATAGTGACTATTACACTTCTTTAACGAGAAATAGAAGCGGAAGACCTCAGTCCCCACCACCGCAAGAAGTATCCAAAAACTATCACCAAACCATGGTATACATCCCGTATAATCATATCGAGGGATACCACCCCATGTCTCCTAATGCCTGTTATTCTTCCACTAATGATCCATGTTACGCTCGTGTAGCAAGTCAAAATCAAATTAATAAACGCTATTTGGATCCGACTTACCAGCAACGACTTAGTCAACCTGTAGATGATCATTATCAGAAAACTATCTTGCGGTCCAGTTATCCGACCGCTAATCATTTGGTATCATCCAGAAGTGAAAGTCCTCTACCTGGACAATTTTCGACAGCTAGATCTACCCAAACTCCCACTGCGCATATATCAGCCTGTTCTTATTATCCAGCAAGGTACAGGCCTATGATAGGGCCAGTTAATGCAATACCACCAAACGGCCTAATATGGCAAGGAGAAGGTAATTACATTAGTAAAATTAATAGGCCCAGTTTCCCGCGATATCCACCTTCGGATAGTATTTCACTAACAGATTCCGATAGTCAACACAGCGGCCAAATGCCTAATGGGTATAGGCAATCTATGGAACCTTGTTACAATGTGCAAAAAGATTCTATGCCTAATTCGCCAACGAAACCTAGATTTATCGAAAGAGGTGTTCCAGAAGGAGCCGCCAGTGTTTCGCCGCAAGATAGTGTAAATGCACCTCAAAATACTAGCACTATGACATCTCCTACATCACCACAAAATCCACCGCCGCCACCCGCAACCAAGCCTTTGTTCTATGCAATGAACGTTTGACCGAATGAATAGTTAAACATTAGGGTGAAAATTTGTCTGCCGGTTACTAATCGGCCAAGAAATGAGAGTTGCCAAACTGATAACGGAACTGGTTAATAAACAACCAGATATGTCAGTAGATGTTTGAATTATCAAAAGGAAATTGAAACAAAATCATAATCCGACGTACTAAGTCGGTTAATAATAATGTTTTACATATATGTACAAACTGGTTATTAAACGTTGCAACAGTGAAGGGAGTGTTTGAAGTTTTGATATATAGTAAAATATAAGTAAAGAATTAAATATCATTCTTCTACTTACTTATTTACAAACATCAGTACATCCATATATATTGCATATAAAATATTTTATCTATTTGAAAAATATACATATATGTTATAATGATCATGAGATACTGAAAAGTATTTTATACTATTTTTTATTACATGAAAAAAAACAATTGTGGTATACTTAAAAAATACAAAAATTCTTCATCAAATTGGAATATTTATATGGATTCAGATAAAATATAATACAGAAATTACCCGTAAATCCGCGTATTGTCATTTAATCGATCTGTTCTATCGATAAACCTTGTTATTGGAAGTAGTATCGTTTATACGCTCTATAGGTTAAACAGAATTAGAAGAGAGTAGTTAAAGGAACAATTTGAAGCAGGGGGAATTTGTCAATTAAACAGACAATTTAAACAAAAAGTTTTTTCAATTAACTAATTGACTATAATTTTTTAACATTAATACAATATTATCTACAAACAAAACCATACTTCCCCTTTGAGTAAATAACGTTTATGTAGATGGGCATGAACGAGTTATGATAAACAATTAAGATGTTCTCAAACTCTGGCTTTTGCAATTTTATTTGTAAAAGGATTTTTATCTATTCTGCAAATAAATAATTTTTCTATATATAGTTTTGCGTCTGTAATAAGCAAACGCTGCGGTAAAGTACAGATTATGTACTACGAAATGTAACAAACCAGTTGAAGTAAATAAACAAACGCCCCTATGTTGCTGATATACTTAATTTAAATTATAAATCAATGATACTTTTCTAATGTTTGCCTCTATTTTATAATCCTAGTGACATTTAATTCTGTGATAATGTAATTATCTAAATTGTGCAGTTTCTTGTACATATTTTATTAATATATTCTATTCAGGTGATAATGCTTAGAAATAATTTTCTCTTTATAAAATAAAAGCGTTAACTTGCAGTGGATTTTATCTTTCAAATTCATATATATATATATATATATAATTTTTGTTGTTCCATCATTATACTTGGATTTCGTTTCAATAAAGCTTTCTTTGAAAATGTATTTTCTAATTAATAAACTAGCAATATACTAAGTAACGTTAATAAAGTATAATTTTGGTTATTTTAGTTTCAAACATCTGTAATTTTAGCTTTTTAATGAAAGAAAATAGTATATTAAAGAGCGAGTGTCATAGTACAGGTTTTATCGCACAATGAAATTTCAGGACATGACGAAGTAAGGAGGGCCCTAAAGGCCAAGTGCGATAAGTGTCCTTTGGCAAAAGTTCTTTATATTATTTTTTCTAACTTGCCTCTTTAAAGACATTTTCTATATAAATAATAGTAAATTTAAAAATTCGGAATTATCGTCGTGCTTCGCAATATGAATCAGTCGATTTAAAATTCCAATTTGTCAATTTCTATTGAATATTTTATACTTATTAAAGTTAAAACCACCTGAAATTAGAGAAATTGTTGAAAACATCGTAAATAATTTATTTCCCATTAAATAACCTATGAATTATGAAGAGTTGTTTATGAAATTCGAAGAATGTTGCAAATAAAAATAAACAAGGTGTATCAGAAAATGTTTTGCCTGCACTTTTTTCAGTGGCAATATTCTAAATATACCATTTACCACAAATAAATTATTCTTTAAATCGTTTGTGATTGATATTTTTTGACAGGGGAAATGCTTTATGCATTCCAAGCCCTTGTGATCTATCTCAATTTGGAAGTGTGGGACTCTCATCGATCAATCAATCATCCTTCCCACTAAAACTCCGCACAAGTGCTCAACAGTATCTAGAACCATCTTACAGATATATCATCAGACACCGCTGACTGTCCACGTCTACTTAGTCTTCCATCACTCCTAGTTTTTGCTTGTTAATTTCATCATTTACCATTTCACTCATGATAGTTTTAATCATAGCGTGTATGTTAGATCAGTTTTGATCAGAATTGAACATCAGTGTGTCCAGCAACGCCCAACGCACCATAACTCCCTATGAGTTGCCTCCCTCACCCGTCGCTCTTCACTTTTTGCGTGCGAAGATTATATGCACCCCCGTGTCCATAGTGTCCTTGTAAAATCTTCTAGCATAGGCAGGAAAGGAGCCATGTCCCATTAGCGCTTGGCGTCAGATGGTTTTCAAGCTTCCTGTGTTTACATTTAACCCATTCCCCAATACTTTTAATTAACCTTCTGGTCCACTGAACCTTTTCTTTTTCATTCATCGGGTCTACCATTTAGCAAACGTTCTCTCCTGTACCTCCTAAATTAACTCCTGTACCATTGAAATATCGGAATTATTCCGGTAACCACCAGCAGTGCTATCAGCAAAGGCGTTCTATAGGCTGATGCTATCTGAGAAGCATATTCCTTTGAACCCTTTCTAGTTTTCTCCTATGCTTTTGTATGTTTACGACTTTGTGTCATATAGAAGTTCCATATAGACGTATATTATGCAATGCACTACAAAGTGTAGTCTTGCTTCTGCTAAGACCTTTTATATTGGGCACTAGCCACTTCCTTTTCTGCTTTGATAGCAATCTTATCTACATGTGGTCCAAAATATCCCTACTCATTGATAGTAACCCCCAGGTAGTCGATCGTCTTTATTGGGTTCTGTCTCACTCCCTCTAGCATGAAGATTAGATGGTTTCTGCTCCTTCTTGTCCTCAGTATGACTCTTGTCTTATCCAGTGCCAGCACCACCTCTTAAAAAACTAAATTGCACTAGACTAAAATAATGTATTTATAGTATATAATATATAAATACACCGTGCTTGATGCTTTAATAACGTTGCTATAGAAGAAAGTTAAGAAAATTAATTATCATCAAACATCTTAAGTTATAATAGACGTCACTGAAAAAGAATATTAGTTTCGAAGGGTATTTTTTCGAGACACGATACACATGATAGATAGAAAAATAGATATTAATCCTATAGTAAGTACAATATCATGGACAACATTGCACACATACAAGTAAATATACACGACCACGTGTGGTGTACGCAAATATAATATTAAAAAAATTACTTAATTAACTAAAACTAGCTAAAAATTCATTATTGTCTAAAGACATAACTTTATTGAAATATTAAATATTTTTACGATTACGCAGGGTTTGCAACTTCGCAGAACTTAAATCAAGATCCGAAAAATTATTTACATGTACTATCTATTAAAAAAAGATTGATTAAGTAGATATGATTAATAAATAGTAGAAATAGAGTAAGTCCTAAAGTAGATCCTTGTGGGACACTTATTTCATCTGGTAAAAGTAGAGATTAAAAAAATTCAATATTATTGCCTTTTTGGATATTTATGCATTGGCTTCTGTAAGACCACGTGTGGGTTTTCTGAGCCCCAAATACGGCAATTTTGCTTGTTAACGTACCCACCAAGATGAAAATGAGCTTCATCCGAAAAGATGATTTTTTTGGCAAAATCGACATCATCGTGTTTCTCGTTGGCCCGTCTAGCAAAGCGAAAACGAAACGGATGGTCATGCGGCTTCAACTCCTGAACCAATTGAACTTTGTAAGGCGTCATACCGAGATCTTTTCGCAAAATTCGACGTAAACTGGTGCGTGAAATGTTCAATTCTTGAGAACGATGACGAGTTGATGTTGATGGATTCTCACGCACACTCTCAGCCACAGCTTCGATATTTTCGGGTGTACGCACTGTACGAGCACGATCACGTCTTGGCGCATCAACAATGAAACCAGTTTCGCGAACTTGAGCAATAAACTTGCGTATACCGGGCACTGTTGGTACTTCTTGCAACCAAATTTTGTACATTTTCGTGCAATTTCCGACCAATTGTCTTTGTTTTGGAAATAAATTTCCAATAAATCCCAACGTTGCTCAAGCGTAAATCGATTTATTTCGTTCAGTGGAGATAATGTACTGAATTTTGTGACAGAGTAGAATGACATAAGTATTGTCAGATTCGAAATAACCAGTGGTTCAAATTTAAACCGATAAATGGCCCACCCGTTATGTATTAAATGCTCTAAAATTGCAAATATGTACATAATATTTAATGTAATATGAAAAAGTATCTTTTGAATATTGTATAATTTTGCATTAAAGCGATTGAAATTTTAAGCATTAAGCATATATATATATATATGTATATACAGACTTGTTCATTCTAGAATTAGATATGCGCTGTCCACAAGTGGAAAGAGTGCAGTTAGGTTAAAGCGCGCGAGAAAGGAGGATAGAATATCTCTCACTGGCAGTTTCGTTTTCTCCCACTTTTGTATTGCAAACAACTTCCCCTACTTTCTCGCGTTTATTTCAAGAATATTTTATTAGTTTCACGCCAAACGGCAAAACATTTCAAGAAAATAGCCATGTTTGAAAATCTTTTTAATTTTTAGAATTTTCTATTTCATTTATTTCCAGAATATTTTATTAGCTTCACGCCAAACGGCAAAACATTTCAAGAAAATAGCCATGTTTGAAAATCTTTTTAATTTTTAGAATTTTCTATTTCATTTATTTCAAGAATATTTTATTAGTTTCACGCCAAACGGCAAAACATTTCAAGAAAATAGCCATGTTGCATTTTATTAAAAGATTCAAATAAAATGCATCAAATAATTTATACAATTCAAAAATGTAGGTACGTATTGTCAATGCACGCGAGAAAGTAGGGGAAGTTGTTTGCAATACAAAAGTGGGAGAAAACGAAACTGCCAGTGAGAGATATTCTATCCTCCTTTCTCGCGCGCTTTAACCTAACTGCACTCTTTCCACTTGTGGACAGCGCATATCTAATTCTAGAATGAACAAGTCTGTATGTATATATATGTATGGAAATATATATAGTGATCTAGATTATATGCACACCACACCCATTTTCTCTGTTATTAACGGAACTTCGAATTAGGTTAAATTATAAAGCCAGTATTGTTCTTAATGCTTATTAATTTGAAGTTAATATTAATACAGTCGAATGAAGCATTTTCTAAATAATTTGAAATGTAGTATTTTTTAAATGTAACACCCTGGAAATTGGAAATTTTGAACATAAAAGTGTTAATATACTATTCTAAAATAAATAATAAATAAGTTATGACATCTTTTATTAGATGCACTTTCATTAGGAAGAAGTCTAGTAGGCCGGCTACCTTTATGAATAAATAGTATACACTAATTGTCAGCAAACGTCAGTTGCACACCGAGTTAAAATTTTGCACATTTCTGGTTGTCATAAATACCTTATTCAGTTATTTACTTCTTTTATTGTTTTTTAGTGTTATTTATGAATTATTAGATAATTATTTACTATGTTATTTCGTTCATTAGATGTCGCAAGAATTATACAAGGTTTAGTGAATATTATTCTCTGCATTTTCTTTTATGACAACTATCAGATGGGTCCTACTTCAAAAAATTATACACGAAACTTCGACAAAACGATTGTTTATTTAATAAGAAAACGACAAAGAAAAATATTAGTATCAATGACATAACTTACCTTACTTTGAATCTCATAGAGGATGTTCCATTAGACATTCTATTATGGAAATTGGTTTGAGATATACAACAATTCAAAGAAAAAACAAGTATGGTCCAGTTAAATATCACATCCCTCAAACACTCTCACCTGGAAACAGTCAGGAGATTATTTATATTTATTATTTATTTGCGAGTGGCTACTTAGAGATGATAGATTGAATTTTTCAAATTCACGCATGTTTAATAAACAAAATAATCATTATTGGTTGCAACAAAAGCTGTTGCAATTTCAATGTATGATACGAATTAACTGGTTTTACTATCGTCGGTTCGATTCTTTGTAATGTTACTTTAAGGAGAGATCTCTTTAAAAGTTAGAGAAATATTTGATGATTTTCTTTAAGGTTGATATCCCTACATATTGAAACCAACACTTTTCGGCAGGATGGGGTACCTATGCACAATATAATATGAAATTATGGTGGCACAACATTTACTAACAAATGAACTAGCCCAGCTCAATGACCAGCACATTCTCCTGACCTTACTGTGTACCTACTCTTCTCTGGGGCTATATAAAGGATCATGTTTATAAAAAGCAATACAAAATTAATGATTTGCTAAATAATGTTAGACAAGTTATCCAAGAATTGGATGGAAGTACTAATCTAAAAGTCTCACAGAACGTACTTCCTTAAGTCAGTGCAAATGTGAATTGAGCACCAGGAAAACATTTTTGAACATCTGTAAATTTATTTCACCCAGTTTGTTTTATTCAAACCTCTGATGTAATAGCTAGATTATATTTCTGTGCATTTGATGAAATAAAAACTAAAGACAGAGTTATTAATTTCAGAACAATAGCGTATTAATACTTTTATATTCAAAAATAAATTATCTTTAAGAATTTTCTGAAATATACAGGCTCTCCCATTTAAAATACAATACCAAACTTTGAATGAATTAGGAAATGCATCATTCGATTGTTTCATTGTTCATTGCATATTGATTAGCATTAAAAACAATTTGGAACATCGACACAATGACAAATAAAATAGGGCTGTTACTGCATATATTGTATTCGCAATCGCAAAATGTTCATTGTCAAAAGCTGCATTAGAAATTGTTATGTATCAAAAATGCAGAAACTATACATGTTCATTTAATGAAATCGCAAAATTAACAAAATTTCAGAGTTAATAGTTTTACACCCTCCCACAACTAATACATTGAATGCATGGTGTAATATGTATACACATTTAACCGCCCACTTTTTATATCCCCCTTTTATTCTGTTAATCTCTATTGTATAATTATACTAGCATGACACTAACGGATATCTACATACAAAACTGATTTCTTATCGACTTAATATGTTAGACAATATACAACATTATTATAGGTTTTCCCGCAAAATTAATGACTGATAATCTACATTTGAACTAATTAGAGGTAAGATATTTCGTTAAAGTTAGTTGATATCTTGAAAAGCTCATTATGTTTTGTTGCTTGTAAAATTACATGAATTCATATTATAAATGGTGGATAATAACAAAGTATACCGTTATTTATAATATAACAAATCATATTTGCTATTCATATTCAAATGTCATCCCAAAATCGAATATTTGTCATATGTTTCTGTATCATATGCCTTTCTAGCCTATTTTTACCTTATCATATGATCTGTCACATATGCTTGCGTTTTAGATCTTTAATATCTATACCCATTTAATAATGTTTTGAGTTTAATTGTTTCTCTAATTTCAGTCTCCATTTCTAAGCATTATCACTATTGTTAGCTAAACAAATCTTGTCAAAGCTATCCACAGCATTTACACTAAAATATCTAATGTTCGAAAAGGAAATGTAATGAAGTTATAAGATTTAGTTTAACTAAATTAAATCGCAAAACCTTATGCTGTTACAATATTATGTGGAATGAGATATAATATAATTATGGTGGAAAATATTAATTCGAGAGAATGTACTACTCTCTTTATTGTAATAATAATAAATTGTTGAAAATGTTTAAAAATTTATTGAAGAATTGCTATATTTAATCTTTAATTAATTACATGTGTAAGTAGCATATTCCCACTAACTGTTGCAGTTATGACTAACTGACTGGTATATAGGTAGGTTATAATAACCGAAAAAAGGCAGAATTTCTTAAACAGTATTGAAGTTTCAAAAATGAAACATGTATTTATCATTATAAAATTATTATTATTATTATTATATATACATACATAGTTAGTAGACTAATTTTCGAATGTATGACAGTTGAGAGTTATATATACATGAAATATTTTTGTGCGTTAATAATAAAATAATAATAAGGATGATCATTGAGAAGTGATTATGGATAAAGTAGTCATTGTTGCCAAAAAATATATGAAATTCCATTACCAAAGTATTATTGTATAGTTAAGTGAATGTTACTGACCAAATAACCAAAAAAAAATAAAATTAAAAAAAAACGACGTCTTTGTATAAGTATCTGTTGAGCCGTTTATTTGGTTCTTTATTTTACTACAACTTTGTTTTAAATATTGTGATTATTAAAATTCGGCTTAATAAATACATGTACAGACTAATTGTAGCTTTATGTATATGCTAATATACGTGATATATATACATATATATCAGATATATTGTTAAAAAATACAAGATATACAATGCGTTTTTAAATAAGGTATTGCGAACAGAAATAAAGTAAATTGTAACAAGAAAAAAAATCACTCATGATGCATTTATATGAATTCAACTATTAGTTTCTTATAACGAATTTGATCTGAGCAAACCTACTAGTACAAATTTAATTTTAAAAAATCCTCTAGAATAAATATTAAGTTTAGTTTCACGTAAATAAAATGTTACAAAAATGTTAAATACAGATTAAATATTTATATGCTTGTCCCATAAGAAAAACGAAAAAATATAAATGGTTCATAATTCAATCCAAAAATATTCATTTTCTTTCGTAATTTATTTTTATATTTTACACTGACCAATTCACAACAAGCAGGCTAAAACATCAAATTGAGAGACAATGTAACTTACAGTATGTTAAAAACACATAAATAGATGCTAAATTACAATAATATGTAAATTACGTAAAGTCTATTACAGGATTAAAAATTTTCAATTTAGCTTGAGATTTGCTCAAATTGACTAGAGTAAATTCGCCTTTAGTAGACTTTATACTTACAAATAGATTGGTACATTAAAACATCTGTCTTTACTTATGGGACAACTTCCTATGCAACATGGTACCATAAATTCTGTTGTTTTTTATGTTCTATTTGTCTACATTTCCAGTTTAATAACCCAACCTGGATAACGACTTTACATTGTGATTTGTCACAAGCAAGACTATATTTATCTTTATGCAATTTTATTCAAAAATCAAAGTTTACACTCAACTTAAAAGACTTAATGTAAATTCTCAAGGAAAGTAAAATCCTAGAAATAGAAATGAAGCAAATATAATATTAGTAAACATAAATTACAATTAGTATTTAAAAATATTCAATAATATTTAAAAATAAAGTGTTTACGTATACTAAATAAAAAATAGAATAGCTGGTAGCTCGTAAATCAAATAAAAAATAATAATGAGCATATCCCTTTTTCTATATATTAAGACGAAAATGCTTGATATACTTCTATTGTATACCTTGTATTTTTTGTCATCATTTTCTAGGAAAAAGATAGTAAAATTTGTAACGGATCAATTGAAACGTATGTAAAGTGAATTTTAATAAAATATAAAAGGTATTTATTTATTATAAACTATAAAGTGAGAATATTATTAGGTAAGAAAACAAAAGATTAAAAAATCGGTCTACTTATTTTGTAACAAATGTATAATTACACTTAACAGAGTATTAGATAAGATCGATGTTGCTCAAAGCACATGAGAAAAATAGAATTGATTAATAAAGATAATTTTTATAAATAAAATCGAAGATATAATTTGTTGATGTTTTTACGTTTTTATTATGATTTTTTATTAATATTTTATGAAAGTTGGTGTTACTCAACAAACAAAAGACAAAACATTGAACTTTCCGACATGTATTTCAATAGAAATAAAACATTCTATAAAATGCATTTCTTATTTCTTATTAATTCCTGTAAAGCCACAAATACCTTGACATAAAAAGTATTATCACAAAATATAAATGAAATTGATTATATTAAAGTTTCATATGAAGAAATTTCAGCTAAAAGGAAGTCTGCAAAAACATGGTATCTTTCATTCAAATCCGTTCCTCACTAAAAAGCAAAATAAAATTCTGTCTATATATTTAAAAAAAAATTAAATATAGTTTGTATATAACGAACTCCTGAAGAAACAATTAATTTAAAAAGAAATGCAAGTGCTTGAAAAACATGCCTCCATTTAGTTTACAAGATACAGTCCACTGCTTTGGACATTGTTGGAATGTTCGTAAAGTATAGGTAACCCAGGAAAAGCATCAAAACACGTTTCCTTGAGGTGAAATTTGAATTTCGGAAGCAATAAATAGTCACTCTTATTGAACAAATAGATTTTGAGGCAAAAAATGTTTGCATGGGGACAACAGAATTGCTTGTAACATTTCTGTTTGATAGAATGTGTTCTAATTCGCTTAAATTGATAATTTATGACGTCTTTGTAGTACACAGCAGGAACAAATTTTTATACGCTTGGTTTTCGGCCGTTATTTAGTAGTGGGACGACATTGAAAACATCATGATGCATTGCTCGTGATAATTTCACGCTAAATTCGTATGTCATTCTTTTTTTTTAATCACTAAAGGTTGATATATAACCCCTTTCCACATTAATGTTCGTATTTTGTATACGTATTTCGACAACTAAATTGTCATTATCAGCAGATAATTAAATAGTGTGGCACCTGGAAAACTACGGCAAAACACCCGTACGAAACTCTACCGAATTGCAATAAAACGCACACTCGGGTGTGCGTTTTGGCGTTTAACGGTAAAGATCGTGTGTGGAATTTGTTTCGTACGGGTATTTTGCCGTAGTTTTCCAGATGCGACACTGTTTAATTATCTGCTGATAATGACAACTTAGTTGTCGAAATACGTATACAGAATACGAAAATTAATGTGGAGGAGGGTTATATATCAACCTCCAGTGATTAATTTAATCAACCACAGGCTCCATCAAAATTACCTGTCATTCTTTTATTTTTCTGTATAGAAATGCAACACCAGTTTTGTGTATAAGCGTCTTTCGTCCAGTTTTTCATGCACAATTGTGTAAACACTTCCGACGCTAAAATTCAGCTCTTTTGCATTTTACACGCCAATCGTCGGTCAGGGGCAAGAAAAACACATCAGATAATAGGCTAAATACTAAACAGTACCATCAGATACTTATAACACCAAATGATACTGTTGGCTGGTGATATCTTGCAGTATAGTCTAATAAATGGTGTCACCAATATTTTATTGTATTTGTTAAATTTTAATTTTTATAATTTATGGAACTGTATATTAGTTTTCAGTAAACACTTTTGTAAAATATAGGGACATACTTTTATTTTAAAGAAAACAGGAAAGGTTATGTTAAAAATAACATAACAATGTCAATTACAAATATATTCTGTTAATTTATACTTCGTTTCAAAAAGAAAGACAAATTTCTGAACAGACACAAATGATAGATAATTCTCATTGGTTGAGAGGAAGACAGAAACACATTGTTTTACGATAACAATTATTGGATTTTTTTTACCATTTATCTGACGTTTGCGCTTTTAAAGATTTGTTTATAATTATCATATTATTTTAGCTATTTTATAGTGAACATTAGTTCTTTCTAAAGCTTTGATTTGTAGATTAACAGATTATGTACGTTATATGTAAATACAAGAATTTCACTTGTACTAAAATTATGTATTTCTGTAGATATAGATTTCAAGAATTGATGCAGAATCTAGCACCAGTATTGCTATAAATATAGATGTGTATTCTCCTCTGAAGAAACGTGAGAAAGTAAGCTACTTGAGTAATGCTGAAAAGCAGACAATTATGAATGTTACAAAAAAATTTCAATGAATACACCTGACATAAGAAAAGGCTGAAATAGTAGAGCAGATCTCCCAGCTAATAGGTAACTTTAATGAATGTGATATGTGGAATATATCTCCACAATATAAAATATGATATTAGGAATTTCCAAACCAAAAGTATATCAAGTTATCAGTGAATATAAAAACACAGGAAATATTTTAGAGCTGAAAAAGATAGCTGATAGACCTTCTCTACTGAAGTCTTTTGATGAGGCTATTAAAACTGCTGTTCGTCAAATAGTTCACAACATTATTTTTGACAATGAACTTCCAAAGTCGTATGAAGTCTTATACAAATAACAGTAGTGAACTACTAAATATAAGTTGCTCAACATTATAAAGAATTAATGAAGTAACTGAATTTAAAGTAAGAATATTTGCAGAAACAGTGCTCTTACTGAAAAAGATGATATCATAAGATGGAGACGTCAATATCTAAAAGATATTTCATTATGTACATTTCTGAATAAATTTTTTATTTAGACAAAACCTGGTTGAATGAGGCGGAAAGTATGAACTGACCCGAATGTTTTAAACTGTAGATAGGCCTTTGTGGAAGAATATTTCATAGAATTAAAAAATCTGTCTGGAAAGTGATGTTGGCTTATAACATTATATATTTGCAGTACAGATGACTTCATAGAAAATGGTTTATTAGTGCTTTAAGGGAAGAAAACTTCTGACTGTCAGAGGAAATTAATGCCACAGTGTTTTAGAACTGGTTCACTAAGATATTACCTTATTTACCAGATAACGCCGTCATGGTTATGGATAATGCCGCAAAATATCGTTAACATTATGAAAAAAGTGAATATTTAAAATTGGTTACGAAATAAGGATACAAATTTTGAAATTGATATGGTCAGAGCAGAATTATTGAATTTGGTAAAAACTGGTCAAAAATAAAATGAAATTATCAATGAAGTTATAGAACCATTCATAATTTCTATTGCAGAAGGCAATAGTGATGATTTGGTTTCCGCATCAGCGTTAGAATGATATATTAGATAAAATGATACATAAAGTAGTTTATTGGATAAAGCTTGTCAAGAAATATTGTATATCTTATCTAAAAACTTATAAATGCCAGATGAAATATAGAAACAGTCTGTAAAGTGCCAGTGCTGTTAATTATTATTAATTAACCTTAAGTATTATTATGTATACCTAATATATCTATAATGACGTACTATTAAGACTTTTTTTTAACAAATAAGTAAAATTACATATTTTCTAAACAAATATGTACACACATTAAAACAAGAATTTTAATGCATGGATTATATAACAAAACTACTGATTTATTTACTTTTCTATTCTACTTAACTTTCACATATTGTACAACTGCATTTGTAATTTTGTTGTAAGTAGTAGCCACTGGTTTCATATTTTACACGTTTTCAAATTTAATTTGATTTCAGGAATTTTGTAGGTTGTAATTTTGGTTTGGGGTGTGTTCAGAAATTTATCTCATTATTATCGGTTTTCTTTTTTCTGTTAAACCCAAAACATTTAATATAACACGGTGTTAGTTTCCTTTTAATAATAAATACCATCCTCAAATTTAAAGTTAATTATATTAAACATAAAAATGATGTAGATTAAAGGTAACCAATTATGATAATCGATTTATTTACAAAATTATGTACATACATAATGCATATCTATACCATTGATTTTGCAATTCCTAAAAGCATAAATTTGTTACAATATTTAAACTTTCAGAATTTAGCCATGGTATTGCTAATTTTGAAAATAACAGTTTTGTTAAGATCCGTTTCGTCAGTTCATAGCTGTTTATATATATTTAAAATATAATGCATATCAGCTAAATGTTCAAAATCTAAACGTTTGCGTTTCTTTGGAGACGGATATGATTCTGAACTTGGTACAGATCCATACTAAGGACAATAGTATTGTACTATAAACGCTTTGCATATTCTAAAAAGACGTTTGTTTACGTTTTAAAGAGCAATAGAACCATAGGAACACAAAAGCATAAACGAAAACTGACAAACGCTTAAATATATATATACGTTAAATGCGCTATTTCGTCTATATAAACCTGTCTACGGAACATCCAATCATAGATGCAGGTTTTAGCGCAAATAATTTGAAACGCTCCTCTTAGTTCAAAAAGAAACCAAAGTTCGTTTTCTATGAAAAGTGCTGCCAAAAACTAATCTAGTTAACAAACAATTCTTGTTGAGAAAGTCTTTGGCAGTGCACAAAAATAGGTGTATCTTTAATTGTTCACATATATTTTTTGTTTGTTCCCATGAAGAAATGAACTCCGGATCTTGATAGAAAGCTGTATTAAAAAAACTACATATGCACATGATATAAACTATTTTCTAAGTAAAGATTACTGTTAAATTTTAATAAAAAGTTAGGTTATTGCAATTGAGTCCCAACATCTGAAAGCGCAAATGAGACGAGAAAAGAAGAAATAATATGATTGACCTACTAAAAATTTGAGAAATAACTAGACACTGCATGTAAGCTTTTCCTCGACTTGAGCGTGGCTTCTTTCATTAGGCATCTTTAATTCAGAAATTGCTATGAATTCGACTATGTAGCATTCCAAACTCAAAAAGAAAGTAAAAATATGGACAGTAGTACCCAAAATACATTTCCAGGCATTTGTTTTTCAATCAAATATTTCAATGTAAGATACAAACAAAATGAATTAGAAAGAGGCTTTAACGGTAATATATTAGCACGCGTGTGAAAATATTGATGAGAGATATTAGTAGATGATAGATTTTGTTATATTACACATATACAAAGGGTACTAGGAAAGTTTTTCAATACAGCTTTGTTTATTTAATTTTTTCAAAGTAATTTCCTCTACACTCAATACACCTCTCCATCCTCCGAAACCAATCTTTAAACCAGTTCCGCCAAGTTTCACTAGGGAGTAAAGCACACTTGTTGTCCCAAGCCCGCAGAAGGTCCTCACCACTGGAAAGCCGCCTTCCTTTTAGCTTCATTTTCACGTGCGGAAACAGTGCAAAGTCACAGGGAGCAAAATCTGGACTGTAGGGAGGAGGGTGCTCGAGAAGTTTCAATCCTGTCGTGATCAAATATTCAGTGCAGGCTTTGGCGCGGTGGGCTGAAGCATTATCGTGATGGAGGAACCAGGAGGTTCTTCATAGATCCAATGACTTTAGGCAGGCACTGTTCAGTATACCACTTAGTTGTGACTGTCTTCTGTGTGTCCAAAACGACGCATCCCACAATTCTACTCGATTTGAAAAATGCAGCTATTATTTTCTTCTTTTGGTTCTTCTGTTGGTAGGTGACTCACCTGTTCTCGCCAAGCATTTTCGCAGTAGTAACGTTCTCCTCCGTAACTGACGTTCGTGGCCTTCTAGGCCACGCAAAAAAGTCTATACAAAAATGGTTACCCTATTAATAACGAGTGAGCAACAATGATTGACCTGATCTTTTACTACTTTCCGCACGCCCCATGTCAGTACTTACTTTCTTTTTTCTATCTGAAGTTAGCAGTTTAGTAATTTCTAGTGAGTTTTCCTACTCTATGTTTATGTCATTAACCTTTCATTGATGTGCAATGTACAGAACAAAGTATTTCTTTAATATATACACATGTGCATACACTTTAATACATAGAGTTCGATTATTTAGAGAAGAAACTGTGACTCATCAAAATCTGCGCGACGAGATTCTACCATAGGCGTAACACGGTGGCATCCAAACAATACTCAACCTAACTTTAATATTTCTGTATATATTTTTTACTTCAATCGTAATAATGTTTCACTTACCACTGATAAAATGGTTTTGAAAAAATAGTCTTTTATATAAATTATGAAGCTAACAATTAAAACCAGCGAAAACAGCACACAAACTATAAACACACGAACAACAATGGACACCACTGCAAACAGGGTCGCCCCTTCAGCGCATAATTGACTCGTCCTAAACCAAATTTCGTCCGAGCGCATTGACCTTGAAGTTTCTTCTCTAAATAATCGAACTCTACCAAATGTATTTTTATCAATATTACAGTTTAAAGTAATTTGCACAGTAATATTTGTTCTTTACATAGTAGCTAGCATATTTTTATTATAATTATTAGAATTGCGTGAGACCCTGTCTAATTTCACTTTTAAGAGGAAGTAAATATTGAGGTGATATGTATGGAAAGAAGTGTAGGATCAGGTCACTCATTCTTGCTCACACTGTACATCCCGAGTATTATTTCGGAAGTGTTTTTTAAAATATTCAGTTATTATATCATTCAAAACTGAGATTAACCGATATGGATATTAGCACTAGAAAAATTTATTAATTAGAAAGTTTGTTAAATGTATCCACTTACCCTACTCAAATTTAAATATGATCAAAATCCTGACAATTAATCTCTATTTCTCGGAAAATATCGATAGACGTTTTACCAATGAATTTTATTAATAAAGATCTGTATTAACGTATATACACTCATGTAAGTATATTCTAAAACAATTTTATGAAAAAGGTTTGGATTTGGATTTGCAAATAAAGTATTGCTACTATTTATTATTCTTTACTTTCATACCAATAAGTTGTAATGTATAAATATATATATATTAGTATCAAAGATTGGTTGATTAATTTAAATGAAACTTAAATGAAAGGTAACGATTATTCCGTCAAATAATGTTTCTTTATTGGAAATGTGATTACTGATTAAAATATATTATTAGTATATTTAAATATCATAAATTTATATTTTCTATTATATTTTTATTTTTGAAAGGAATGTAATTCTAGTACGCCAATATTTGTAAACAAAGAGTGCGAATGCGTATGCATCTTAAATGGACTTCACATATTTTATTTGACGATCAGATTTCTAAAATTTGCTACAACAGACAGATGAATCAAACATTCTAATACCTATACTCTAATAGATATACTCGGGGTATTAAATATAATATTTTTGAATGGCAACAGAGATCAACAACTTAAATTGTTTCATGTATTATTTTCATTAATCTTTTCGAAATAACTAATATTTTAATATGTAAATATATCGTGGTCTACAATGTTTTCATTACATATAATATACCGAATATGGTTGATTGCAAAGTAAGAAACTTATGTATACATTTATCAATATCCATCATAGAAGAATTATTCCTCATTTATGGGGTTTTGTCGTGTACCACTCCATCTAACAAGATTTGAAGACAGACTGCCGACAATGATGTTTATCCGTTTACCCTTTTTTGTATAACGCCAGTGCTTGGTCTTAATAATCACCCACTTTAAAAATAAAATAATACCTAAATTGAATACAATGCTAAAACGGCTTACAATTTAAGTCATGCCCATATTATTTATAATGAGTTTGTATTAAAGTTTTTATTGTATTCATTGTTCAATTAGGAACTATTTTCCTTTCGGATTTACACGTGTAAATTATCATAAATTATATTCAATAAGGAATATGTTTTAATAATTTGTGAATTAAATACACCTAATCATATTTAATTAAAAAAAATATTTTTTAGTAGGCTTATAGAAAAAATAGTCATAGTATTTGTTTCATTTGTGTTCGTTTTGAATTTTAGTGTATTGTCATAACTTTCTAAAAATGTGGGTAAGTTACAGCATTTTAAGTAATCAGTTATCAGCAGTTTATGAATATAATATTATTCAATAAAATGTTTTTATATTTTTAAGTCATTCGTTAGAAGAACATGAGTTAATTTTAATATATGACAGTGACATTTCTTTTTTAGTAGATTTTCGCCTAGTGCCAACTAAATAATAACCTTTTTTTTGTAGGGCTGTACGTCGGCTACTAAAATGTCTACAAATTCCTTAGAAAATGAGGTAAACTTTTGTATTTTTGGTGATTTATTTCAGTTAAATTGTGTATAATATAATATTTTAATATTCAAACATGGGTTTACAACTAATATAATTTACCATATTGTCAAATACTCGTAAATCCTTGTGGTCATTCATTATGTTGAAACTATTGTCGTTTTTGAATTTATTTTTATATTTAAGAATGATAAAAACGATAAACAGGAACCAGAAATTATCGATACAATAGATTACTCAATAAAACATCCTTTGCACAATTGTTGGACACTTTGGTATTATGAGAATGATCGAACTAATACTTGGGAAAAGAATCAAAAGGAGATTGCTTCTTTTGATACAGTAGAAGACTTTTGGAGGTAATAACAAGCATGCTTATGAAAGTAAACTTATCTACATATTCAATTTCAGTCTCTATAATCATATTAAGTTAGCAAGTGAGCTGCGTCAAGGATGTGATTATTCATTGTTCAAGAAAGGAATAAGACCAATGTGGGAAGATGATGCAAATATACGTGGAGGCCGTTGGTTGATCAATTTAGACAAAAAGCAACGTGGAAATGATTTAGATAGATTTTGGTTAGATGTCGTAAGTATTAAATTTTATTTATGTATTATGTTTGAAAATGTATTATGAATTATTGTAGATACTTTGCTTAATTGGCGAAGCTTTTGAGAATTCAGATGAAGTATGTGGTGCAGTTGTTAATATCAGAGGCAAAGGAGATAAAATAGGTATTTAAATGAATTATACATTAATTTCAATATTATATGTTCTACCTAAAAAACTTTTGGTCTTATCTTTTATTTTGTTGTGATTAAATATTTGCTTGTATGGTTAAAATAATAGACATTAATAGACTAATTTGAATTTGGGAAAAAGGAAGTCTTTTAAATATAACTTAATAATTAGTTTGCCATAACAGTCTTTGAAGGTTTCTACCATGTTAGGTGTCTGCTATGACTTGAGCCTCAGCATACTAAAATTGTAACACTAATACTAGTCACTTAATATTATCTCAAAATTAGCTCAAGTAACTTACTTTTATTAGGCCCAGTTGAGCTAGAGTTGAAAAACCAAATAATATGCATTGAAGTTTAAACTCATCAGTTCCACAGTCTTAGTCATAGTAACCTATTAATCCAGACTATATGATGAGTAGAAGCTAATATAAATACAAATATATAGTTATATAATACATGAACACTACCATCCATAAGTTTAATCGCACTACAGATAATTTTATTTGCGCAATGATATTAAAGAGACTGTTTTTTTTCATGGCCAATTTATTTATAAAATACTAAATTAACATATAATTCAAGCAATTGACATTATTAATCTAAGTAATATAAATTTTACTTTCGTCACGTGGCATTCGTTCAACTAGGCGGTCGAGATATTCCTCATCGATGAGTTCCATGCATTCCGCAACTTCCCCCAAAGATCTGTCTTGCTAGTAGGAGGTATTTTACGCACTACACAATCCAAACAGTCCCATAACAGCTCTATCAGATTGCAGTCCGGAGCTTGGGGTGGCCATGTCATTAATGTAAGGCTTCCTCTTTCAGTTTGGTCGGCGAAAAACCTTTCTACAATCTTTGCTGTGTGTTTGGGGTTGTTATCTTGTTGATAAACAAATCCCGGACCCATTAGCTCCATCGCTGACGGCAGAGCATGCTCCTCCAATATACCCAAATAGAGTTTTGTCATTCTTTCTGTGATTTGTACCAATTTTCCGATGTGCCCACCTCCAAAGTAACCCTAAACCATCACATTTCCACCATCATGTTTCACTGTCTTAACCACGACGAACAAAAGTACGGCGTTTATTTTCAAAAATTTCAAATTTGGATTCATCTGTCCATAAGACTTGTTTCCATTCTTCGACAGTCCAGTACTTGTGTGTTCTCGCCCAGGCCAATCTTTTTTGTTTATGTTGTGCAGACAGATGCGTTTTTTTTTACTACTACTCGACCTCTAAGTCCAGCTTCAGCTAAACGGCGTTTGGTTGTTGTTACGCGAACAATGGTTTCGTGGTCTACGTTATATTGTGCTGCTATTTCCGGGGCTGTAAGGCGACGATTGCTCAAGGACATTAATTTCAGATATTCATCTTCTCTTTTAGTAGTTATCCTCGGCCGCCCACTGCGTTTTCGGTCCCCGAGTTGATCAGTTTCTGCCGTTCTCTTTTTAGATTGACGAACACAATACTCGGAAACTTTTAGTTTTCGGGCGATTGCTCTATTAGAAAGCTTTGTTTTGTGCAAAACAATAACTTTTGCTCTTTATTCAAGAGTTAGTTGCTTTCTCTTTGCTATGTTTTAAACACAATTTAAAAAAATACGCTCACTCGATAGCACTTGCTGACACATTAACTTCATTAACAACGAGATTGCTGAGTATTCACTGTGTAATAGACATAAAATATACCCTTACAAGCAGCACAAATATCAGGTAAAGACTGGCTATTACGTCCACCTAATAAACCATACAATAAACAATTTGAATATTATTTCTTGAAATAGGAAATAAGGCGTTCATTCGTTTATACAAAATACTTTGGTTAAATAACGTGCAAATATATAAAATGATTTTAGTTTGGATAAAATTTCAATATGTTAACTTAAATATTTTATTTCCTTCTGCAATTAAAATTAGCTGTAGTGCGATTAAACTTATGGACGGTAGTGTGTGTGTGTGTGTGTGTCTATATATATATATATATATATATATATATATATATGTGTGTGTGTGTGAAATTACTGATTTGATATTCAGAATATCTTAAAATGACATCTATTGTTATTTCCCTTGAATACTGCTTATACATTTTATGAACAGTTAAATTTTACGTTAAATTTATGTGGATAAAAATAATGTTAGGAATTGAATTATATAAAATAAATTATATAAATGTGTATTAGATCTAGAAATGAGATCCTAATTTTCTTTAAAATTAATTCAAATGCAAATGTTGCAATATATCAGTGCACTAAATCAGTATTACTAGAGAAGTAATTAAACTTATATAAAATCAAATTGAATTGGCTTCCAAAATATGTTAGCATCCACAAAAAGACTATTATAGACTACAGTGGAAAGGTGAATATTTAGTTAAGAAATTCTATACATACAAATTACTGCAAGGTCATGCAGAAAATTTAGCTACTTGAAAATTTCTGAATAACTTACTTCATTTTGCATAGGTATTGGCAAATCTAACGTTAATATGATAAGTTGCTACATTTGAATGGATTAATTTTGTATGATTGTCAAGTAGGAACAGATATTCAATACGTGTACAGATGTTATTTGGCTTCTGTGATATATATACATATAAGAAATATCGGATTTTGGCAAAACTAAACTAAGTATTATTGATGTTAATAAATTTTGGCTTAACGTTAATTAAGTATGAATATATTGCATCATATGAATAAATAAACAGAAGGAAAACTTTAATTTTGAAACCCCACTAAGAATTATATTACAAAAACTGACTTCATGTTATTGTATAAGATTAATGAAACATGTTTTGGATTTATCAAAAAGAAACAAAAGAAACATTCATTATTGTGTCATCTAGATAAAAACTTTAGATAAATTGCAATTGATAATAAATGGAAATCTTATGCAATTTTCCAGGAACGAATTTTTGTCATCCCTTATCTGATTCCATGAAAATTATTTACTATTTCATAGATAAATACATATGTTATTGAAGATTTGGAATAAATTTTGAATTTCAGTAATGCACCATTCCTTATATTGGTGCTTCATACTTTGCCTTAATCAGTCAGATTAACACTTTCCTATTGACAAAAAAACAAATTTTTTAAAATACCCATGTTTTTTTATTGTTAGAACGGCCGCTTATTATATGATATGATTTAATACTATCAGTTATTTAAACTTTTTTAAATTTATGTTGAAGTATATTTTAAATATAAATTATTGCATTTGTTTCAAACATATTACATACATCAATTGTAAATACAAAATTTATTTTTATTCTTTTCAGGTGTGTGGACTTCAGATGCTATGCATACTGGTGCAATACTAGAAATAGGAAAGAAACTTAAAGAGAGATTACGCATTGCTCAGAAAGTAATAATAGGATATCAAGTTCATAAAGACACCATGGATAAGGCAAGCTCAGCCACCAAAAATTCATACACCGTATAACAGTAATGTTTTTGTGAACTTCGTGCTCAGCAAGAATACCAATCTGTTTGATAATACATTATTTATTTTAGATTATCTTCTGTTCACTGGTGAAGTATGATTTTCCTTTTTTATGATAACATTACTGAAGCAGATTGGAATCTTGATGAGCTCCACTTGTTTACGTTAATTTTTTTTGATGTATTGTAATAATCTTTTGTGGTTAACGTACTGCTGTACATTTATTTAACAATTATACTTTTCTCATGTATTTATTTTTTCATTTTAAAATTGCAAATATAATTACTTTTTACATTAATGATTACATTATGATAACATATTGCAATTACAATAATTTCAAATACATATATCTAAATATATTAAATAATTAATAAATATTCTTATTTGTTTTTAAGCGTTTTTATTTAATAAAACTATATTCATTAAAAGGTTCTTAGTAATGAAAACAATTTTAACTATAAATGTTGACATTTATAGACGACATTATTTTTGAGATTTATGTTTTAAAAATAAGTACAACC